>LDEE01000003.1:2118188-2408116 GCA_001021365.1 Stachybotrys chartarum
TTCGCTGGTCGTCACCGACCCAACTACTAATCTGCCGGTCACAAGTTTGACTAGGGGAGAGCGGACGGGATCCCGTATTTTCTTGTACCTATGGTCGTATGTGAGAGAGTTTTGGTCAATTTCAAAATATAATCACCAGTGTGACCGTTTTTTTCACGTTGCTTGCGCGAACCGAGACGACACAAACATGACAGACAGGGCTCAGCAGGACACTGTCGGGACTGTCCACTCTAAACGGTCGGGCAAATACACCCGCTTTCGTGCTTGATGAAGTAGAAAGCAAGTCCCGGCGGTCCAGCGGCAGTACTAGCATATGCGACATTCCATCTGCAATGTACAACCAAGCCTCCTGCAGCCCTCCGAATTCGTCGGCCGTCAGCCTTGTTTTCTTTTCTTTTCTCTTTGCTTTCGTATTTTTTTCATCGGGACCTCTTCCAATTCCAAAGCCAACGCAATACGCCAAGCACCGCGGTCCGGCAAGGTGTCGTTGGGCGGCTCTCTCAGGGCTGATTCGTCGGTGTAAGCTGCCCAGCCGCCACACAGGCAGGCACCAGGAACGGGATTGGGAGCAAACGCAGGGATCACGCAGCAGGAGAGCTACAATGTGTGGGTGGGCAGACACGTCGGTGGCTGAAAAGCAAAGACAAGCGGCTCAGGCCGGCCAGCGAAATAGCACAATGGATGAACCCTGGACCTGCAGTAGGCTCGGCCGCACGGAGCTCGTATAGAGTACCGGTACCTTACACACGACGAGGTCGCACTCAGTTCCTTTGACCTCACCGTTTCGCACCTTTCTTTTTCCTCTTTGTCACACACCCCTTCCACCCCAGCGTTGCACCAAGCCTGTCAGAGTGCGCGGCAGACTTTCCCTAGCTCCTCCGCACATGGCCCGGGTTTCCAGCGGAGAAAAAGAGAGCTCAAGGCCAATACGGCGGCAGGGACAAGGGCTGCCAAGATCGACAGGGCAGAACCGGGGATTCTCGCACCGCACCGTTTGATGGGATCCAGTCAGGAGAGCCAAAGAAAACTCCTGAAGGAACTAACGGAAGCAACGGTTGGGATACGGAGGTTGGCGGTGGACGAGGGGTACAGCTGAAAAGGGTAATTCTGAGAGAGTTTCGCGAAATGGAAATGATCGCCGATGCATTCGTGAATGCGCGTCTGCGGCCACGCCATCAAGCCTTGCCATGACTCGATCCCGAAGAGCGCACATAAATTTATTAGACGGGGACAGTGATATCTCTGATGAGTTGCCCAACCCCCAACTAAAGAACGTGGAATGAGAGCCGCATGCGGAGTCTTCTGCGCCATTTTGGTCTGCCACTTACACAAAGCGACGCCGACAAGAATCCTCGACAGACGTGACCGTGCCTGGAGATCTAGCATAACAAACATGTCCGCCGGCGTAAGCGAAAAAGAGGGGGACGATACCGCGTCGCATTGGACCATGGATGCATGCGAGAGGTTCTGCAGGTAGGCTTGACATTTTTCTTTGAGCGGTACGCCCCCTCAAGACCCTGGGGATTGTGGATGGGATCCTGCCTTGCGACATTAGTATTGCAGCAGTATTATATGTAGCAGTCAATTGCAATAGGACAAAAGCACAAGTTCGAGTTCTCATAACGGTGCGAATGCGGAATCCCATGCAAGCTCAGCGAGAAGGATACGGAGGCAGCTGAACCGGTTTACACGGATGAGCCAGGTCCATCATACCGCCTGGCGGAAACCGCATACCGAGGCTGCAACGTACATTCATCTGCATGCCGCTATTACCTCCCACTCGGTATTGATATGCCGAGTGTCGCTGCCGCAAAAACCGTGGTTGCGGAACGTGCTAGTTTCCCCCTCTGTCATGCGCTGGTCTTGAGAAGACCAGGCGGCCTGGCTGATTCCAGGCAAGTGCGAGGAGATGCGATGCTGGGTATGATCACGGGATTATTGTCGGGATTATTGCCAGATATTTTATCTCCTTAGAGGCGTTCGTGCGATGTAACTTCACCTCAGCCTCACAAGAGAGCTTCCCAAACCCCTGCCAACGTGGGCCGTCAAGGGTTCAGTCGGCTGATGGACTACATCTCCTGCCAATCGGCCATCCACGAGCTCTCGCAACCTAAGTCCAGCTGTACACCACCAAAGCTGAAAGATGCAGCTTGATGACTTCTCGCAACTTCAATCCCAAACCGCTCACAGCGATTCATCTACTGAATTGCCCAAATGTTCTCTCCCCACACGCCCCACAGAGTCGCGAAGCAAATGCCGGCCTCCGTCTTCCAACCCCGCAATACGGGACGCTAGTTAAATAACTTTAAATATAGACTTCTTAGCACCGGCAACGGGCTGGGCAGGTACCTGGACCATCAACAGCAATGTTACTACAGTAAACAAACTAATAGAGTGTTTACTATGAAGACGCAGTGAAGAGACAGATTGTGTTTGATGATATGCGTGAAGTTCCTGCATATCAATGTCTCCAAAGTTCTTGAACACTATATGACCTTGTTAATACAGGACGTGGCTCTACAGACAGGAAGCACCCCTGAGCCTTACCATCGCCACCAACACAATCAACCTCTGCCCCCTCTTTTACGTTCAACACGCCCTTTCGAAAAATCGACTAATAGACATGCAATACGCAAAAACCCCCAATGGACTGGTCTCCTTCCCTCCTTTCGGTCCGTCCCGGGAAGACGGCTTTAGCTTCCTTGCTTGCGTTGCAGGGCTATCCCGGGCCAGCTGAGCGTGTTGTGTCCCTCGACACCGTCTGCTTTTCCACGTTGTATACTCGGGAGGGGCTCACTCACACACAATCGGGTAAGCAGGTTGCTTGCGGCCTGATCTGTGCTTGGAACTAGGACATGGGCAGAAGCGCATTTCAGGTGGAAGGAAGGAAGGAAGACATAAACAAGCTGCGGCTGGGGAGTTTTCAGGTGGCATCGGATGCGACACTACGACGAGCGCATTACCAAGGGGCAGGTTTTAAGAATGCCATTATTAATTCCCTAAGTCAACAAACTTGACAAATTTCATGCTCGACGTACACTCATTGGTCCTCCTCTCTCGCCAAAACCATGCACTCTTTCGTTGCAATGCATGCATTAGCCTCCCCCAGTCAGCACACCAAGCTACACACCCTAGAGCCAAACTTGCTTTTCCTCTGGAGCTGCCGCGCGTTCCTCTGGGATCCCAAATTAGGCCTAAGACCCTGCACAGCATTAGTTACACCTGCCGAAGCCAGCCTGGCATCCGACACCACAATGTCCGTCTGTATTGCCACTAGTAACACGGAAAAGAGAGACGTTAGTTAGCCAAAGAGCTTGTATATTCAGGGAAACGGGAGCCAGGAAAGCGGAGGAAATAAACAGTGGCTCTTTGCGATGTGATGTGATGCGACGGAGAAATGGCGCTGCTGCCCCGCAGATCGATCATCGGATCGGCAGCCGGAACCACCCACCCAGTCTTGGGGAGGTGGCGAGCCCCACGACGGGTATTGGCGAGGAGGGGGATAGCCGTTGCCAAATGTCAAGCAAGTGATGCAAGTGGACACCACTATGAGTGTGGAAACAGACCCGGGGAACTGCTACCGCGGAACGGAACGACAGGGGAAGTAAATTTTCTACTCACCAAAAGCCAGCCTGGGAGCAACAGTTTCTATCGCCATAGTTGCTGCAACTGGCGGAAAATGCAATTCCGCAGAGGCCGTTTGTCGTGTTGGAGATGCCCGGCAAGACCGGGTTGCATGTACCGAAATCGACGTCGCAGCCGGTTCCGCAGTAATTGGCGCTCGATCCGCTGCGCAGGCATGTTAGCTTACGGTAAGTAATACACAGCTAAATCGTGATGGTGGAGGTGTGAAGCCACAAAACCAAGAGCCCACATGCAAAACCAGACAGTGTGGGGTTTGGCCCGGGAAGTATAAAGATATCGAGGATCAATCTCACAAAGACAGCTGTAGGACCGCATCACCTCGAGATGTAACGCCACACCCCGTCCGAACAACATAAAGGAACGCAAGACTTACCAGAACCCGTAGTGCGAGCAGCAGTTGCCAAAGGCAGAACCCCTGCACGTAAACCCAGTATCGCCTCCACAGCGCTGGTCCGGAGAAATGGTCACCCCATTCGTCTCTTGGGCCAGCTGACTGGATGTGCTCGTCCCGGAAGACTCGCTCGACGCCGACGACGGCGCCACAGAACACACTACAGGAAGCGTTGTGGCGGTTGTGGATCGCGTCGTGGTCGAGCCAGGTGCCGGACGGTACCAATTTTCCTGTGGATCTCCCAGGCACTCGCCCACCGTAACGAGCTGGTAGCCACGGTTCCGGGACATGTCGATCATGAAGGCCGTAAGGTTGACGACTGTCTGGTACTGTACGTCGTGGGCTAGGACGATGTAGTCGTTGTTCTCTGAGTCACTCGACACGGCACTGTCAAAGCGGTCCTTAGCCTGCTGAATCAGAGCTGCGTCGTTGAACTCAAAGTCCTTGGTGTCAACGTTCACGTTGATGATGTGGTAGCCCAGATCGTCCATGAGGCCGGCGCACCCTGAGCTGACGGAGCACTCGAGGTACGGCGGGCGCATGTAGGTTGGGATCCATCCGAAGAGGTTGCGGAAGGCCATCTCGTTGTAGAGCATCTCGGTTCGGCGCACGGTGCTATTGACTCGGTTGAGGTCGCGATGTGTCCAGGTGTGGCTGGCAATATGATGACCCGCGGCATACATTCGCTGCATGATGGCCGGCCACGCCAGCTCCTCATTGTCCATTCGGCCCTTGCCGCGGTTGTTGCCGGCCACAAAGAAGGTGGCCTTGACATCGAAGCTATCCAGCACGTCCAGCATCTGCGATGTGTACAGGTACGGCCCATCGTCAAATGTCAGAGCAATCATCTCCGGCGAGATGCAGTCCGTGATGATAGTGCCTGCATAAAGGGGGACTATTGTCAGCTAGCTTGTACATGGCAACCTCCAGTATGATGCTTGTGTTGCACTGCGTCGCCGAGGTCCAGAACTAATGAACAAGGAAGCGCGTTGGTGGCGACTTACCATAGGGGACATTTCCTATCCTTGGACGGGGGATGCTCTCCGTCGAAGCGCCGGGCGGAGGAAAGCTATAAGTCCTTGGTCAGCTTCACTTGCCTCGATGCAACCTAAAGACCCTGATGGCAGGGTCTAACACCGAATCTATGTACTCGGCTAGACTCACAAAGTATCGCATGAGTCGCTGTAGTCGAGTTGGCAGCCCGACCCGCCACAGTAGGCCGACGTCGTCCCACAGAAGCCGGACTCTGAGCAGCACCTCCCGGGGTCGCACGATCCAATCCCTGGACCACACTCGGCACGCTTCTTCAGCGTCGCAGGCTCAAGTCTTGCGTCTGCGGCCTTTCTTGCTATCAAACTTGAGCCGCCAATCACAGACTCAACTTGGCCCAGCAGTAACAGCAGTGCGGCGCACATGACCCGTCCCGGAATGGTGGGTGTCATTATTTCGAATTTTCTAGAGCCCGGATAAAGTCGAGAGAATCTCGATGATTTCTCTGTCTGCGTAGAAGAAAGTGAGAGACTTGGCGGCCAACCTATGGCAACGCTGGGTGAAACACGAGGGGAAAATGAGTGGACGAGGCGATGTTGAGGATGGAGTAGACAGGATTGGTGTGAGGCCTACACTTTGTATTTACACGATCAGATCAGACACGAGCAGACGTAACCACGCTTGAGGATTAGCCCGTGGTTATCACATATCTTGACCCGAGTGAGTTGGTGGCCAAAATAGATAGCCTCGATCCAGCTCGGGCCCGGCCCATCCCCTCATAGGTGGCCTGCGGAGATTGTCCTGCTGACGTGACCGCCACGCTGCGCTTCGGGCACCATTCATTTTGGTACATGTCATTGTGTGACTGCAGGGTGGCTGTGCGTGTATTTGATTTGATATGTATGAGAGCTCTCACTGTCTCAATACATTTTCGTTTTCCCTGAGAAACCTAGCCTCTCATCTAGCAAGGCTTGACCTGGCTGAACGTTGTCACGGTATGCACGGCTGAGATGAGAGACTCTCTCGTCTGCCAAACATTCGCTCGACCAAACCCGTCAACTCGTAAGAGCCTAGGTTTTGAGAGTGGTTGAAAGACAAAGTAATTTCCGTGATACGAAAATAGCTCCTGTGGGAGTCCAGATGCCGGCAGGCTTCGTAGGACGCTGTCATAGCGCCTATTTCTGGGCAGGAAAAAAAAAGGCACCAGGGTGTTGAGTTATCTCGTATCATAGCCACGCTCTGGGAGTCTCCAGAGCGGCTTTGCGCATATGAATGAATCTCATCAGCTGGCTTCCGCAACCAGGACCTTCCTTTTCTCTGTATTCAAACGCAGCCAATGCTCTCCAATCCAGGGCCGCCCTCGAAAGAGATAAATGTGTTTTGCTGCGAATTCTCGTCTTCTCACTGCAGGCTATTGGGCGCCACCTGCACGGTGAGATGTTCGATGACAGAACACAATTGGCATGCGCTGGGCGCATGTGTTCCTGATGGCTAGCAAAACGGACATCTTGGTAGTGATGATCAACACTGTGATACAATGCAGCAACAGTCGAACATCCAAATCCAGCGTGTTGGCTTGACTATTGCCTGCAGACGCACGGGCGGGCGCATGCAAGAGAGCGGCCACGTAAGGCCATCTCTACGCCAACTTACAGCTAATACGAAAAAGCAAGCTGAATTCTCGTATGATGCGTGTCTCTTGGCGCTGCGTCGCGATGATCTCTATACGGTCGTTGGGCGCCTTATACCACACAGCGGCTGGTCGACAGTCGTTGCTGGTCCTTTTGACCGTTGAACCTGCCAAACCAGGTGAACAACGCAGAGAAGCATATCTCAACTGAGACACCGAGACACTGAGTCGGAAGCTGGCAACGTGCTTGACAGAGCTGTTGGTGTGGCTCGTGTCCATTCAACAGCGTCCTACTTGTCATTCGCCTTACGGTCAATTTCCCCTTTGTAGTCTTGCTTGCCCTGCGGCACATTGCTCGTTCGTGATGGGGGCAGACTGGTCTAGTCCTTGGGCTGGCCGCTTCACCTTCATTTCAGCCTGTGCGGGAAAATCCATGGGCTTTCGACCGCAACGTTGTACTTTGTCCTACCCACACACCACATCCCGAGGTCTTAGCCCTTCCCCGCGTGCTACAAGCTGTAATGGAGGGGCGGACAATCAGGCCGGAAGAATGTGTTAAGTTGAAAGGGTATGCATGGTGAAAGCCGCGTCCAAGTACTGGTACTTAGGCGACACGGACCATGCCTTTCAGGTCACCCCTGTGATGCCTGCCTCGACAGGGGTCCCTTTTCTTTTGCAACCCATACCCACACAACGCTATGTCTAATCCCGGTCGCAGATCTGGCGGTCGGAATTCACACGTCCCCACCCCTTCTTTGGCATTGCCATGACTTTCTCCGGATTGGTTGTGTGGGTTCGTACATCGGACTCGATGTCCAAATCGTGCAAGATACTTGAGGGCGTCCAAGCTCCGACTTTTTTTTCTTTGCGCTGCATGTCAATATTGATCAGAGCGAGCCGTGTTGTGGGGCGTGTGCTCAAGCGACGGGACCATTGCCGGTGGGCTATTTTGAACTCCGTTCAGCAACCACCGTCACGAGCCTTGGCCAGCCTCGCCAGCGTCGTACTCTGTGAAACATCCCAGAGGACGCCAGAGACCAGGATGATGCAGGAACACAAACTGGGAAACTAGCGTCAAAGTTCGCAATATTGCCTGTGGCTGTCTATGGAGACACCAACACGAAATGGTAGCCTGGAGAAACTCGATCCAAGTCTAACTTGCCGCGAGATGCGTAGTGGCTGGTATCGACCAGGGATAGGAAGTAACTTGGATATGCCGTCCTCGGCCACCCGATCTCAGAAATTCGGATGGGCTCTTTTGAGCGGAACCTGTTGGGGTAAGAGAGTGTGAGGCGGTCTAGGCGCAATTCATAGCCGCCAGATGCAGGCTGAGCCATGCCAAATGAACGAGCGTCGATGAGCTGTGTTCATCTGCGATGTCTGTTTGGGGGAACTAGCCCAGGCCAGGCTGTTGGGGCAGTCTTTCCGATGAGCAGGATATCATCCGCAAGTGCTGGCGAGTATATTGCCGTCCCCAAGGTAACCCAGAGTTGATTGAGCTCCTCTCTTTGTCTTGATCAAGGTCGTCCTTTCTCTCGTCTTCTTAAAATCATCTCCCAACCAATCTGATCCTCCTTCTTGCCCTGTTTCCATCCAGCACGCACACACACACACACTCTCTCTCTCTCTCGTTGTATCATTGTCGCGCGGAAGCTCTGTCCCAAGAAATGACTGCCTTTATCAGTCGGAGTCTCGTGGATGGAGCCTTCCCGCTCATCACTCAGCGGGAACGGGCCAAATCGTGGGACTTCACAGAACGACCATATTACGACCTCACTCCACCCAGCGAGATACTAGAAGCGGATGGGGTGTATGAGGCCATCCCTGCACCTGTCGAGCCGATCGAAAGTGATGCAAAGCCCCTCGTTGCGGTTATCGGCGTCGGTTATGTTGGCGAGCACCTTGTCAATGAATTCTCCAAGCATTTCGACGTCCTTGGATATGATGTTTCTGAGGCACGGAAAAAGCTTCTCGAAAGCCACTTTGCGGGCAACGCCCGCGTCCGTATCACCACCGCGGCCAAAGATATCTCCAGTGCGACTCACTTCCTGATCTCGGTACCGACATTGCTGCTGCCAGACAAGACCATTGATTCCTCGTACCTGCGCAGTGCAGTGGCTGCTGTTGGGCTACACGCTCGCCGCGGTGCCACAGTGGTCATCGAGAGCTCGGTGGCCGTCGGTATGACGAGGGAGCTTCTAGGGCCTCTGGCTAAAGAACGCGGCTTCTTCGCCGGAATGTCCCCTGAGCGAGTAGACCCAGGCCGTGTTGATCCGCCTGCACATGCTATTCCAAAGGTCATCTCAGGCCTCGAAGATGTGGTTCCTGGATCCGTCAGTGCCATCTACAGCCTCTATTCGGAAGCCTTCGACACAGTGGTGCAGGTGTCTCGCCCTGAGGTTGCAGAGATGATGAAGTTGTACGAAAACTGCCAGCGCATGGTTTGCATCGCCTATGCAAACGAGATGGCCGACGCCTGCCTCTCGCACAACATCGACCCTTACGAGGTCTGCCGGGCAGCCTCTTCCAAGCCGTTTGGGTACATGCCCTTCACTCCCAGCCTGGGCGTAGGCGGTCACTGCATCCCAGTCAACCCGTACTATCTCCTCTCCAACAGCCAGTTCCCACTTCTGGAAGCTGCCTCGGAGAAGATGCGGACGCGGCCAGCCGCCATCGCACAACGCGCCGTGGATAGCCTATGTGGCAGCGGCCCGCTCGAAGGGCCACGACCCCGCGTGCTAGTAGTCGGCATCGGCTTCAAACGCGGCCAGTCGCATCTAGCCAATTCCCCAGGTCTCGAGCTCGCCAAGAGCCTTGTATTGGCGGAAAGGGTGGACGTGACATGGGCTGATCCGTTAGTCGCTCAGGCTGCAGTGCCGCAGATCACTCGCCTCGACGACGCGTGTGACTGGACGGTCGAGTCCTTGGAGCACAACTTCGACTTGATCATCGTCGCTTTTCGGCAGGATGGCCTGGATTTCAGTGTCTTGGACCGCCTGAAAGACGTGCGCGTACAGATGTGGTGCCCGCCCCAGGCTTAAGCTTTGAAGTTGATGGTGGTGCGAGAAAGCGCACGTTGGCGTCGGCTCGGGCCCAGTCAAGCATATCGCCAGAATCGACGCCTTCCCCCTTTCGGTTCCACGATCGCTCTTTCTTATCTTGTCAATGTTGCGCCTGCCTCACGACAAGCGATTGGGTGATGACGTGGGGGCGCTACATCCCGTCGCTGCGGTTATTTTTTGAAGGCTTGTGATCAAGCATCATCTGTGCTTCTCGTCCTGTATCCTTTCCTATCGTTGTGCGTCTCTTCATTTTACTTTATTTTTCCTCTTCTGTTTATTCCTTCGTCGTTATCGTTTTCATGGTTCCGGGGAATTTGGGGGGGGGGATGCGATGGATCGCAAACAGCGCAATACTGGGCAATGGCAGCCATGGTTGGGGGGCTGTCGACCTGTTATGTATAATGGAGGATGGACCTTCTAGACCACTGCATGGCTCCATCCTATCGTCAATAGTCGCATTTAAATCCGGAACATTCCCTCATTCATCACTCAGCCCTGTATATTATCCACTTCACCGGACATGTTGTATCCGTAGTTAAGCTGTCCGGCCTCGTTCGCGGTATTAGGGCTCTGATATCGCCGTGCTTGCGCATGACATCAACTCGAATTAGAAACTCCGGGGCCAATGACGAGCCCGGTAGGGCTTCAAGATGCATTACAGATAGATACACGATACCGAAATCGTCTGGGTTTAGATTAAGACATATTCCCCTCACGTACGGCCATGGCAACACCAATCAACCCAGTGTAAGCCGACGAGTCGGATCCTCAGACGACCGACGTATCCGTCCGACGTCAAAGCCTCAATCTCCACCAAGATTATCAGGTTGCATTATTGAAACCACCTGCAGCAGTGCAGGCTGAGCTCGTATACAAGTGACGCAAGGCCCGGTCATGAAGTCGAATCCCTCGTAATCGCACTGTTCCTAGAGATCATACCATTGTCTGTGTGTATATTAAATAAGCTGTGTGCTTTGATAGTCTGAGCTCATTAATTTCGTCACTTCGAATATAACGCCGGACAGAAATCGGCCACCCTATAGCCAGCTTAACCCAACGCTCAAAACCTAGGCATCTCGTACGTCTCTTCGGGATCTATCTTCAGTTAGCCTTTATGCTCAGAAATTATTATGGTGTTGTCTTACCTGTTCCATGGGTCAGGATGTATTCCCTCGTCTCCTTCTTCTTCTGCTCAATCTTCTTCAAAACATCCTCCAAGTTCTCCTTTACCTTCTCATTATGCTCGGCGGCCCTCTTGACCGCCGTTTCGGCAAGATCATACCGGCTGACATGATTCTCAAGCATCATGTCAAATGGCGTGGTCGTGCTACCCTCCTCTCTGTATCCTTCCACCACCATGCGCTTCAGCTCCGGGCGACCGAAGAGCAGGCCCTGCAGCTCTGTCGAATACCCGTGGTAGTTGAAGCACACGGGCTTGTCTTCCGTGAACAATTTTATAAACTCCTCTGTGGTGAGGCCATGGGGATGTCGCGTGTCGGGCGCCAGTACCAGTAGGTCTGTAACGTTGACGACGCGCACTCGGAGGTGTGGCGCCAGGGTGCGCATCAACTCGGCGGCTTTGACCACTTCGAAAGTGACTTCTACGCCAATTCCGACAATGGTCACATCAGGCGACTTGCCTTCGTCAGTAGAGGCGAATTTCCAGATCGAGACACCCTTGCGGCAGTGCTCGGCTGCCTCTTCGGCGGAGAGGTACACGGCGGTAGGCTGTTTGGCGCCAATCATGAGGTTGACGTAATTTTTCGACTTGAGGCAATGATGAACAGTACTCAGAAAGCAGTTTGCGTCTGGTGGCAGGTACACTCTCGCGGCCTCGGCCTTTAGATTGAGTACCGCACCGATGAAGGACGGATTTTGGTGCGAGAAGCCATTGTGCTCCTGCCTAGTCCATGTGCTTGTCTCGATGTAGTTGATTGAACTGAGATTGCCTCTCCAATTAATGTCTCTTGCAATCTTGTTGAACTTAGAGTACTGCACCATCATTGTGTGAACAATGCCCAAGAATGACTCGTAACTCGGGAACAGAGCAGTTCTGCCGGTGAGAGTATAGCCCTGCATCCATCCCTGGCAACAGTGCTCCGAAAGAATCTCAATAACGCGCCCGCCTTTAGCTCGAGAGAACTGATCCCACTGAAAATTTCGCTGGGTGTGCTCAAAGACGGCACTCAGCTTGTTGCTCTCGAGCTCGTCCGGCGAGAACATGCGGAAGGTCGTAGGGTTATCTTGAATCACCTTGTCCAAGAAGCTTCCGGTCTCTTGCATGGCGCTCGCATGCTGGCCCTTTTCAACAGAAAATCGCTTCCAGTCGGGAAGATCCAGCGGCGTATGAGGATCGTAGGTTGCCTTGAGCTGCCCCAGCTTCTTCTCGTCCTTCTTAGGTAAGATATCCAACACACTCTGAGCGGGCTTGCCCCCGTGCAGTACCTTTGCCGGGTCGTAGCTGAGCAACCATTTCTGTAAGATCTTGAGATGCTCTTCATCTTTGTTAGCTTTGGAAACAGGAATTTGATGGGAGCGGAAAGATCCCTCCATGATTTGACCATCGACTTCCTTGGGGCCTGTCCATCCCTTTGGTGTGCGCAGGACAATCATCGGCCAGCGAGGTTTTGCAATGGGCTCGCCGCCGCGCGCAGCCTTTTGGATTCTCTTGATCTCCGCCACCGCCCACTCTAGTGCGCTGTGAAGGTTCACATCGATATCCTGCAGGCCCTCTACAATGCACACCTGGTAGCCGTAGCCTGAAAACAGCGAAACGATTTCCTTGTCGTCCATACAACCAAAGATTGTGCGTTCGCTGATCTTGAATCCATTGACGTGCAAGATGGGAATGACAGCGCCGGACTCGGCCGGGTCCAGGTATTTGATCGAGTGCCATGCACTGGTCGTGTCAGCGCCACGTCTCTAGTGTAAGTGGGAGACATACGTCGCTGTGGGACCGCTCTCCGCCTCACCATCGCCAACAATGCAGGTGACGATCAGATCCGGCTTGTCAAAAACAGCTCCAAAGGATACCGCTAGGGCATACCCCAGCTCACCACCTTCATGGATGGCGCCAGGCGTCTCGGGGTTGATATGACTACACATATCAGTATAGGTTGTGGCCGGACTCGTCCGGGCAATTACCTTGGGAACCCAGCTGGTACAGAAAATGTACTGATAAGATTCTTCAAGCCTTCTTTGTTACGGGCATACTTGTCGGGATAGAAACGCTGCAGCGATCCCTCCAGCCACAGAGAAGCCAACGCAGCAGGAGCACCATGGCCCGGGCCGATGACATGGATCATATCCATCTCATGACTACGAATGAGGAGATTGAGATGAGACCAGACGAGAATGAGTCCCGGACAAGTGCCCCAGTGTCCTATTTGGCTGTCAGTTGCGTTGAATCAGGCAGGGAAGGGTAGGGCATACCCAGAAGTCTCGGCTTCACATCCTCCAGTTTCAGATCCCTTTCCACTAGGACATTGTCCCTCAAGAAGATCATTGCTTTAAGCAGATTAGTCAAGCCGCAACATGGTGAGTGTGAAGCCACGTACAAGCAGCGATATAGCACGCCGCATTCTGGAAGTCCTTGAGCCCCTGCGCCGCTGTGCTGTCCAGCTGCTTCTTCTCCGGCTTCGCAGCAAGATCAAGTGTGCCATCGGGAAGATGGCTCGGGAGAGGTGGCGGGTCCGGGCGATCAATCTGTTGTCCAGGCATTGTGAGATCGGCGGGTCGTCGGAGTCCAATTAAAAGATGAAGAAACCAGAGCAAAATAGGAGTCCTCCTTGTGGGCAGAAACAAACTTCTTGCTTCGTGGGGAAAGCAAACTTGTGAGAAATGTAGAGTGATTTCCTCTTGTACTGACCTCGAAGAAAGCCACGCGTATGACGTCAAGATGGAGATGGAGGGGCATGAAGGGCCCCACACGTCAAGCGTTTGACAGCTGACAGAGCTACCCACCTCCTACGAAAGAACTACACCATTCTTACATCTGCAGTTGCTAAATTCGTGGCATCTAGCTCTTCAATCATACCGAGGTCATAGGCCGAATCATCTGTGGTCTGGACCGAGCAGCATGGCGCGATATCTGCCCCGACATTTACACCAGGGTGGCTCGAGTGCGGCAGCTTGCTGATATTGGTTGGACCGGGGATTAGACGGTCCAAAACCAAAAGAGTACATGAAATTGCTACGCGGCAGAAACTCCGCGGTGGTGAAGAAACTCATAAGAGATAGCTGCGATCCAGCGTTGGCGGCGCAGGCTTCGTTGTTGGGATCCTCGGCAGCAGCGTGTTGGACTAGCACTATGACTTTTCTCCACGCATACCCAGCCACTTGGGGCTGCAGCATACCGATTGCAGAGTGCAACAAATGCCGAATAACCGTTTCATTGGATAAGGCACGTTACGTTGGCGTTGCAACTTACCCGAGCCGGCAAATGGCGCCTGGTTCTGTTTGGAGAAGAGAAGGTTCGGCCAGGCACTCCACCCAGCCAGGTAGCAATGCTCCGGAGGCACGAAGACGATTTGGAATCAAAAGGCCTGACTTGCCTCTCCGACTATCTGTGACACCGCACAATAATTAGGTAGCTAGATTTGGGCCGTTGGAATCTCGATGGTAGTTCAATTGCGGAAGAGGTCTAGGATCTTCGCCTCGTAGATGCTGCCATGTGTGGCTCCATTTAATTGCCCCTTGGGGTGTAGCGACTGATCTGAAAGAGACTAGCGGAAAACCCGGAGCTCGCTCCGGCCCAACATGCAGCAATCGTGATCTCACATCCTTGACTTCTATCCATCCGTCTGCTGGTCTGAGAGAACTTCCCGCATGGAATTGCCGCGTCGCACCAGTCAACTGGCCATGCTTGTTGGAATTCCTGCGTAGTGGACTTCTATTGCCCTTACCCCCCTCCCAACCGCTGGAGAATTGTGGGCTGGGTTAGAAATCCCTACGCACGTACTGGCTGCAACGCCCCTCTACCTCAATATGGTTGACGTCAATTCCACGAAGGCGAGAGCCCAGCGCAGTCATTGACGTCAGTGCCTGTCATAATGGATATTCAAACCCAATATCTGCCGCTGTTAAGCGTGCCTGCATTTGGGGATATATTTAGGTGGTTTGTCGGGAGGTGGCCCTACGAAGTCTGGGATCTCGCCACCACGCTTCACGATCACACACCATACACAGAGCACCATGTCGCATCTCGTTCCCGATTACGTGAAGCAGGCCTTCTCCGGCGATGCTGGCGCCAAGATCTCCCAGCTCAGTGCCAACACCGTCGAGCCCAGCAAGAGCACCCGCATCACCTCTGATTTCGGCACCAAGCAGACCAACACGGATGACTGGCTGAAGGTGGTCAAGGATGACCACACAGGGCCTATGCTGCTCGAGGACCCCTTCGGTCGCGAGAAGATCCACCGGTTCGATCACGAGCGCATCCCCGAGCGTGTCGTGCACGCCCGTGGTGCTGGCGCCTTTGGCAAGTTCAGAGTCTACGAGTCCGCCGAGGACGTTACCAGCGCCGGAGTCCTCACCGATACGAGCCGTGAAACGCCCGTGTTTGTGCGCTTCTCTACAGTTCTGGGTAGCCGTGGTTCTGCAGACACTGTCCGCGATGTACGCGGCTTTGCCGTCAAGTTCTACACCCAGGAGGGTAACTGGGACATTGTCGGCAACAACATCCCCGTCTTCTTCATCCAGGACGCCATGAAGTTCCCTGACATTATCCACGCTGGCAAGCCCGAGCCCGACAACGAGGTGCCCCAGGCCCAGACCGCACACAACAACTTCTGGGACTTCGTCCACAACCACTCCGAGGCTACGCACATGTACATGTGGGCCATGTCTGACCGCACCATCCCTCGATCATACCGCATGATGCAGGGTTTCGGTGTCAACACCTACACGCTCGTCAACGCCCAGGGTCAGCGCTCCTTCGTCAAGTTCCACTTCACCCCTGAACTGGGTGTTCACTCCTTGGTTTGGGACGAGGCGCTCAAGCTCGCTGGCCAAGACCCCGATTTCCACCGCAAGGATTTGTGGGAGGCTATCGAGAACGGTGCCTACCCCAAGTGGAAGTTTGGCATCCAGGTCCTACCTGAGTCGCGCGAGCATGAGTTCGACTTTGATATCCTTGACGCAACTAAAGTCTGGCCAGAGGAGCTTGTGCCCGTGCGATACATCGGTGAGCTCGAGCTGAACCGCAACGTCGACGAGTACTTCACCCAGACCGAGCAGGTTGCCTTCTGCACAAGCCACATCGTGCCCGGCATCGGCTTCTCCGACGATCCCCTCCTCCAGGGCCGCAACTTCTCCTACACCGACACCCAGCTGACTCGTTTGGGTGTAAATTGGCAAGAACTTCCCATTAACAAGCCCGTATGCCCCGTCATGAACTTCAACCGTGACGGCGCTATGCGCCATACCATCAGCAAGGGCAAGGTCAACTACTGGCCCAACCGCTTCGAGGCGCAGCCTCCCGCAACAGCGGCCGAGGGCGGTTACGTGGACTACCCTGCCAAGATCGAGGGCATCAAGGCCCGCGCGCGTAGTGCCAAGTTCAAGGAGCACTACTCGCAGGCACAGCTCTTCTTCAACTCGTTGTCGGAGGTCGAAAAGTCCCACGTACTATCCGCATTTGGCTTTGAGCTGGACCATTGTGATGACCCTGTTGTTTACGAGCGCATGACGCAGCGCATTGCCCAGATCGACATTGGTCTGGCGCAGTCCGTTGCCGAGATGGTCGGTGGCCCTAAGCCTCAGAAGACTGACAAGCCCAACCACGGCAAGAAGGCTAAGGGCCTCAGTCAGATGGACTTCCTCCCGCAGAAGCCCATCATCACCAGCCGCCGCGTCGCCCTCATTATCGCCGACGGCTACGACATCAAGGCTTTTGCTGCCATGAAGGGAGCTCTCCTAGCCGGCCAAGCCGTTCCATTCGTCATCGCCCCTCGCCGCTCACCCATCTTCGCCGCTGGCGAGGACCGTTCCACCTCTAAGGGTGTTGTGCCCGATCACCACCTTGAGGGCCAGCGCAGCACCATGTTCGACGCGCTCTTCATCCCCGGCGGCGAGGCAGCAATTGCCACGCTGTCCAAGAACGGTCGCGCTCTGCACTACATTCGTGAGGCTTTCGGCCACCTGAAGACCATCGGGGCCACGGGTGAGGCCGTCGACCTCGTCAATAAGGCTGTCCAGCTGCCTGAGGTGCAGACGTCAGCAGACAACGAGGTGCGCGAGAGCTACGGCGTTGTAACCCTGAGAAAGATTGCTCCCGAGTCGCTGAGCGAGGTCGTCGACGTGGTCAAGAACGACAGAGGCTTCCTAGAGCGCTTTGTGGTCTCGTTAAGCTCGCACAGGAATTGGCAGAGAGAGCTGGACGGTTTGTCCACTCAGGTGGCGTACTAAGCTAGTGACTTTGGAAGGGCAATTGTTGGCGTTGGGGTTCAGTGTACATACGTCCAATTTATATATCCAGTTTGCCACTGTACAAGAGTATCAGGTGAAAATATCACGAAGATTATGGAAACAGAATCTTATCTCGCTCCGGCTTGAGGCATGACATACATGTTAAACACACCACACTGTAAAATATGATGGGGTATATACAGTACCTGTGCGGCTTTAATCTGATGAGGAAGACTTTTTCTCCTCCCAATGAGCTTGTCAGACATAAAGTGACACTAATCTTGATGTAAATGGCTTCGTGATGTGGTATTACTTCAAGTCTTAACCGGTCTGCCCAAATAGTAGGATAGAAGTTGCGTTCGAACTCGATATATGTTCATCACACTCGGCCACTTCCCATTGACTCTCCAAATTACCCAGGAGTCGTACCCTACAACTTGGGTCTCATTTCCCTTTACCACGGATCCATGCCCAACAGTTTCCTAATGGTCGGGGTGATGGCTCCCGTACCAAGACCCTTGTAGGCCTCGCAGTACCCCGGCCGGGAACTCCTCAGCTTTCCGT
The DNA here is from genome assembly GCA_001021365.1 of Stachybotrys chartarum. NCBI lineage: Eukaryota > Fungi > Ascomycota > Sordariomycetes > Hypocreales > Stachybotryaceae > Stachybotrys > Stachybotrys chartarum. The sequence goes on from LDEE01000003.1 coordinate 2,135,878, forward strand.
TGTGCCGATAGTTGCACCAGTTGCGAACCTTGTGGAAGCCGTCGAGCCAGCTGCCATCGTCCCACTTGGCCTTGAGCTCCTCCAGCAGTTGGATGTTGGTCCCCCAGTAGGCGCGCAGGGCAGTCTGGTGGTTCATCTTGTGCTCCTGCCAGCCGGGCAGGATGGCCAGAGGGATCGAGCCGTTGTGGTTGGTGGTGTTTTGCAGCCGGTCCATCAGGATCCTCGACTCGCGGTTGACCCTGTTTTGGAAGATCTTGAAGACATCGTTGACCATCTTGGGCGTGCCCATCGCGATGGCCTGGAAGTTGACGAGCTTGTCGCGGTGGGGGAACGCCGTGGCGTCGCCGCGGACGAGGTTGATGGCGCCGCCGACGGTTTCCCAGACCACGTACCAGTTTATCCAGGGCTGATGCGCCCCGCCGATCAGCAGTAGCAGGCGCTCCAAGCTCTTGCGGTCGGGCATCTCGTTCTTGGCAAGGAGCTGGGATCGGCCGTAGAAGGAGGCGTGCTTCCTGAAGCCGAGGATGTTCAGGTATTCTTGATGATGGTGCCATTGAGTGCTGCTCCAGTTTGAGACTTTATACTCGTCAAGTAGGGGAGACTTGAGGACCTTGGCGTGGATGCCGCTGGCGTTGTAGGCGGCTTCGGGGCCGTAGAAGGTGCCCGTGATGAAGGCGACGCCCGGTTTCATGACGAGCTGCGAGGAAAAGCGGTGATCGAGATGTTCGTCGTTGGCCATGATCAGCCACTCCTCCAAGACGTCCACGAACGATATCCCCATACCCATCGTGTACGAATAGGTGTACTGCACCACCTGCTCCGGCGCCGGGTACGTCTTGACCTTGAATTTCGTCACGATGCCGAAGCTGTTTCCGGCGCCGCGCATGGCCCAGAACAAATCCTGGTTGACCGCGTCGTTTGCAATGACCACGCTGCCATTTGCCAGCAAGACTTCCATCTCGAGGACTTGGTCCGAGGTGAGCCCCCATAAACGCGACGCGGGACCAACTCCGCCCTGGAGGAGTGAGTAATTTGGCTGTGCTCTTCCCTAGGGGTCGTGGGTTTGATGCAAGGGTCTTACCAGTACCGTGTTGCCGCCAAAGCTCACGTACGGGGAACTTCCGAGGGGAATCGCGCGCCGATGAGGCCAGTACAGCTTTTCATCGACCTCTCCCAGAGTCAAGCCAGAGCCGATCGTAGCCACGCCGTCTTCGAATTCAAAATCCCTGAAGTTCATCATACTGATGACGAGAGGCTCATACCCCCACATGTCGCGAGAGCCACCACCTAGACCAGCATTGCTAGAACTGCAGTTTAGTAACTGCGGAATAACGAGAGGAAGAGAAGAGATATGATAGAGGAAGGACAAGGGAAATACCACGAACAGCAGGCGACACGTGAATATACATGTAACTCACATTGGCGATTGGCCTGCGCCATGAGCCGAGATCTTGACCCTCTGCTTCCAAGCACATTCCATGGCCCTCCGGGCTATGTCGATCTTGGTCATACTGGGGTAGTCATCAGGAACAACGACGCCCGCGAAGTTGACCTCGAGCTCAATGTTGTAGCCCCTATGCCAATCTTTGGGATCACTGGCATATCTGTCCGTAACTATGACGAGACTTTTCGGCACATCGTAGGTTTTCAGGACGTCGCGGACGCACACCAGGGTTTTCTCTTCCTTGGATGTTAGGCCACCCATGACTGTTGCAGACAAAAGCTGGAGCCACTTGATATGGTTGCATATGTGCTTATGATGGGTCGTCTCTTGGGTATTGCAGTTTGAAGGGGGTTTTTCAAGGTTGGAAAAGTGCGAAAGTTAACAGAACCCTATTTTCTACACGCGCGAACCCATGCCCTGCTCCAGCATGTGCTTTCAAGAGCCCATCGAGGCTTGTCAAGGTTGAGTAAATACTTGTCCCCCAGTACTAAGACAGCATCTCCTAGTGTGGCCACACTGTCCTGTATTTTGGATTTTGCCATGCTGACTCTCAGAGGAAATCCCCACAGGTGCCTTCCCCGACTTTGATGGCCAAGCTTCGTACAACAAGGCATTCTTTTTGGGCTAATCCCCAATTCGTGCGAAGTAATTAAGCCGTCTAGTCCAGGGGAGAGAATTCTGATTAGAAGCAATTTACTCGTTTGTGATGAGACACGGACTGTGGCGTGGAGAATCAGATGTAGAGTTTTGCTCTGACGAAACCCATGCAAGAATGATTCTTCCCCCCCCCCCCCGAGACATCTGGTCGACATAACCTGCAGCAAGCCGCCAATCCAGCTGTACTTGCGTAAGTATGGTGCCGAACAAGGCCATCACCGACTGAATCCTGGCCTTGCCAATTGAACAGCGAAGAACGCACCGTGTGTTCAGACGCCAGCACGGTTGTCAGATCGGAACATCGCCAGGACACAGCGTTGTGCGTGATCTATGAGTTGAGCCAGACGTCACATGCCACCAACACAGCTTAGAGCCTGTTTGGTCGTACAATCCGGACCTCAAACGTCGTCTGACGCTGTTGTCCCAGATAGGCAATCCCGGCTCCGGCCGAAGCCTACCCCGAAAATGCTCCGGCATGTCAACGCGCCCTGTTCCCCCGCATTTGCGGGGGACAATCCACCCCCTGTCGGCTTGCGTAGGACCCGCGGTAGCGCCCTTCACGATGCCGGCCGCGTGCCTGGCGCTCAGACTGGAACATGAGTAACAGAGCGAGTCCGGCCAGTCTCGGCATAAGCTGGTCGTGTGATGCCGTTTGTGCGCATAACCGTCCTTGTCCCTTATCGTTCGAAAGCAACGTTCAACAGTCCACGCTCAACATCTCAACATTCAAGATTAAAGTTCAGACTTCGAGGTTGCTCTGCCTTCTGAAGTTATCGTGTCGCCTCTTGAAAACACAAGCGGCCATCCGCCTCTGATTACACTCCGCTTTACGCCCTCTTGGGTAGAGCTTGATCGAGAAATTCCGAATTAAGCATACCTAGTCGAAGACACCAATTGCCAGTCTTTGGTGTTGGAATTTGACGATGGCTGCACTCTCGCTCAAAGCCTTACCGGTCGCACCCATCTGGAGATGTCGTGCTGCAGCAGTGGCAGGCAGGGCCTTGGCAATCAAGTCCATCAACCATTTTTCGGTTGCACGTCGTGTGGAAGCCGGTTCGCTTCCTAGAACACGGTCTTACGCTTCATCCGCAACGGTACACGCTACCAAATCCTGGGACCATGCATCCTCCGGCACGTACACCGCATCGACGGCCTTTTTCGAGGCCCTGTGGGAAGCCGGAATCACGCACTGCTTCGTCAACTTGGGCTCTGACCATCCAAGCATCATTGAAGCCATGGTTAAGGGTCAGCGTGAGGCCAAGGGCAAGTTTCCGCGAATGATTACCTGTCCCAACGAGGTCTGCCCACTGGTGCCTATTTAAATTTCTAGTTAGTGAATTGCTGACGTGCGTAGATGGTTGCCATGTCCATGGCCGATGGCTATGCTCGGCTCACAGGAAAGCCCCAATGCGTCATTGTCCACGTTGACGTTGGTACCCAGGGACTAGGTGCAGCTGTGCACAATGCGTCCACAGGCCGAGCTCCGGTCCTCGTCTTTGCAGGTCTATCCCCGTTCACCCAAGAAGGCGAACTCCGGGGCAGCCGTACCGAATACATCCATTGGATTCAGGATGTGCCGGATCAGAAGCAGATTATAGGGCAGTATTGCCGCTATGCCGCCGAGATCAAGACAGGGACCAACATTAAGCAAATGGTCAATCGGGCGTTGCAGTTCGCCACGTCAGATCCGCAGGGACCGGTGTATCTCTGTGCCGCACGGGAAGTTCTCGAGACGGAGATAGAGCCTTACAGTTTGAAGCAGGAGCATTGGAAGCCCGTAGAACTGGGAGGACTTCCGAAGAGTGCTGCTGACGAGATCGCGGATGCGCTGGCGCACGCACAGAACCCGCTGATTCTCACGGGATACGGTGGAAGAAATCACAACTTTCCACAAGCACTGGTAGATCTTGCAGATACGGTCAAAGGTCTGCGCGTGCTGGACACGGGTGGCAGCGACATGTGTTTCCCAGCAGATCACCCTGCCTGGCTTGGCCTACGCTTCGGCGCGGACGATTCCATCTCGACGGCAGACGTAATCGTTGTTGTAGATTGCGACGTGCCATGGATCCCCACGCGCTGCAAGCCAAAGGACGACGCCAAGGTCTTTCACATTGACGTTGATCCGCTGAAGCAGCAGATGCCACTACACTATATCCAGGCGCTGCATCGTTACCGAGCGGATGCGGTCACGGCAGTAGAGCAAGTGACAGAAGCCCTGAGGAACGGCGAGGCGGCAGAAAAGCTCAGAGCAAGGGATAGCACTGCACTCGTAGAGAAGAGGGCAGAAACTTTCGAGACGCGCCTCGCCACAATTGCCCAGGCGAGCGAGCAACTTGAGGATGGAGGCTTTGGAACGGGACATCTCTGCCAGACGTTACGCAAGCTAGTGCCCGAAGACACCATCTACGCGATCGAAGCGGTCACTGCGACCCAGTTCGTCCACGACAACCTCCAACCCCAGCTGCCGGGCTCGTGGATCAACTGCGGCGGCGGGGGACTGGGCTGGTCAGGTGGTGGTGCGCTGGGCATCAAGCTAGCGACCATGGCTGAGAATGGCGGTGAGGGCAAGTTCGTGGTGCAAATCGTGGGCGATGGGACGTTCCTCTTCACGGTGCCCGGCAGCGTGTACTGGATCGCGAAGCGGTACAAGATCCCCGTGCTCACAATCGTCCTCAACAACAAAGGCAAGTTCTCCCCTCCACCGAGCCCAGCGCGTGGTGCAAGCTAACACATGAGGCTGCTAGGCTGGAACGCGCCGCGCCGGTCCTTGCTGCTGGTGCATCCCGAGGGGTTGGGGTCCAAAGCGTCGAACCAGGAAATCAACATCGCCTTCGACCCATCACCAGACTACTCGGGGATCGCAAAGGCCGCGGCGGCGGGAGATCTGTACGCGGCGAAGGTGGACAAGGCGGAGGAGCTGGAGAGGGTGCTGCGGGAGGCCATCGAGACGGTCAAGGGAGGGCAGACGGCGGTGGTGGACTGCAAGGTCGCGATAACGTGCTGACGGAGGCGATGGGTTGGAGATGAAGTTGGATTAGAGGTGGGCCATGGCAGGAACGTGGATGCCTCAAGCGAGGCGCGTGCATGCAATCCGATTCTCAGTCAGCAAAGTACCCTAGATACCTGTGCTTTGGTAGGTGGCATGTGGTATGTAAATAAATCATGCGAAATTGGAGCCGAACGGGCAATTGTTGGGTTGATCTCTCGTGACAAACTTTAGTGTCTCTCGGTCGGTATGAGCCGAGAGCGATGGTCTTGATCATTATAAACAACGTGGCAAGAGGCCGCATGGGTGACTGGCCACCACACCTGACCAACTACCTATCTGGTCTTTATTGCTCCAGATCGAGCCTACGTCGTAACTCTTATTCATGCTGAAAACGGCAGTCGCCAAAAGCTACAATGGTGGATGGCATCGGGCCATGGCTGGCTGGGCACCTCGGGTTGCTGACCACGAAGGTGGCCTCGTCGGCAGATAAGGCCACGACGAACCCGCCTCAGCAAGCCACATGTCTCAAAGCCCGCTCTGGAATTCAGGGTCCGTCCCGCCAGGATCCCCCTTGCATCTCGTTTCCGACCGCTGCCAAGGCGGTGTCGCAAAGGTTATTCTGTCTTACTTGGCCAGGGACATGCGGAGGGAAATTGGGGTAATAAACCACCACTCGCCTGGAAAAAGTTGGTCCGGCTGCAGGCCAGTCCTGCTCACCACATGCAGAGCTGCCCGCCCCTCCCCCACGGCATGGGCTATACGAACACGACGCGGAGCAGCCAGCAGCAGGAATATGTGCCGACGTGAGGTCCCGTAGCGCCGCGGTCGAGACATTGGATATCGGATATTGGATTTTGGGGAGATCCTTGACGGTCAGATGATTTCGCGTCCAGGAGCTTCGGGCCGCATTGGGAGCGCGCGCCTCCACTTGTGCGGGGTGGTGCCCTGCAGTCCCCTAGGCGGTCCCCTGTAAGCCTGTGAACCTCCCGGCTGCTCCTCCACGCCGCTGGCGCCGCCCGTGCCGTCTGTGTGTGTGCGTGTGCGTGTGCGTGCTGTTCGCTTACGATGGCCCAGGTTGGATGGAAGACTGCCCTCTACTTCCCCCTCCCGGTATTCGTCTCGGTTTGCCCTTACCTCAGGCATCCGGCTGCATTCGCGATGAAGCAGATAGACATATTCCTCCCCCGTCCACGCTGCTTGCCGCACAGCAACGTCGTCGGCAGCAACAATCCAAGACGAACCCAAGAGATATCGATGCCTCCTCGATCCTTGTCTGTTTTCTGCTTTCTGCTTTCTGCTTTCTGCATCATGCTTTTTGCTTTCTGCATGGTGCCCGCATCGCAATCCCGCCACCCTGCTCGCCAGTCTCCATACTTCCATCTCGGTGGCGTTGGCAGGGGAGCTGCCACTGCTGTTTCCCCTCAAAGCCCCCCCTCCCCTCCCCCTCTCTCTCTCTCTGTCTCCCACTCTCTTCCTACCTACCCCCAGCGAAAGGGAACGCGCCTAGATCCAGGGGACTTGGCTCGATCCAAGGTCGATCCAATAGCCACTTCGGCCTCGCGCGCGATTGCAAGACAGTCGAGTCCAGTCGGGTCGAGTCGAGGCTACAGGTAAATTAACTACTGCACTTGCTGCCCCGCAGTTGGACAATCTGGAAATTAAAGAACAGACGATTCCCTGATTCCCTGATTTCCGAGACGACAGTCTTGCCTGTTAATCTTCTCTACTCCTCCGCCGTCCGAGGAATCCTGCCTCATCTTTTCTTTTTCTCCCCGGTCGCCGTAGAAGCGCATGTCTTGTCTCAGTGGTCGTGTCTGGCTCCGTGGCAAGTGACCGTATTTAGCATTGTCACGAGCGCGTACGTGGACCCAGCCGAGGCTTGCTTACAGCCAAACCCGTCCAGCATCTCCGACTCCCCCATTCCTGCCCTTCGGGCATTGACCGGACCCACGATAGCCTTCATTTCCCATCCCCATCTTATTTTTCGTTGCTGCTGCCGCGCGACTGGATTTTCCCGGCCAAAGATCATGAAAGGTCTTGAGCACTCGGCATCCTCAACACAGCCCGGGATCAGAGATAGCATCTCTTGATCCTTCTACTCGTCAAGCCGGGCCTGCAGGTTGCCCCGCGATCAACGGCGCCCCGCCAACGACGACCCCCAAGATAATGTCCCATCACCACACGTCTTCCTCCGCGACCACCCGAGTCATGCAGACCGAGCACACCATCCAGCTGCATCAGGCCCCGGCCGCCCCTCCCTCGCCGCCCGTCCCCTCCGCCGACCCTTGCCTGTCCGTCGCCGAGGACGAAGGCAAGTCGCCGCATGCCAACGATCTCTTCAAGCTTGCGCCGGCCGAGGCACTCAAGATGCTGAGCGCCAGCGTCGAGCTCCTCGTGCGCCTCACGGGCGACATACCCCCGACGCCGCCGCCCACCGTGCCTACCGATCCCCAGATGAGCGGCATGCAGGCCGAGAAGGAGCAGATTGCCCGGTCCCATTCCGAGAAGAGCCTCGCGCGCATGCGCCAGCAGGCAGAGAAGGACATGGAGAGGCAAAAGAAGGCTGAACAGGCACAGGTGCGTGGCATCGTGCAACCCAAGGGAGCAAGTTGCGCTAACACCGCAGCAGAACCGATTCACGTCTTCGTCGTTATCCTCAACAAACTTCTCTGAAAAACCACAGACCATCGATGGCGTGTACCTGAGGCGAAGCGCCGCCCAATCGCCTCCGTCCCCTCCCACCGAGCCTAAACCGTACATCATCATCGGGGCCGACTCGCAACCGCTCAACCTGCAGCACGGCGCCATCACCCGTAAATTCTACAGCAGGAACGAGCCCCCCATCTCGATCCACCAGTATCTGGTCCGGATGCACAAGTTCTGCCCGATGAGCACCGCCGTCTACCTCGCCACGTCATTGTACATCCACCGCCTGGCGGTCCTGGAGCGAACAATACCCGTAACGAGGCGCAACGCTCACCGGCTGGTGCTGGCGGGCTTGCGAGTGGCGATGAAGGCGCTCGAAGACCTGTCGTATCCCCACGCAAAGGTCGCCAAGGTCGGCGGTGTGAGCGAGGTTGAACTGGCGCGGTTGGAGATTAGCTTCTGCTTCTTGGCTGGGTTCGAGCTGGTGGTGGGCGAGGAGGAGTTGACAAGGCATCTGAGTATTCTCAACGACGGCAAGGCCCAGCAGATGCTGGGAGCGGTGGAACCGCCGTCGCTCAAGCTGCAGCCTAAGCAGCGCAAGGTTGACCCGGCAAACTGAAGCATGCACTTGACATGGCAGAAGAGTTGTGCTTGGGGGGCCAAGAGCGACCGGAGAAACATGGGTTCAAGGAGTTTGAAGGGCATGGCAAGCATCAGGCGTACGGGTGGGCAGGCATAGGCGTGGTGTTCATTTTACTGACAGGGCTGCGCCATCTGCTTTTGGCTGGTGGGTTGCTCATGCATGGAAAGGGTGGCTGTTTATCAAGCGAGCTTAGGTATATGGAAGCGTGCATACGCAGGTTTGTCATTTTCAGCGAATTCGAAACACACTATTCAATATCGGCTTGTCGTTCCTGGTGCGAGTGTCATCGTGGATGCATTGCAAGGAGTCCTGGGAGGGATATCGCGACTTATCTCACTCGTGGCGTCTCGTGACGGATCAACGCTGTGTTGCGCGGGGTAGCAAGACATAGTTCGGCCCGTGTGTCGCGTGAGCCACACAAGTTCAACTTATAATGGCAGAGTGTTTATCGCTGCCACATGTGGTCCGTGGCGAGATGGTCAATTCTTGAGGCGATGCGTGTGGTGATGTGAATGCAAGAGTCTGGATATATACACCCATCTTATTACACATCATGCCTCCCGTTTATAACCACGGAACAAGGAACTCTCAGAAAAGTCTAGCGTACGTCAGGATGGCGAGCGTATGATCTACGAGCGGGCTGTTTGGAATAGCACAGACGCCTTGCCGTACGACGATTATTACGAGGCACGCGCGTCTGTCTAGTGTTGTATGAGAATAAATCCATGTCATTCTCAGAGCGTGTTGAAGTCTTTCATCCATCATTGGTTGCCGGGGTGAATGGGCGCGTGATATGGCAGTTTTTCGCCGGATTTTGAGGACGAGATGTTGCGATGTTACAGATGGGATGGCAATATAGCTTGAACTATATGAGACGACGGCCTACTTTTCACGCAACGGCTTACTGGGTATAACATAATTGTGGCGAGACCACCATGACGGCATGGAATCGTACAAAGGGCATTTACCATCAGAAGCCCCAAAGTGAGCTCACCCCGCCAGAGATCCCTCCAAACCCCAGGTCTCCTTCGAGCAGCGTGCTCCGTGGCACAGGTGCGTAGCCGTCGCACCCAACGTCGTCGGATAGGGGGCCCAGATGGTTGGGAAATCTAGATCGTTGTGTAGCAGCGCAAAAGCCGGTTGTGTGGCCGGGAGTTTACACGGGAAAAGGTCGACGAAGGGAAGATGCCCCGCGAGAGTGGTGTAAGTGATGATCCAGGAAGGCACGGGAACTGTGGGAGACTTCGTCTTTGTGCTGGAATTTCGACGGTGGAGTGAGGGTCTGCGTGGATGACGGGTCACGATGGCACTTCAGATCAAGATTTCTGTCACAAAAAACCACACCATCAAACTCTCCGCACTGTCTTCTCCCTTGACTACTAACAAGCCGGCCTATCAAACAGCCCCTTCCCACCGAAAACGACCATTCCCAACCGTCCCTCCATTACGCCTGTGCTCCCTCAAAGTCGGCCATGTCTCACCAGCCACACCTACACACGCATACTTCCAATCACGGGGGCATAGAGTCTCAGCGCAGTCACCGGATCAAGATGAGGTGAATGGGCTGTGTGGGGGTGGAGCGGGTTGCTGCATGAGGGTGGGGGGAGCAGGCTGTATCGATAGAGGAGGCACGATAGGTCGTTGGGGGAGAGGGGGACTGAGATCTATGGATGGATGAGTGCCACCTTGGTGAGTCAGTTGGCCGTATTCGGTCGCGGCGAGGAAATCCGGTACAGTACCAGAAGGTGAGTGACGAGTCTGGGGATGTTTGTTAGGAGTCATGATCGACATCTGATATCTCCGAGAGGGCGCTGGACGCTAGACGCTGGGGCGACGGCTTCCATATAGTTTTGCATTCAATGCTATCTGCTATCTGCTTTCTGCTATCTACCGTCTTTCCGTCCAACCATGTTCAATCCTTTCCCCATCCATGGGAAACCAACCTTGACAACCCCGGATGGATCTGCTGCTGCCTTGGACATGTGGGGTCTTGCTCAACCCCACCTTGACACACCGGCCGCACTCACCGAGGACACATCCCCCGCATTTGTTTCCCCTTGTTCAGCTAGAAGATGCAAATACTCCGCGGCGGGGGTGTCGTTACCCAGGCAGCATCTCCTTGGCAGTGACTCTTTCTCGCCAAGATTTCTAGTCCCGGGAAATCAACGACTTTGAAGTAGAGACGCCAAAATGGCCGAGGGTGGTGATGCGACGTTTGGACTGCTGGTTTCGTTGATCCACGGCTCTGATATGATGGGAAGATGAAGCGCTGAGTGCTGTGACCGGGAAGTGCAAACAAGGGCGGGATGTTGCTTGACGGGAGACGTGTGGCTTGAGATGAATGTGAACATCTGCGTGTGCTCTGCTGCACATTGGCCAACCCATCTCAACCGCTCGTGTAACAGCTTACACGCACCACAAAACCCGTCATGAAGCCGCCTTTGACATCTACACGCTGCCCCAACCGGCTCGCCCACCATGCCAGCACCATGACCACAGACACCCGCCTGATTTTTTTCTATTCGACACTTCATGCAAAAAGGGGCCCAAGAACAATTCGTTTCGAACATTGGCCAAGCCCCTTGTGACTATAAGAAGTAGCAGAATCAAGACACGCAGTCACTGTTGCAGAGACACTCATGTTCAAACCATGCTCGCCAAGTAATCGACTCGACTTTTCATTTTCTGTTCTGTTGTTGCCAAATGCCAAAACAAACTATCCGATGCCAGCCGTTTCCCAGTAGATCTATCCCCCCCCCCCCNCCCCCCCCCCCCGTGGGCAATCCGTATAGCGGTTGCGCTTTGGTATCAATGGTCATTAAGACATACATGAGAAGAGTAAAGAGTAAGAAATGTAAAGAGGATGTAAAGAAACAACGCTATATATCAGAAAAGGCAGTACATGAAATGATAAACAGGTGGCTGAAGGAAGCAAGGAGGAAAAGACAGCAAGCTTGGGTCGTTTACTCCAAGCGGTACAGGCCGTCGTCGTACGCGACGCGGTGTCGTCGGCTGCCGGGGCCAACGGTCGCGCGTCGCCGAGGCATCAGGCGCTCCTTGAGGCGCTGGCGCTGAGCCTCCTCTTCGGCGCGCTCGGCCTTGTCCGCGGCGCGGCGCGCCTTCTGCTCCATGTCGAGGCGGCGCATGGCCTCGACCAGCTCGGCGTCGTGGTCTACCACCTCGACGACGGGCCGCTTGAAGGAGGCGGCGCGCTTGGGCGTGGGAGGCATGGGCACGGCCGGGCGGTTGCCGATCTCGGCGTTGGCCGCGGCGATGCGCGCTCGCATACGCTGGTGGCGGATCTCTTCCTCTTCGCGCTGGCGGTCCTCGCGGCGCTGGCGGCGGCGGCGGCGTTCCTCCTCGTCCTCGCCAGAGTGGGAGCGATACGAGTGACGGCTCTCGTGCGAGCTGGTGGACGAGTGGCGCTCGTGGCCGCGGTGGTTGTCCACGACCTCGATGCGCACGCGCGGGCGCTCGTCCACGAACATGGGGCGGTGCGTGGGAGGAGAGCCGGCGCCCATGTAGGCGGCGTAGGGCTGCTGGTTGGGCGATGGAGGTGCCGTGTGCGGGCCGGTGAATGTCTGAGGCGGAGTGCGGGGGGTGGGCGGGTTGTCGACGAGGACGATGCGCTCGCGGCGGGTGCTGCGGCGGTCATCGAGGTCGAGGACCTTCTGGCCGTTGATGTAGACGCCCGAGGCACGCTTCTTGCGGCTGTCGGAGCTGCGGTGGGAGCGGTCCGACTCATCACCGGAGCGGTAGTTTGGCGTGGACGAGCGCGGTGTGTAGGTGGGCGTGGGTGGGAGCTGCTGGCCGGCGAGCGTCACCTGCTGGCTGGGGTGCTGGAAGACGACGTTCTTGGAGCAGGGACGGCCGTGGCGCGAGTGGTGGCAGAGGCTGGGCTGCTGGACCGACTCCTTGCGGCCGTCGGGGTAGACGTAGGTGTAGACGTTGGTGGTGCACATTTCGTCGGTGGGAGGGAGCTGGAGGCGCGGCTCGCGCGGTGCTGGTGGTGGAGGGGGAGGTTGTCGGTCCTGGATGACGAGGGGCGCCTGAGGACGCGGAGGCCTCGTCGAGGAGTAGGTGGTGGTGGTGGTGTTGTGACGCTGTTCCCAGTACTGGGCTTCTCCTGAGACCCTGCGACGGGTGTAGACGCGGTTGTTGACGACGAGGATGGGGGTGTCGGTGTTGGACGACAGCGTGGTAGATGTGCAGGAAAGAGGTATGAGATATGTATAAACCCCAACCGAATCTTGGGCTGATCAAGTGCGTATGATCAGGTGAGTTGTAAAAAGGACAAAGTTGTATTCGGGGGTATAAGAGTGAAGGAGCTGGTATAAGTATATCGCAGCTTCTCGCGTCCAAGGTATTGCTCCGAGGCCACCCTAGCTGAAAGGGTCGTCCAGGCAGAACACAAGTACAAGAGCAGGGGTAGGGTTCTTTTTCTTTCTTCCTAGAGTAGGATCTAAGAAGTGGTAGTCTGTACGTATGGGGTAGGACTTTGGGTGTGAAGTAGAAAAAAGCGGGTGGGTTCCAAGTTGATCCAAGCTCGAGATGGTGTAGATGGCTGCCTTGAAAATGAGTCTGGAGAAAGTCAAGTGAAGGAAAGCCGAGACAGCACGAAGGTATATAAAAGAACAGAGCTACTGCGCGTGAGACGATGCCATCTGGGATCAGAGGGCTGCGGCAGCGCCAGGGTAGGGGTGGGGNGTGGTGGGAAGGGTAGGACGATCATGGTTCCCAAAGGTTAGAGTCTTCCTAAATTGAGCGTCTGCCATATCCACCGCCGACTCTTGTGGGCACGCCCTTGTGCGACCCATGTTCATCATGGAAAAGCCTACGCTTATCCATTCCTGGCATGCCGCTGGCCTGCTAGTGGCTGCGTCGCCTAACCCGATGACTGTTTTCCGCCAGGCTGCCACCCGTTTGCTCAGAATGGGCGAATAGCCGGCTGAGCAGCTCGCTGAGCCACGGCCCGGCCATGACCCAGGACAGGACGGGGGAGCGTCCCCACAGGTCCTGTCCTACGCTTGCCTCTCAGCCAGAAACCCTTGCAGGGCCCCTTTCGTAGATTGTACAGTTTCCTTGATGCGGTGGTGGGTGGGCAGCGGCGGAGGAGAACAGGCGATGGGGGAGTAGAGGAACATGCTGCCACTGGATGGGGGAGTGACCGCGTGGCCGGATGTCAACGGCAGAGGAAGCTCTCTGGACGAGTCGTTGTGAAACAGACGCCGACGCAGACGCCAGGCTGGGCAAGTATGCGGCCACCGTCGACAGACAGCACGACATCATCTGGTCCCTCATGCCCGCCAGCGAGCGGCCCAGCAGGATGAAAATAGACGGCGGACAAGGCACATATGGGGTGTTGGTGGTCGGAAGGCTGTATGACTGGTAGCCTTGCTGCCTACAAGGTCGGCGAACGTCTTTCCCAGCAGACTGGCTCAAACCCGAGCTACGATTGCCTGGGCGCTAGATCAAACGGGCCTTGGTCCACGGCGGCCACCATCCAGCGCCGGCCATGCCCACTCGACGCCCTCCACCAAGAGCTCAGGACGAGGTAGGTAGGGCTCGTAGGAGGTGAAAGGGCAGGCAAGGCTCGGGAACCGGCACAACATGGGCCAGATCAAGCCGGAGTGAGAGAGAGAAAGTGTAAAATGGCATCAGAGTCTTTGTTTCCTGACAAAGCAGAAAACCCGGGAATGGGCCAGGCGGCTGCCTTGGCGGTGCTAGGTATGGTGGAGGTGGAGGTGGGAGTGTGCAGACGGCGATGCCCCGGGCTGTCAATCCAGGACCGTCGTCGATTGGGTCACATGAGGGGGGAAGGGGTTCTGGATGGATGCATGGCGGTTGACTCACCCTCGCTCGTATCCCCCTGGTGCCGCAGACCGGGGGCGTGGTGATGGTGGTGGTGCAACAGTGGACAGAGTTTACGTACGGGGGGGGCATCTTGTTTCGTCGGCCACTGCCATGGAAGGGAAACGCATCGGGTCCAAGGTGAATGAACAGCTTGTCCCCTTTTCTGCTCCAGGGAGGAACAGCGTCGATGATGGGATGGGGGTGGGCTCGAATGCGTCAATGTGCAAACAGGTGACGCGCGCCGTGCCGCTCCCCCTCCACGTTCTGCGCCGTCATGATGGTTCCCCAACGTGCGAAGACGCGCAGATGCGTTGTCAACGGGATTGCGTGCATCTGCCTTCTGTCTTGCTTGATTGCGTGCAGCCCGTCAAAGCAGAGCCCCTCCCTTTCCCCAGGGACCGCAAAGCTGCCGATTGGCAGCGTCGCACAGATGACGGCAGCGAAGCGAGGGAAAGGGAAAAAAACAAGCACTCACAGCCCCCTTCTCTGGCCCCCCCGTTGCAGGACGAGCCACATGGCACAAGCCTCCATCACCTCACCAAAGCCGTCATGTCATTCCATCTTTGTGGGTGCGGTGACGGTTCAACAGCCACACAAGGAAAAAGGGGGGGGGCTACCACGCCGTGCCACAGGGGGAGAGGGTACGGGCATCATGTGACCGACGCTGCTGTGGGTTGGGTTAAATGAGGAAATTGCCCATCGTTCAGCCTTGAGGATCCGGCGGTGGGCTGTGCTGCCTAGCTGCAGTCCCCCTGGCTGGTCCTCTCCAGCGGCCACCCTGCCCCTAAACCTCTTGCCCCACGGCTGGCCTTGTCGCTAACCCTAGGCCCGGGCCTGTTAATCCCTCTCCTTCCATGTCCTCAGCCCAGCCAATTGTCGCCGCAGAGCCTCAAAGAAGTGGGCAAAGGGACTCGCTAAGCTTGAGGCTCTCACCAGCCCCAGGGACCATCCTCCACCGAGCCACACGCACACCCCCTCCTCCGACACAGCCTCCGCCGTGGCTGTCCAGTATTCGGGGGTTTGGGGTGAGATTCGGTCATTGTGCAGCAACCGGCGATGCCGCCGGCGCCTTCTCCAGCCTCAGCCTGCCACAGCCTTGCAGCGTCCACCGGCGAGGAGCCTCGTTAGGCAAGGGGTCTCGTTTGCCAGACCCTGTCGCGGTGTGGCTCAATTGCCAATTCTTGTTCCGTAGAAGAGGCCATGCAGTTGGAGCCTTGCCGTTTACGCGCGGCTGTGCGGTCCAGGGAGCGTCGCGGCACATACTGGGAGTGGCTCGTGGCCGTAAGCTGCCTTCTGGAGAGGGAGAGGACGCAACCGAGTATGCAGAAGCAGTCAATTACCCTGCTCGTCGAATGAGTGGCCGGCGAACCCCTGGCATCGTGAGCATTTTGCAAGGCCATGGCAAACTCAGGATTTCCTTCATTCCCGCCGAGGACGCAGAGACCAGTTTCTGTCGTGTTTCTGCACGGCCGACTGCGTTTGTGCAGATCTACTTCAGATTATCAGAGCCTCGCAGCCCCTGAAAATCCCTCGACAACCGAGCGATTGATCACGCTCGGATAACAGAAAGCGGCATGCACTGCTGAATCTAGCTGGCCACGGTCGTCGCAGGTCGGGTAGATCTTCTCGTGCACACCCGGCAGTTGATGAATCCGAGTTCACTCATGCCATGGTCGAACGACAGAACCGAGCACGACACTGTCCGTCGTATCCGAGATCAGCCGCTGATAAAGTACTTGCCGTGAGTCGATCAGCGCAGAGCCAATTGCCTTGCACCGTTTCCAGAGCCCCCAACGTCAGGAATTGCGGTAGGGCGAGCGTGCGGCTGCGTCTTAGTCTCTGCAACGGCCTGTCCCGTAAACAGGCGAGCGGCGGCTCACTCCTGGCACCACGAGCGGAATTCGAAACATCCAGACAGGAAAATCGTCCAAGAAAAACCGTCACCTCTGCCCACTCCAGGAAACCGAAGCCTTCTTGGTGCGGACGCTAAGACGGATGGACTCGCTGGCGAGGTGCGCGCAGGTGGGCTCGTGTTGGGCACAGACACAGACGCTCTGGGGGTGCTGCTGCTGCTGGGCCGCCCCAACTGACGGATTGTGTCAACGGAATCTGTGCGCGTGCCTGCTTTTGCCTCTTTCGGGACCAGGCCGTTACAGAGCTTGCCCTATGTGGCCAAAGGGCAGTATGCACAGGGCTCGTCGGGTGCCCGGCAAAGCGGTTGGTTTACCTTGTCACGACGGTCGGTCGCCCGCACCTCCTGTTTGCCATGGCGTCGTTCGAGATGCCCTCTCCAGCCCAATGTTTCGTTTCGTTTCATGCTGCCAGGCAGTTTCGTGCTCGTCCTGAACGTCTGCGTCGCAGCATCATCCGAAAAGAAGAAGGGGGAAAAAAGAAAAAGAAAAGAAAAAAAAAGCCACAACGAGACACAAACTACTCACACGCAAGGTACTCGGAAGAGCTCAAGCGCAACGGTCGACGCAAAGGGCTGAGCAGACCACGAACCAGTTGAATCTAGCCCGCTGGCGAGCACCTGCTAAGCAGACCGAGCTACCGGATCTGCAAGCGGTTCCTGAAATCGACACGGGCTAGCCATCGCTAGATCTGCCTAAAGGCTTGGCACCGTCAACTTAGGGGGACTCTGCGCGGCGCGGTCGAGGGCTCGGATGCGAAGCTACAGGTCGGGGCTCGGATGGAGGCTTGGGTTCGAGGCGAGTCAAGCATGAGTCCATCGACATAGTATGCGCTTCCAGAGGTCATGACCCTTTTTACGGCGTGTTGCTGTGTTTCTTGCAACTCACGATAAAAGGCGCTGGGCATCCTCGCCATGATGGGTTTGTTTCTCCAGCTTCTTCACTTCAACGCCTGACACAGTCTTGTGCTCAATATACAATCGCTTTTCCCGTTCGTTCGCTTCCTTTGGTTAAAGAGCTGGTCAATCTTTATCACTCGCTTCTACAATACTCTTTCGCTATATTCATTCGCTGTCTTGCTGCATCGTCTGCGACGATCTGCACCTCCTCTTACATTGAACCGCTCATCGATCATACACTCTCGTTATATAATCTAATCAAAGCCTCATCATGAAGCTCTCCACCATCCTCCTCGCGGCTCTCTCAGCCTCCGGCGTCAACGCCTACCCCGGCATGGGCAAGACCATCAAAGAGGTCGAGCTGCTCGCCCGCGACGCCCCCGGCGACCTCTCCGAGGAGCTCCTGGGCGACCTCAAGACCCTCCCCAGCAGGAGCCTCAGCTCGGTGGGCAAGGCCGTCAAGGGCATCCTGGAGGGCAAGGTCAGCGCCGAGAGCAACAGCCGCAACCTGATCCGGCTGCCGCTGGGCATGTGGCTGTGCAAGATCGACACGTGCTGCGTGTGGCAGCACATCGCCGACGACATGGAGTCCATGTTCCGCGGCGAGTCCAGCCGCTGCACCGACCTCGCGCGTCAGGCCATCCGCATCGGCTTCCACGACGCCGGCACCTGGTCCAAGTCCGGTGGGGGCGGCGGCGCCGACGGCTCCCTCATCCTGTCGGACGAGATGACGCGCTTCGAGAACAACGGCATGCAGGACATGGTGGCCGAGTACCGCAAGCTCTACGCAAAGTACCACGACCAGGCCGGCTTCTCGGCCGTGTCCATGGCCGATCTCGTCCAGGTCGGCGCCAAGGTGGCCACCGTCGTGTGCCCGCTGGGTCCGCGCATCAAGACGTACGTCGGCCGGCAGGACAGCTCCGAGCCCAACCCGGACGGCAAGCTGCCCAGCCCCTTCGCCGACGCCGAGTCCCTCATCGCCCTCTTCAGGGACAAGACCATCACCCCGCGCGGCCTCATCGCCCTGCTCGGCGCCCACACCACGTCCCAGCAGAAGTTCGTCAACACCACGCGCGCCGGCGACCCGCAGGACAGCACCCCGGGCGTCTGGGACATGCTCTACTACCAGCAGACGTTCGGCACCGTCGACACCCCGGACAGGGTCTTCATGTTCCCCAGCGATGTCAACCTGGCCAAGCACCCGGAGACGCGCGGCGCCTTCAAGTTCTTCGCCAAGCCCGACAGCAACCACGCCCAGCGCGACTGGAACGAGGTAAGCACGGCTCGCTCTTTTCTGCCACGATGACGACGATGATGATGATGATGATGATGATGCACAGGCTAACGGAGTGAACCCGCAGGACTACGCCCGCGAGTACGTGCGCCTCAGCATGCTGGGCGTCAACAACATCAACAAGCTCAAGGATTGCACAAAAGTGCTGCCCAGGGCCATCACGTCCTTCAGGAACAAGGACCAGAGCAAGCTCGACAAGTGGTTGAAGAGTCTGAACCGCAACCCCATCTCCAAGAAGATTGCCGAGCTGCTCCGCATCGGCGAGGAGATTACCGTGCCGGAGCAGGATATCCCTGTGACGCCCGGTGCCAAGATGTAATATTTTTTTTCTCTTATTTTTTTTCGGTTTTGGTTTTCCTTTGTTTCACAGCCAAAGCAGTATAGTGTGTAATGTAATATAATAATGTTCTTTATCATTTACTTTATTTTCGACATGGATCTGCTTTGTGGACAACCCTCCAACTCCAGCCTTGTGCCACAGTTCGTAAAGACACGCCCCCTTCCATCTCAATCGATTCTCACAAGGCATACTCGGGCCCTTGCCTTGTCCAAGAATTTGCCTCCGGCCGGGGATCAGTCGTCTGGTCAATGCTTCGAAACGACGCCATTCTATTTCGAGTCGGAAACCGTCAGCACTGTCCAAAGGGAGGGGGGTGTGGTCTGCATTCCCATTGGCTGACAGTCGCCGTCATGGCCAAAAGCAGAACTTCAAGTCCTACATTTCAAGGTGACCATTTCATCAACGCTGCTACCTGTGAGCGTACGCAATCGCCACGAAGCAACCGGTTAACGTATGATCATGACGACCATTCGCAACGGCTTGCGTAGTCACCGGAAGCCCTTTTCGCTCTGATCGCTCTGCTGATGTGGTGGTCGGTGCACGATGGGGCCTGCGCTCAGCGTCCGCTACCCTCGGGACGTCGATAACCCACCGATCCCCCTGTGGTGGTAGAAGGAAATTCGGCTTCGCGACATCGCGATAAAGTAGCAGCATGGCCATTTACAGGTCTGTTCGCCAAGATGCATGGATGAAACCTGGGGACGCACGGCTGCCGTCTTGTGGTGGTTCAGCAGCCTTCGTAGTATTCTGACCTAGCTGCGGTTGGATATTCCGCTACCCTGCAGCCGTGTATCTACATGGGCCCTGATGAACAAGGCTCCGGCTGTAGAACGTCAAGCCTGCAAGGCTGCAGCCTGGTCAGTCCAGGTAGACGCGAATCATTTTTCCACTTTGTCTCGTCTGGAAGCCTACGTCCACACGTGAATGCCGCGAGTTTCTGGTTGATCCGTGCTTCCCCGCATGATCAAGACGTTTCACAAAGATGGCGAAATCCTCAACAGATCGCCACGCATCCTCTAGACCACGACAGGACAAGGATCTACTCGTCTAGGACTTCCACGAGCACCCGGGACTCAGATAGAACAGGCTCGCGCTATCGGCTGATTTCCGTTTCCGTCTGCATGGCGTAGGACCTCGTGGAGGATTCTGGCTCAATTCGGATGTGAGAGGGCGGGTGGACGGCAAGCCACAGCGCACCGCCACGGATCGCCAGGGGCAGCCAAATAGTGGGTTGCTCCTTGGAGCAATGATGGTCGTCGGTAAGCGCAAACTCCTATTCTTAGGGCGTGAGTCTCCATCAATGTTCTAGAAGAGCCACCCTACGCCACGAAGCGCCGCTGAACCCGCACTGTTAGAGATGTCCTCTGTTGCAGAGCACGCCGTCCTTTTCACAGGCTTCCGTCGTCTTGGGACGAAGCCGTGACCACACGCTGCGACCTCCCAGCCCCGCTGTCCCAGCAGACCGTTTTGACGCGCGCCTATGCCGTGTTCCACAGCCGGCCGTATGGCCGCACGACTGGCCGCTTCCAACGACCGTCGTCCCGGCGTCAACGAGACATTGGGGAAAATAAATAGTAGAGGTTTCCTGTCATGTCTGTTGGTTCGAAACTTTCTACTTTCGTCCTGTGCCCCCATCTGGACGTTTCCCATCCAGCCTCTTCCCCGTGCCATGCGCGCTTCCACCGCTGCCAGAATCTAGTACTGGCTGCATCTTACGCCGTTAGCTTCTTCGAAACACTAGTCCGCTGCCTCTATTCATCCTTCAACCCTCGTCCTCTCGCGCACACCTCCCTTGCCTTCCATGACCACCCACCTGATGTGCCCCTCTCACACGACGCCGCGCGGCTACCACCAAGGTGGACCTCGTGCTTGGTGCGAGCTGGTGGTCATTGCAGCGAGGTGTTTCAAGCCGGGCGATGTAGTCAGATGAATCTCGGCGATTTACCTCCTGGACGGCTGTGGAGTTTTGGGGGTGGGCGTCGCGTGTATCACTTGACGCGGGCGAGACTTGGCTCTGTGCCGCGCGGTAAGTCGTGGTGTGGTGAGTTTTTGATGCCTGGATCCCGTCATGACATTGCTGGTAGCTGTTCTGCCTGCGGGTTCATTGGCAAACGCAGGCATCTTTGGCGGACTGGATGCTAGCCTGCTGATGATATCCACGACATCACTCGTTCGCCTCCCAGGCAGACGTCCTTCTGGGTTGAACCCTGCGCACTAAACAACCATGTCAGGCGTGTGTGCATCCTAAATTAATATCTTGCCGCCTACAATGGCCAGGCAAGCACCTCGCCAGTCCGGCAACCGCCAGCCTCGGTCTGGGGTGTGTAGCCGAGGATAACACGTTGACTCACTATCAGTTGTGGATGGCTCCGAAGTGCAGGTAAGGGCATGTGTATTTACAAACTACGTATCTGATTAGTGTTGGATTAAGGGCCTATGGTGACGGTGGCAAGACGTACGGTTGTTGAGGACAGGTCGTCCGTAAGACATTTCGGAATAGAGGTGCGCCCTGGGACGGCGATGCGCTTGATGATCCGTGGCGAGGACACGCTGACTCTAAGGGATGATCATTGTCGAGGAGATAGACACGGCATGGGGTCAATATGCTCGGACCACGTTCAGGAGGGCATAGCTGTAACTGATAGTTGTTGCGTGGCAAGAGGCTACCCAACACTAAACTCTTGGAGCGGCCTTGCGTGATATCCAGCAACCAATTCAACTATGTCAAAGGCACAACGCAAACCAAGTCTCGCTAAGCCGTCTGCTAAACACGGGTTCTGTCGTAAGCCAAGGCACCTGGAACCCCGGCGAATTCTCTCAACGCCACGCTCCAATGTAAGTAAACACCAAACGGTGGTGGGCATCATTAGCATCATGAATCACGTGTCGTCCTGCAGGTTCCCATCATCATCGTACTGTGCCACCTCATCCAACGCCGCGACACTATCATCGTCGCGTCGCTGGGCGAACCAGTCCTTCACCTTCTTCCTCGGACGTAGCATCCCCCAGATTTCCGGCACAACCAGCACCGGAGCCGACTCCCTCAGATCGCTCGACTCGTGTCGAAGGCCCTTCATCAGGGCAAGTTGTCGTCCTGCGATGTGCCAAATAAAGGTGCTCTTGCTGATGTGCCGGTAGTACATCTGGAAAGTCTTGGACGCCTTGAGCATGGCCCACAGATTCGTATTGTGGCCATTGCCCAGAAGACTAAACGCCCACTGACTGTCAGGGCATTGGGCCATGAGCTCCGGAGGGCACTCGATGTCGACCCACTGCTGGTGAACTTCGTTCACCGTTTCTGCAAAATCCTTATCTACCGCAAAGCGAATGGCCTCCATCTTGTGCTTCACCCGTTTGTTCTCCTGGACTCTGTCCGTCCAAGACTTGTTGACCTTCCTGATATCTTCCTCCAACTGTTTCAATATTCGTTTCAGAGGTTCCGATCCTTTGGCTCGCTGCTCAAAAGAATGGGCCAAGCTCGTCAGCGCTGGATCGTAATGATGGATCTCATCGCCCTTTAAGCTCTTATGAAACGACTCTCGCGCTTCTGCAATCGTGGAGTTGGCCACCTCGAACCTAAGATAGTCGAGAATGTGGAAGCTTCCGGGTTTGCGAAATGTTGTTGGACCCCCGTCATCCTTGTTGCTATATGCTGGTTCAGACAGGCTTTGAAAAACTTGGAGGACTTGATGTCGAAACTTTTCCCACGCATTGTCGTCGAAAATGACGCCCTGTTTTGGCTGGTCGACTAGCTCGCTGAGCAGTGCCGCCATTTTTGCGATTCTTGGGTCTTGAATAGGGCACAGTAAGTGATATAGTAGTTTCTCTTTGTACTTGGTGCAAGTTCCAAGTAGAGACTTTTGCATGTTGAACGAGAAGGCCTCGTACATGAAGTCTGCGCATTTCCTCGAATCCATGTCCTTGCCTTCGAACAAGCTTGAGAATCTGAGGCTTGACTTCTTCAGATAGCCCTCTGCGTACAGATTCATCGTCTGCGGCTTAGTATCGTTCTCAAAATTATCCACGATTTTGCGGTCCCAACACACCCAAACACGATCACCGTCATAATCACCTCCAGACAGCATCTCGGCAAGGGGACAAGTCCCCTTGGTCGAAAACACAACAACGTCCCTAAGTCTCCGAAGGGCCTTGGGGTATACAGCCCGTACCTTTTGGATATCACTTGCGAAATGAGCCGGCGTCCTAGAGACAAGGACATCGATATCGTCCAAGAATTGGGCTTTGTAGTCATCAACCTGAAACTCGGACGAAAAAGAAACATAGACTTCTCCCTCCTCTAGTGTCCCAGAAAAATCCGCAAGCAGGAGCATGTTGACGGATTGCGGAATTCTGAAATTCTGTTTCGTCTGCATAGCGTCAACCTTTTCCTCTCCAAGGGATCTGATCTTGCCATTCAGGTATGCGAGTTTCCTGTGATCGAAGCCAGAGTCGAGTAGGAAAGCCGCAGTGTTTGCGTGGCCCTCAGGTAAGCCCCCAAGAAAAGGTACATAACCAGGCTGCTCCCGCCCACCCCATTTCATATCAGAGTCTAGCCACGCCCGGCAAGCTTGAGGACTACTCAAAGCAAAATTGTCAAGTGCGAGTTCGTCGCGTATATGCTGTCTGAGATGGTCCGAGAGGGAGTCACGCATGGCTGCTTTGTCCAGAGCCTGGTTGTAGAGGATAGGTATGAACTGCTCATTGATACGCGCTGGCGTCGAGCTTTTGGACCATGTCTTGACTTCAAATTCTCGATGCCGGGGGTCTGAGAAGTCACATTTCCACTTGCGCTGCGATGGATACGTCTCTAGCCAATCGTCATCACTGCCGTCATCATTCAGGTCGATCACCCAGACTCCTTTGGCACTCCCAATGCGGGCTTGGAAAGCACACGGGGTCTCCAGGAGGTTCAAAGCCTGGGCCACCTTTGTAGCGAGGCTTCGAGACATACGGCCTAACCCGTCATTCATAACCTCATGAGTTCCGACGTCATCTTTGCAATGGCGGAGTTGATGTGGTTGGAGGGTCACCGTCGGCCAACTTCGACTGAGACCTAACCGATGTTAGCTTCGCACATGCTGGGAATTAGACAAGGCATACTAAGGGCAAGACGAGAAAACAGCTTGAAGGGCTGTTGGTCGAGATTCTCGGACATGTTGAGAGCCCACTGGAGAAGTTCGGGGAGGTTACAGTTTGTGCGAACCTCGAGGTTGCTCACTTCCTGTTGGGCTGGCACACCTGGACTTCGAGACATCCGAAACTGGTTGCCGTTGACGGCGAACAGATGGATGCGAAGTAGCCTATCCGGCTTGTCAACCTTCCTGACAAAGAACGGCACCCACAGCCTTCCTACGAAATGATGGGGCTTAGCACTCAGCCAGCGAATCAACGTCTCTCGAAATTTCCTGTCTTTCAGAATGCCTTCCTTGTAAGGAGAGTCTTCGAGAAGCTGTAAGCTGATTTCGAGAAATCGGTCAGCTCCGAAACGACGGCCGAGCCGGTGACCCAACTCAGGCTTTCTCAATGGCTTTACGAGGACGTCGAATAGTGGCCCAGAGTCATTGGGTCGGTACACGAGGCTGACGGAAAGAGTCACGGCATCTTGGCCACGTTGAAAATTGTTCTTCAATGCAGCATTCCATGACACGGGATCGCTGGGGGCAGGTTTTTTCTTGCCTCGAAATGCATCGAGGGAATAAATGCTTTGCATCATCTTGTCCTGATTGTGCCAAGATTCGTCAGGCTTGTACGGCAGTTTCACTTGGCTCAGGTCTACCCCAGCATGTACGGCGGCTCTGGTTACCTCCCACATGACGGCAAGCGGAGGCTCGACTAGCCCTGGTTTTGGGTGTTTTGCTGTCTAGAATCAGTAAAGGCCAGCGGGGAGGTAAGGGTTTGCCTACGCCAGACATGCCGCAACCTGT
Source organism: Stachybotrys chartarum (assembly GCA_001021365.1). Taxonomy (NCBI): domain Eukaryota; kingdom Fungi; phylum Ascomycota; class Sordariomycetes; order Hypocreales; family Stachybotryaceae; genus Stachybotrys; species Stachybotrys chartarum. The sequence goes on from LDEE01000003.1 coordinate 2,160,477, forward strand.
CCTCCAGAGAGACGGGCGTAGGCACAGGCTGATCAGGCATACTGCCAAAACTAGTATTTGGCGTGGCCATGGTGTCGTTTGACGATGGAAATGACGGGAACGAGGGACGTGATGATGGTTGGATTGAGCTCGCAAAGGATGTATTGACACTTGTCAGTACATCTTCCTCCTCAGAGTCGGAAAGAATGACAATCGCAGAATCCTGGCCTCTGATTGAAGTATTGAAGGACCGAACCGGGATGTCATCAATATGACTGGAAAGGCTGGGAGTCCCAATGCTGTTCTGAGATGCAGTCCCTATGGATGCTCGCCCAGGGATGGCATCCACGTGCGAAGTAGGGAAGCGGAGCCCATTGTCATAGGCATCCTTCTTTGTCCTTTTGGGGAGTTTGTGTTGAAGATGGTTTGTCGCATCGGGAGCAATTCTCTTCTGAAGTAAAGCACCTGGATCGGGCAAACATTTCAGCAAGCAATCCCCGTAAACAGCCGGTGAGACAACATGACGCTGCGACAACTGGGTGGCTTCTCCGCGGAACCGCAGCAAGCTCTCCACCAGGGCATCGTGGTGACAAAAATGCAAGTAATGGATACGAGTGTATAGCCCTTCACTCAGGGACTGTCGTCGCTGTCGATGTTTACTGGGAGAAAGGGTTGGATCTGGAGCGCGAATGCCAAGCCCATACTCCTTGTTCAGGGACCCAATGCACTGTCTTAGTTCTTCCAGACCAGGTCTCCCAGAAGCCGGAGAAGAACCCGACATGATGTGGCTTGTGCGGGAGGAGGTCCAAGGGGCATAGCAAAGTCAAGGAAAAGAGCGGATGAAAGCCAAGCATCAGCAAAACAGCTACGCAACAGCTGCGGGTTCTCCGGCTAGTGCACGGGAGCCAAATGACAAGACCCTTGCCTTGCCTTGCAAAAGGGCCCACGCCCGCTCCCGTCTGGGCCTGAGCCAGGAAGCAGAGGGACGGGAATGGCTGCGATTCGTGATTGCAGGTTGATGACGGGGATGCGAACTGGAAGCTAGCCGCAGGCAAGGCAAGCGCACGACTTGGTTTTAGGCTGTTGGAGCGATGAGGCGGAAGGTGGGGAGGGAGCACACGCGCGTGCAAGAGAACACTGTGCAGCCCCCTCTCCTTAGCACGCGTGCGTGCGTGTACAGTGCGCGTCTGCCTCGCGGCCCGGCCCGTCAGATGATCCGCTTTCTCCGCTTAAATGCATGCAGTAGCGGGGAAGGAAGGAGGCAGTTTGGGAAGTTGCCGAAGTCCCCCGCAGCTGCCCATTGATTAATGAATATTTCCCCTCCACCGCAGCCATGGCGTTTCGGCGTTCGGCATCTTTCTACAAGCCCTCAAGTTCACGCTGTCGTGCAGACACAAGAACTGCTCCTAGTTCGACAGCTGGTCGCGATTCCCCACACCCGTCCCTAGCAAGATTGTGCCTGCGGTACCGATCCTTCTGATATGGCCGATGATCCTGACGGCGACGAGCGGGTAGCTGTCGAGGACTTGACGCCCGAGGAGGCCAGCCGCATCATTCACTCTCACCGCAAGGTTCGCTACGGTAAGCCTTTCATCGGACCATTGACTCGCCTGTCATCGCTTGCTGGCGATTGCTTCAGCCTAGCCTTCTGGCCCAGCTGACCCCGACGCCCTTCATCACCGCTAATGCCTGCGGCAGGAACTGCCTGTTGGCCGTGTCGCCAGCGCAAGGTCAAGTGCGACAATAAGCAGCCCTGTGAAAACTGTCTCAAGAGGGAACACCCGCAATTATGCTCCTACAAGCCAAACCGGGCATCGGTCGCCAAGACCAACTCCACGGACTCGATGCACGCTCGCAAGAGGGTTCGATCCATGTCAGATACCGGGGGGGCGGATGGTAGTCTAGAGCGCCAAGGGAGCTGGCCTCGAACAATAGGTGCGCCGCCGCATCACCGCAGGCTCTCCATCAATTCCATCCCACTGACCTATGCATCAGGGAGCCTCGACGATTCGGATTCCGTCGGGGCAGATCGCTACGTTGGCCAGAACAGCATCCCGGCTCTTCTCCGAGAGCAGTCGTCGGCCAACAGCAAGACCCATGATGTAGACATTCGTCAAGACGTTCGGTCCATCCTGGGCTTGGACACCTCGGCACCCTTCCCTCTCATGTCATCGCAGCATCTGCACCGTATGACGCAGGACATTTCAGCCGAGCTTCCCTCGGACAGAGAGGTCATGAAGTAAGTGCAGCCAGAGGACAATGCCAAGGCCGCCGACTAACAAGCCAGGCTCTTCCGCACTTACAAAGAGATCCCTCAACCGTTCTGGGGTTTCGTTGTAGACATCGACGAGCTCGAATCGCAGCTCATGGTCTACCTCGAGGAACGTTCTCGCAATGCCAAATCTGCCGTCAAGTCGTCCCGGTCTGTCACTGCATCCTGGTTGGCGATTCTTTTTGCAGTTCTGGCCGTCGGCTCCCAGTATCACGAGTCGCCATATCACACCCGCACCAAGGATTCTCAAAGATATATGCAAATATCATTCCATTTTCTCCGGCTTGGAAACTTTCTCCTGAGGTAATATTCCAGCTCGCTCTTGCTCCTTACCTGCTAATACTAGCAGACCCTCCTTCGACTCAATACAAGCTCTACTACTCATATGCTTTGTCCTTTTGAATGACATGAAGGCTGAGGCGTCGTGGGCTCTGCTTGGACTGACCTGCCGCCTTGCGCAATCGCTGGGTCTACATCGACCAGGTCCTAGTGAGATCGGCGACGGTGTACGCCCCGAGGTCAAGTCAAAAGAGATGACTCGCCGCAGAATCTGGTGGACCTGTGTATGGCATGATACACTGACCTCGCTCTCCTTTGATAGGTATGAAGTTTTGTTGTAATATGTTTCGTCGCCCACTAATTCCTATGCAGAGCTCCAGTCACAAATTTTCCCAGCTGTTCAATCCCCTTTACATCAGATGATCCTTCCGCTGGTTATACCTATCTTGAATCAATGTATCATCTCATCGAGATCATCTCCCGCAAGCTTAATCCAGACATGGCGACAGTCTCCACATACGCCGGCATTATCGAGATTTGCGAGACTGTGGAAAACCTTCGGGCGCAAACGCGCCCTCACATGCGGGACAAGGATAGTTGCAAGTCAGCACTTCATCGGCTTCAATATTTTGCCATACGGCTGCACACGTCATTTGTCATTTCCGTTGCATGCCGACCAGCCCTCAAGCGGGACTGCCCCTTTGATCCACATCAGAAGAAGGCTTTGGCGGACAGGTGCAAGGAGAATCTCACCGAGACGGTCCGTATGTTCCTTGCGATGCACCAACTGTCTGTGATACCCACTAGAAGCTGGGCATTCACATACCACGGCCTCTCGTCTGCCCTCCTTCTCGGCATTCTCTGCGAGACGAAAGCCGACCCTGAAGTGCGACAGCTTCAAGGCGACTTGATAGCAGCCCTCTCGGCCACCGCGGCCAAGGATACATCTCCAGAGCCCCACGTGGTCCAAACCGACAAAGACATCGAGCTTTCCGGACCCTTATCCCGAGCTCTCATGGCGCTCAAGAACATATACGACCACGGGTCCATCATCGGTTCCTCCCTGAAAAGAGACGGAGATGCTTCCGTTCCCGGCAGCGGTTCCCGAACCCCGCTGGCCCCACTCGGCCCCGGCCACTTCGCAGCTGCCTCTGCCAACGCGCAATTCCGCATGCAGCAGCAGTCCACCACGGATCCTCGCGAGGATGCAGCGCTGGCCATGGCCGAAATGCAAAATGGAGCCTCCCTCCAGGACTTCTCAGGGTCAGAATACACCCTAACCTACTCACCCCCGACTGTCCTAACAAACGACCCCAGGATCCCGTATGCGCAGCAGATGCAGCAAGCCAGCGTCGGCATCAACGACGTGGCCGGACTCGGCGTGGACCCGACGCAGTACATGGCACCGATGGATCTCTTCCAGTCGATCTGGGTTGGTGAGTCTTTTGCGCTTCCCTGGCCGTTGCCTTTTGCTGACGGTGCAGAATCCCCTGATTCGTGGAACTCGGGCGTGGATGCGATGAACTTTGACTTTTTGGCCCAGCCACCGCCAGGGCAGCCACATCAACAGTTTTATTTTTGAAATGTGAATATCATGATGCTTCAATGAGGCTGGGTTTAGCGAAGGGAGTCGGCATTGGGATTGGAATATGGACGGCATGGAGCTCCCGTCTAGGTTCATGGAACGGGGTTCAGATACCAGCTGGGATTGCAAGGGTTTTGCTCACTTATTTATGAGCCGCAAGGCTCTCTCTTCAATTTAACATGCTTGAAAGCAACGCGCCTGCGACACGTCGCATCGGGATATCTGGCTTGAGCTTGGCATGCCGTTTACATTGTTAACGCAAACACCTATTCAAGCTACGCTTCAAGGGCCCCGTCCCAAAGCACATTCGCAGTCGTCAGCGCTCTCTTTGAACAATCATAGTCCCTTTTCGGGGCGTTCACGTCGCTTGTTCAGGCGCGCAGAGCCGACGGTTACACGCCCAGGCGATAAACCAGCCAGACCCGACGACACCCGCGACGACATGGTCTGCTCATCATTCGACTGCTTGTGCTTGGTACGCTCCCACTTTCCTCTCAACGGTCATGGAGCCAGCGGTTACATCATCGCCACCCTTTCTTTTTTTTCTTTTCTTTTTGTAGGTTGCCCAGGACTTTCCTGCGTTCTATTTCTTTTGTTTTATGGCGGGGTCATGTCTATTTCTTACGACGGGAAGTGGAGGCGACGATCTTCTTCTTCAGGTTCTTGGGCATCTTTTCCTTGCGCTTTTCCCGCTTTGCTTCCTTAACGGCTTGTTTGTGTTGCTTTTCCAATGTCAGTATTGCTGTGCAAAACTTCCACTAGAGGACATGACGTCGACTTACCTTCTTCTCGTCCTTATCTTCGAAGCGGCGTCCCCTAGGCGGCCCTTTCTCGAAGGAAACACCCTCGCCAGACTCATCACCGCTTAACGAGGCTCCTTCGCCCGAGTCGTCGGAAGACCCCTCCGCTTCTTCGTCGTCGTTCTCGGGGCGCCTTGGCGCACCCAAGTGATCTGCCAGGAGATTTCGGTACACTAAATCCTCGCCTCCGCCCTTGTCCAGCTTCTGGGCGTCTCTCTCAATGTCGTACACCTGCTCCAAGGTCTGCGGGATGTACTGGTTTCTGAAGACCTCGTTGTCCACCTCGAGCTGCGCCTGCGCTTGATCGCTCTCGCCTGGTGCCGGTCTCTCCTCGTATAGCTTCTCGATGATTTGCGACATGCCGGGCTCCTCCACAGGGCCCTCACCTACTGTGATGAAGTTGAAGATTGTCCTATCGGCAAGCGTGTCGACGCCCTTCCGACGGAAGAAGTCGCCTACGTTCTTGATGTCCATCCGCAGGAACTCCAGCGAGCGGGGGTGATCGGGCTCGACGCTCTGAGATACGTCGATTATGTAGAGCTGCTTTTTGTGGTAGAGGATGTTGTACTCGCTGAGATCGGCATGCACAAGCCTGCAGACCTGGTACATGCGGCGCATGAAGCCGAGAAGCTGGATGTACAGCGTCCGCCACTCTAGATCAAGATCATCCCCATCGATAACGGCGTCTCGCAACCGCGGATACGCCAGTCCTTTCCTGTCGCCAAGGAATCCCATCAAAAGCACGTGTAATTTGAGGGCAAGGGGCTCCGGGCTGGGTATGCCCGCGCTGTGAATTCTTCGTAGGTTTCGGAACTCCTTCTCGGCCCACACTTGGACCATCTTGCGGTTGTTGCCCTTGTCGGTGCCGCTTTTGAAGCGGTGCTCGCCGGTAATGTATCGCTCGCGGTCCTTGAAGGACAAAATGGCCGTCTTGTACACCTTGATGGCGCGCTGTACCGCCTCGCCACTTTCGTGATCCTGTCCCACGGCTCCGTACACGTTGGCCTCCTTGCCCGTGCTGATGGCACCGTGCACCTCGCCGACCAAGCCGCGGTTGATCATCTGCAGCAGGATCATGCGCGTGCGTTGGTCGAGCACCTGCTCGCTCGTCGCCCGGTCCGCCTTGTCCTTGTCCTTGTCGGTGTCCTCCTTGACGTCGTCAAGACGGATTTTGCCTGCGTGCTTGGCTAGGGCAGATACTTGATCGTCGACGTTGGCCATGGTGTTGATTGTGGGTTTCTTCTGCTGGTTCGACCGGGGTAGGGGCACGCCGCCGCCGGTGCTGCCATTATGTAGCTGACGTTGACGGTTGTACGATTTAGTTAAATCGCCAGAGTCCAAGGCGTCTTCTTCCTCAACCTCGTATGGCTCATCGTCGTCGAAGATGTCGTCTAGATCCTGGTCGTCGTCGGCTGTGGATGGCGGGGCACCTCTGTGCATGCGTAGTTCGCGGGGCACTTCCTGTGTGTTCTCGTAGCCCTGGTTGGCCGTGTAGGTGAAGGGCGGCTGGTGGCCCGCGGCCGGGGAGGCTGAATCGGGAGCGTCGGTGGCCATGATTGTGCAGCGTGTTGACCGCGTCACAACGATATTGATGGCAGGTCTTGAGCTCAAAATTGAAGTTTGCTTGGATTGAGAAAGTGGGATAATGGGGTTATCTTATCGTGAAATTTCCAGGGTGGCGGGGTACTGCCGTAGCAGTCGCTAGTACCCTTCGGGAGCTGCAGAGGGCTTCCATGACTCACCGAAGATTTTGCCTGCGTTCAGGCACACCTGCCTCGGCTTGCTCGATCTCGAAGCGAACTTACCTGTTCAGGTTGTCTTGTCCCGCCTAAGCTGGGTCCGTTGGGCATGGCCAATATGGCCTGAAGCCGCCATCGCCAATGAGACTCATGGCTGTCGAGTCAAAGCAGTCCTGACTGAGCGAGTGTCTGTACGCCCTCAAGGGACGACTCACCGCTGAGTCAACATCTGGGTGGAAAGCGGGTAGCTTCGGGGGGCCTTTAGGCATTCCCGCCTCCATCTTCTCGGCCATCTCCTGACCATTGGCCTGAGTCAGCGAGACTGACTGACTGGCGAGGCGAGTCTGAGGATGCTTTCCATGCCGAGATAGCATGCACTGCATTCTTGTAGTGCATGTGGGCACTCCAAGAGTCCCTTTGGCGTCTCATCTTGCAGCCATAGTCCCGCGGTGCTGCCGGATTTGCTGGAGTCGCAGCTCGAAAAGGAAGATGAGCCAGCTGTGAAGTGGGTGACGGTCCCAAGTCGCGACCCTTGTTCTATATCGATTGGCGGTGGCTGGTGAACAGGGGGCCTCAAAATCCGGTTCCTTGTCTCAGATCGGCTACCCTGTTGCACAACAAAAAAACGTGTAACAAACTCCCTCCAGTGTCTTACGAGGGCATCTCGAAGCATTCCTTTGCAGACTTGGGTCAGTCTAGTCGCGTTCCAAGCGGTCATTTCCATGGCAATTGTTCGCGTCTGCCCGTTTAGTCGGGTCGAGGAATTCGATAGCCCACATCACAGTAGACTTGTTCCCTCCCTTTGTTTGTCTTGAAGCAAAGTGTAATGGAGTGATTCCTATATGTAAATGGCTACTTACCGTTGCCCGACGGCTTGGTTGGCTTCGCAGCCTCCTCACTGGTCTTAAATCCCATCATGAAGGCCGCTTCCGTCTCCTACGTTGTCGCTCATCTGGTGGCCTTGGCCCAGGCTGCCCCAACTGACATCCCAAACGGCCTGGTTGGGGAGGATGTCAACCTGGGGCCCGAGTCCCAGGCGTTTTCCGTGAATCAAATTCACAACGAGGGGTTTAGACCTCTTGATGCACCTGCTGCCTTAATCAGGGCTCACTTCAAGTACTCCGATACTTTGCCGCGGCAGTTGAGGAATGCCATTGAGATGAACCCCGACCTTGGCAGTCGATTCAGCTCGCTCCTACTTGCCGGTAAGGTCCATGCAAATCATTCTCATCGACGCCGACTGAGGTTGTGCAGCCGATGGACAAGGACAGAACGGGACAGTGGCCGCGTACCCCACGCCATGGTTCGACACTCAGTATGTTGTGCCAGTCAGCATCGGAACACCGCCGCAGATCACCTATCTTAACCTAGACACGGGCTCGGCTGATTTGTGAGTTCATACAGTCAGTCCTGCCATGTGGGGGCATGCTAAACTTTCTATAGCTGGACTTTTACAACGGATACGTACCAACCACAAGTGCAAGGACAGATACTGTACGACCCTGAAGCCTCCAACACCAGCCGGCCTCAGACCGGCGAGCGCTGGAGCATTCGCTATGGCGATGGTGCTTATGCCGCCGGCATTGTCTACCATGATAGAGTTCAGCTTGGGCGAACCTTTGTCGATCAGCAGGCAGTGCAGTCTGCCATTCAGGTCTCGTATGCAATCTCGAGCGACTCCTTTTCCTCAGGTATCATGGGTATGGCGAGGAGTGATGGCAACACGGTCCGCCCAACGCCGCAGAAAACCTACATTGACAATGTCAAGGACAGTCTGGAGGAACCAGTGTTCACAGCCAACCTGCTAAAGGGCATGCCGGGCAACTATGATTTTGGATACATTGACGAGTCCTTGTACAACGGCAACATCGAGTACGCCAATGTCACCGACATGCCGTCTTACTGGCATATCAATGTTTCAGGCTTCCAGGTTGGCAGCAACGGCACCTACCAAGATGATACCTTCGGTGCTATTGTCGACACGGGCACCACCCTGCTGCTGGTGCCCGAAGAAGTCGTATCGGGCTACTACTCGCAGGTTCCGGGCGCTCGCTACAATCGCAATTACGGCATGATTACCTACCCGTGCGAAGCGCGGCTGCCGGACTTTGTATTCGGAATCGGGGACTACCGAGGCGTGGTGCCGGGCTACTATATCAACTACGGCGGCGCAGAGGAGTCGAGGTGCTTTGGCGGGATTCAGTCGTCCGAGGGCATTCCGTTCGCCGTCCTGGGTGACGTCCTGTTGAAGGCGCAGTTTGTCGTTTTCGACGCTGGCAGGAATAGGGTGGGGTTTGCCAATAAAGACCCTGTGCCTGAGAACTGATGAAGGAGTTCAAAAGAAAAGCAATAAGGGAGGACAAATATTCTCCAAGATAGGTAATAACAGCATACTCGAAAGATGAATTTAGTTACTCACTCAACCTATTGTGCCTTAGTAGGGGTGGGGGGGGGATGGAAGCTATAGTAGTCCCATACCAAACTAACTGTTTAACTAGTAGAAACAAGGGTCTCCGTTTTTCTCTTAAATAACCTCAATAATGCAATAATAGCCCTGTCCATTTGCATCTATCAAGGCCCATTTCGCAGAAGAGTCACAGCCGTAGAGTCCATGTATCTCAAGAAACATAGCGATCAATAGAAAAAATACACATGCCCAGCCACAGAAATCAGAGGCATTCTAGAGTGATGGGATTTTTCTTGATTAAATTTTTTCATATTTTTAATTCAAAGGGACTTCCACCAATCATTTTACCCACAAACTACCAGCTCTACGAAGTAGTCTATAGGTCAAGGGGGTGACTGAACTAACCCCCTAGAACATCCAAGCACCATGCTTCCCCATAGTACTGAAGATCACGGTCGCAAAACGTGACGTCAGAAGCGCTAACCTGCTCCTGAACAGGACCGACGCGCTGACAAATTCTGCCATTTGCTCTTGGTCGGAATGCAATTAGAGGACCCCCTCCGCGAAATCATTTTTTGATTATCCCAGTTGAATAGTGCTATAAGCCGTCATTAAACTTGCTGCGAACCGAGCAGATACCAGACCGTGTTTCGCCATGACCGGCAGTATTCTCGTGCTCGGCGCCGGAGAGCTTGGCGTGGCCATGCTCGAGGCCGTTGTCCATCACCCGAGCAGGAACCAGGTGAAGCTTGCGGTGTTTTTGCGACAGGCTACGCTCGACTCTGCGGCGCCGGCCAAGAGAAAGATGGTGCAGCATCTACGGGCGCTAGGCGTGCACTTTGAGACGGGGGATGTGGTGGACGCAACTGTGTCGGACCTGGCCAGCCTCTTTGCCGAGTACGAAACAGTGGTTTGCTGCACAGGCATGGGCCTGCCTCCGGGGACCCAGAAGAAGTTGACCGAGGCCGTGCTGGAAGCCAAGGTTGCCCGGTATTTTCCGTGGCAGTACGGCATGGACTACGATGAGATTGGGCAGGGCAGCTCGCAGGATTTGTTTGACGAGCAGCTCGAGGTCAGGAAACTGCTGCGAGACCAGACGGCGACCAACTGGGTCATCGTATCTACGGGACTATTCATGAGCTTCCTCTTCCTGCCGGCGTTCGGGGTTGTTGACTTGGAGAAGCGCGTCGTCCGGGCGCTAGGTGGCTGGGACAACAGCATCACGCTGACCACACCGCGCGACATTGGACGGGTGACGGCGGACGTGGTGCTGGACCCTCGCGGCATCTCCCACCAGGTCGTCTACACGGCGGGCGACACAGTCTCTTACGAGGAGGTGGCCGAGATCCTCGACGGCCACTTCGACGCACAGTTCACGCGCGAGCTCTGGGACCAGCATACGCTGAGGCAGCAGATGAAGGAGGATCCCAGCACCATGGTCAAGTATCGGGACACATTCGCGCAGGGCCGGGGTGTGGCGTGGAGTATGGACAAGACGATCAACCATCAGAGGGGTATCGCCATGACAGACCTGCGAGCGTACCTAAAGGAGGTGCATGCGGGATAGGATGGAAAGGCAAGGGGATGTGGCAAATGGAACATGGATCTACTATATCAGATTGACATCAACCAAGACTACTGTATGGCTAAATACGACCGAAAAACTTCCATCTAATAGAACCTCTTCGCCTCGTCGTGTCCTTGATCCGACCTCGGCTGCGGCTTGCAGGTTGCTATTATCTTCAATAGACGTAATGGTGGGGTTGTACCCTGAACTTGGATAGAAGAGCGGTGCATGATCGAAGGATGACGGAGATAGTGAGATGCAGTGTCGAGAAATCGCATGGGTGTCGCATCGATCTCGTACAAATCAGCCCATCGCCTGCCACGGAGCCGGAGCCGAGGTCGCCCCCCAGAAAACAGCCAGCTTACAAGTGGAATCGAGCATGGGCAACCCTAAAAGGCGGTACTGAAGAAGCGTTCAGGGATGGGTTTGCCATGTTCGCAAACCCCATCTCCCCCCCGACCCACAGCCTCTTTAGTCCCCGGACACGGGATATGATCACCATTGCGTCACCCGATTGTAATGACGGGTTTATTTTATTTCACTGACAGCACGAGAACGCTCTCTTTCCCTATCGAATCTCCATTTTTCTGGAAAGAGGGTTTGCCGCGGTATACCGCAGCAGCCAATCCCAGGTCATGCGTGCCATCCATAGGGACGCCAATGGGAAAGGCTGAATAAGGAAGAGAAAGTAAAATAGGGGGCGAGAGTAAGGCTCGGCACCCAAATCAGACCACCAAACGGCGATTTTCGGGCTACTGTGCCACACCTCTCTGGCCAGGTGGAGTGTTCGTCCCACAGACAGTGCGCCGGCGCCCGTTGATGGGAGAACTTAAAGAACGGCAGCCACCCAAGGAAAGTGCTTTTAGTAACGGGCCATGCCGTCTTATATATTCCCAGGACATAGTCGGACGTAATGGTCCGCCACAGCAGCTGGTCAGCCGTGAAACCAACCCATGCTTCCACCCCGCCACTACGGGAACTGGATAGACCCAAGGATCCCCGTCCCCGGTGGGGGAAAGGAATTATACGTGTATGTATATGTACACCACACGCTTTTGCCTCGCCCATTGTCGATTCCCAGGCCGGTACGCGGGATTGGCGGAGCTTTACTGCAAGCTCCTCCTTCTCTTTGTCCGCCTCTNGCGACTCCACACAGACTTCATCTACACACTATGCCACGTGCCAGTCTTCCTCTGATTTTTTTTTGACTGTCGTTGCCACCAGTAGCCTCTGCTAATACTTCCCCTTGTTAGAGGCGGTCGTTCCTAAGCAAGCTGTTGCAGTAGGAGAAACCTTTCATGTTTGATTGAATTTACGGCACCGGTTATCCTCATGGCACAAGATGACGGCGGTAAACGAGGATCCCTCGTCAGTATATACGACGCCCCCCTCCCTCCTCAGCCGCCCAAGGACCACCCCCGGCCTCTGCGACCGCTGCTGCCGTCGTCCACAATACAAGAGCCCATTCCTCGACGCTCGCGACCCGCACGAAAGCCCCAAGTCTCCCTTGCCTGCGAGGCATGTCGACAACGCAAAGCAAAGGTTCATGACAACCAATACCTCGAATTCTCCCCCCACACCTGAAGATCGCGGCTGACGAAGGTTCTGAGTCTAGTGCAACGGCCTCAAGCCGAGATGCTCCCCGTGCCGCGTCAAGGGCATCGACTGCACCTATCGAACCTCGACAAAAGATACCCTGAAGCAGCAGTCAGACGAGCTGGCCAAGACGCGCGCCACTTTTGATATTTTTCACGCACTGCAGTCGCGCCCGGATGCCGACGCTGCCAAGATCTTTCAGTCCATCCGTGATGGCAACGATCCCGAGTCGGTCACGCGGTACATCGAGGCCGGGGACCTGCTCCAGCAGATGAAGCTCGTTCCGCAGACGCACCGCGGCTTCATCTTTCCGTACCGGTCGCAGATGCCAGCCTACCTCATGACCCCCGACAACGATTACCTCAACACGCTGGCCCACGAGTGGCCTCGAGTATCCGGCACGCGTCACACCTCCATGCTCGAGGACACGCAGCCGGTCCAGTATCTGATGCCTTACGGGGCTGCCGAGTTGGTGGAACCTCGGATTGACCGCTGCGTGCCCTCGCGGTGGACTGCCGTGTCGTCGGACGACAACCTGATGCGGGAGATACTTCGAGCCTATTTTCTCTACGAGTACTCTTCGGTGCCCTGCTTCCAGAAAGACTTGTTCCTCGACGATATGTTGGCCGGGACAGGCCGGTTTTGCACATCGCTACTGGTCAACGCTGTACTGGCACACGGATGCGTAAGTAACCTCCTCGGCGCCCATCGTTTATCAAAACCCCGTGCGCTGAGTTTGTCAACCAGCATTGCTACAGCCGATTCCCCAACCGCGCGGAGTACTGGTACCCGCACTCGCTGGGTTACAAGTTCCTGAGCGAGGCCAAGCGTTTGTTGGAATTAGACCTGACAAGGGACGGGTCCACTACGTCTGTGCAGGCAATCCTGATACTCAACTGCTTGTTGAATTTCTCGGGTCTTGATAAGGTTGGGGAGACTTACATGCAGCAGGCGGCTGCCATGGGCCGTAACCTGGGCCTGCTTGAATCCACAAAGTGGATAGAAGATGCTGATCTTACGCGGAGTCGCATATTTACAGCCTGGTGTCTTTTCAGGTGGCAGAGGTATGCACTGTTGCTGCGAAATGGAAAGGGGCCATGGCTAACGTTGGCAGTATCATGTGCTACCACATGCTCATTGACCCAGGCTCCGACGGCGTGCCCCATTTTGCCCTGCCCGACCCCGAAAGGCACGCCGAGTGGTATGGGGAAATCAGCGTGCAGTATCCTACAAGTAAGACGGTTGTTCACACCCGCCTTGCGCAGTGCTTCAAAGCCCAGTGCGACATGGCCGTGCTGCTGCACCGAACCACAATGGACTACTTTGCCGCTCAGCCTGGCAATGGCAAAAACGTGTCGATGCATCAGATTCGCGAAACGATTTCTGGATTACAGGCGTGGTACGATACATTGCCGGAGTGTCTTAACCCCAGCAACATTGTCTTCCCCAAGGAGCTGGACCTACAGTAAGTTTTGGTTTTTGATTTTTTGGTACAGCAAAACTATGCTGACGATGGCGACTGCAGTATGCAATACTTTACAGTCATGATGCAGCTTTGCGACATGCCCACCAGTGGCAACGCATCGCCCACGGCTGGGGCGCCGCAGTTCGGCCCAGTGGCGACTTCGCGGAGTATGCTTGGAAAGTACAAGAGTAGCTTCGAGACGATTATCCGGCTATACTACCTCCGTCACGGGTTCGAGATGCCAGACGTGTTGCTAACGCTGTTTCTGTCCTCGCTGGCCTTTATATCCATCGATAGGTTGAAACCATACTCTGCCATGGCGCGCGATGCGCGGCCCCAGAGCAGCTTGGACGCGCTCTCGAACCCCATCAAGGAGGAGGTATGGTCGACGCTCATCCTGGCGCAAAAGGGACTTGCCGAGCAGGGCCAGAGCTACTACCTGCCGCAGACGGTCTCGCACCTCGTCCTCTGCAACCTCGACGAGGATTTGGCGAGCTTGCTACGGCAGTACGCGGACGGCGCGGTGGAGGACGCGGATGCGAGGCACGTGCGTGCCCAACACATCGAGGCGCAGTTCCCGGTGTACCTACGGAACCTGACGGAGAGCCCAGACCAGCAGCGGATGAACGTCCTGGTGCAGGAGTACGCGGGCATGTCGCTGGCGCAGTCGCCGGACTCGAGACACTGAGCTGAAGGCGGTTGCTCTATGTGACTATGACAAATGAATTACGACTACATATACCAACTTCATGTACGGTGTTATTCTTCCTCCTGTAAAATACTATCCAGAGGCCGTATACAGTACACGAGAATAGCTTCAAGTTTGGGATTAGTTGCTACTTGGATAAATCTCCCTCGGGTTTTCTTACTTGTATGCTATTCAACTTGTTCAACATTTGTATCCTTGGGTAATTCTCCGTGGAGATGCTCGAATCGACCAAAATCCGTTGTTGCGCAGTTATGACGTGGACAAACCAAGACTTGGAGGGTCGTGAGTGCTATGACGTCTTTGCTGACGATGACCTTCCGACGATGACCTCAAACAAACGATTCAATTACCCCCGTGGAAGCCTTGGGTGGAATTTATGTGATCCTTTTTCCACGGCATGATACGTGCGACTGGCCAGGCAGGTTTTGTCATTGATTGTTTTGGTACGAACAGCAGCTCGGCATGAAAAAGAAGTTGTACATCCCAAGCGTACGAGTACGTCGGAGATCCCTGGCAAAGAAAATGGCCCTTGGCAGCGCCATTATTGTCAGCTTATCGAAGCAAACGCCCGTTTCACCATTATTGTTATTATTTTTAAATATCGCCAACCTCTTGTACCTTTGCTAGGCTGCCAACCTTGGCCTGGTCGAAAGTGGAGGGGGGGATCAGATCGCCACGTTCTGACCTGGCGACGTGTCTGGCACGTGATTGCCATATCCAAAAAAAGCAACGCCCAGCCTTTGTCTCAGACGGGAAAGGTGTTGTCGGCTAATCTTGACGATGGGATACACAGTGGCATCTAGGGTATTCGGCAGGTTAACGTGCAAATATGGCAGTCCGTAATGCTTGCCGATGTGCTCAAGACCGTTGATGGGAGGGAAACACATTGTTGACTTGCCGATAAGCATGGGTGTTGCTCTACGTCACACAGGTACTGAGCTTGGCACGTCACAAGAGCAGACGCCTCACACAGTTACAATGTTGATTGCTTTGGCCAAGGTCTCTCCATCAGCATGATCCAGCCGCTGGTTTGAAACGCGGCGATTGATGAGCACCAGCGATCCAAGATAAGCAAACGAGAAACAGCCGGGGCGTGCCTCGAGCCTCGATTGCATGTTGGAATCGGCAGATGGCGCGATAAGCAAAGCCCCGGGCGCGCGTGGGCTGAATTATCCGAACACCTGCCTTATCGCATTCACCACGGGTCCCAGATGACAGTGTGTCCAGGCAACCCCCGGCGACCTGGCGCTGCTCCCGTCATTCTCTAGGGAAAGACGTTGGGGATGCCACACAAGCGAATGGGAGCCGCGGATGAGAAGGGGTCAAATGGTGATGGTCACACGTGGGCGCGTTGCCGGCTCGCACGCCTGCGGTGCCTGGCAGTTTGATTCGCCCGACGGGCCTCTCGGATGATTGGAAATGACGAATCTGGAGAGATGGGANGGCATGGGAGACCAATGGGCGAAAAGCGTCAGCTGGTTACCCCCCCCCCCTCCCCGGATCGCCGCTGGACGCACCCCATGCTCCATTAATAGCCTGATAGGCACGATGCAGACGCCAGTGGGCGAGATAGCCTAGGCAGCCGAGGCGGTGCTTGAAGCACGTCTGATGTCGTTGAAAACCCCCCGGGCCAGACATGGGAAATCCAACCCACGCCGTTCATTAGCCATGCCCCCCGGCCGATGGCGTTTACAGTGCATGATGAATGATGATTCACCGGCACCGATGGGCGGCGCAGGGCTGCTACGGGCCAGGTCAAGGCATCAGTCACCGGGCGAACAATGTCATCTCCATTCTCGACCGTGCCTGTGCAAACCCCCATGTTGCAAGCACTGCTTTGTGTGAGTAAACGGGCCTCCGATCGGAGGGGAAAACAGGAATGTATCTCTGTGACGTGATGCGTTTTGCCCTTTCATACCGCATGCAATGTGCCTTTGAACGCAACCCCCCTCTCCCCTCCCATTGTCTTGATTTCCGTTGAACGCGGTTCCAGGACGCCCTGACGTTATCTGCCTAGCCTGGGCGGATTCGGGTTGGGGTGGGTGCATGTGGCGCAAGGAAACCCCCCCCGGAAACGTTAGCCAGCGTCGCGCTGCCCTGCCTGGAATGCGCTGGGAACGCCCAACGCAAGTGGCCCCAGGGGAACCAGCCCGTTGGCGCATGACCGTGAGTCACAAACGACACCCCCCCTTCGGATAAGCATCATCGCCACACCACCAACGACGGCCTGGCGCAGATGACTCAAGTCCGGCCAATCACCGGCTTCGTGCTCGCCGTGACTACCCGTTCCCGTGAGATAACCAATGTCCGGCCTATAACACCCTGTGACCCATTTCTACTTCATTACCTCCAAGGAATCCCTCTCCTTCTTCCTCCACTTCTTCCCTGAAACCATCTTCCTAAAACGCCCCGAAGCGTCACATTGCTCTTCCGCCTGACAGACAGCGTCCTACGCGAAAGCCGGGACGTCCTAGCCTCAACCTCTCACCTCAGACAAAAGCCACCATATCCTCCCTAGATTGTCCGATAGCAGTAGACGCTTGCCCTGCCATCATGGAGGATATATCCACGCTTCCTGCTGCTGCTGCTGTACATCGCCAGCACCACGTCCTCGGCCGCGGCAGCAAGTCCACCCGCCGCAGCACCCGCAACTACATCATCCGCGCCGCCGCAAAGCGCTACGCCCAGGGCAACCCGGACTCCTCCTCTCCCCCGCTCAGCTGCGCCCAGCTCGGCGTCGACTGCTCCGACCGGCACGTGCGCGAGCTCTCGCCTCACGCCGTCGGCAAGCCCTGTGACCCTGCCAACCGCCGCCAGCACCTGCACAAGACGCTGGCCTTCTACTACGACACCCACCGCGACAACCCGCTCGTGCTCAACTCGAAGCCGTCTGGCCCGGGCCGCAAGGAGATAGGGTGGTCTGTGGACGAGGGCAGGGACCTAGCGAGGAGTAATGTTCCCCTGCCGAGCGACGGCAGCCGTATCCGCCATCCCACCCTGGAGCGCGAGGAGGCCTTCCGCGATGCTTCTACTTCCAAGGGCAATGTCCGGCTGCGACCTGCCATTCCGCTGATCCCGGGGGATGAGGATGCCCAAATCGCCGAGCTGTATCGCATGGGGCTGCTGTACGACGACCAAGACGCCCCTAGTCCCACCTTCGACCTCAACAGCATCCCCCACGAAGAGCCCGTCTACTCCATCCGTCCCGCCAAGCGAGCACGCAAGCTGAACCGCGCACGCGCGCACGACCCCCTCCACCTGAACCTATCCTTCACGGATCTTGGCAGCGATGGAAACATCTCCCAGTATCTCGTGTCCGCCGCCCTTGAACCCTCTTCTCCTGCCGATGCGGCCCGGCCCGTCCGCCACCACTCGCGCCAGAGCTCCGCCGGGTCCGCGCCCCTGCGGGTCATCTACGAGCTCGAGAGCGCGCAGCCTTCCTTTGATGTCGACACGTCCCAGCCGCCGGACCTTGTTGACGATCTTCTTTCCGACTACGACTGCTTTTCCGAGAGCGAGCTAGACGACGTGCCCTCCCAGCGGGAGGTGCACGACTCCGGTGGTGCGGCCCATCCGCCCTCCGACGCCTGGGTCATATTGGGTGACGACTTGTAGCAGGTCCGCTCGTGCATACCCCCCCGCACGCCGCCGGGATGCGACGAAGCACCAGGTACGGGATCTCGGCCGTCTTTCCGGGAGGAATTTCGCGCTCGTTTCCATCCCTGCCTGCGGACTGGTCCTCATAAACCCACTGTATGATTCCCAAACGACGTTGGAGGTGGTGGATGTGAGAAGGAGATGTTTGTATGATGAGGGTAAAGGCAGGTTCAGGGGTTGAGGTGCCGCCGCTGGTGCTCGCGACTGCAGACGCTCGAGCATTGTGCGCGCATCTCTTCGCTGGAGTCGCCTAGTGTATGGGGATTACTACTATCGCATCCTATGGGTCATTCTCGAGGGGTGTAAAATAGTGTACGACCTTACGACTTCTTGTACAGTCTCTACCAGCATAGCCAGGTGTATTCGTTGGAGCAAAGCGTTTCCTTACATCTTGTACCGTCTACAGGCGTTTATTTCCTTTTATTAGCCTTTCAACCGTACTATCGACCTCTTACATACCTATAGATGTTTTTTTTCTTCATCTTTGCATTTGACTCATAAAATATGACTACATCGTTTTGCATAAAAAGCTTCACCCATGTGTGTATACATTATTACCAAATTTAGTCACTGTATGTTATGAATGGATTGCAATCGAAACGCCGGTATTCTAAGTCACCACATGCCAAGTACATCTAAAGATGGCGACTGGGGACCCCTTCTGCCTGCAACGTGCCCAAGCCAACGAGTGGTTTTCTAGGGGACATTACTTTTGTCAAGCGTGACAGTACGAAGCGGTTATGCAGCCTCGACGTAGCCCAGCCCTACAGACCAGAAGATATTCGTCGAGCCCTCTAATTCCAACGCAGGTGTTGCGCAGGGTCGCACAGCTTCAGCAACCAGCGGCCGCAGAAATAGCACCAAAGTACGCCTAGCTACATTCATCACCATACGCGTAATCTAGTCTGCGACCAAGGCTCATGATAGCTAGATTGCAACTGCTTTTGACTCACAACCGGAGCAGATTTGTCAGGCCACGATGAATTGATAATGGAAATCTAGTGGTGCTGACGTATGTTTTTGAGCCATCGCGGTCCCTGCCCTGGCAGTCGAAACGGGTCTTGGCTGAGTAAAAAGTCTCCGAGATGTCGGGAAAAACGGGTCATCTCCGTGCAAAGTTTCCGGCAGTCGTCCCGTGCCGGATCGAATATTCGGGAGAACGGACACTGCTGCCAAACATGTATAAGAACGCCTGGCCCCCTACTATTCATTCAAGCACTCATCAGCTCAGCACCACACTATTCACACGCATCCACATTTAAAGCATTCCATTGAAACCGTCTTATTTAAACCCCTTTGTCCAACATGACGAAGCTATACGACGTCCTCATCATCGGCGGCGGCCCCGCTGGCCTGTCTATCGCCTCAGCTCTCGCCAGGCAGGTCTACTCGGCCCTCGTGCTCGACTCGGGCGTGTACCGCAACGCCCGCGCCGCCCACATGCACAACGTCCCGGGCTTCGACCACGTCCCGCCCGCCGAGTACCGCGCCAAGGTGCGCGCCGACCTGCTCGCCCGCTACGACACCGTCGACTTCCAGACGGCCACCGTCAAGACCGTGCGCAAGCTCGACGCGGGCGGGTTCGAGGCCGTGGATGACCGCGGCGTCGTGTACCGCGGTAAGAAGCTGGGGTTGGGCACCGGCGTGCGGGACATGGTCGAGAAGGAGGCCGAGGGGTACGAAGAGTGCTGGGGCCGTGGCATGTGAGTTGATATTTTGGAAGTGTGTTGAGTGTAACTCGCTAACGCGTGGTAGCTTCCACTGCATGTTCTGCCACGGCTACGAGGAACGCGGCGTCGCATCCGCCGGGGCGCTCGCCACCGGCTTCATCACCACACCCGAGGGCATCATGCACGTCTCCCTAATGGCCAAGCGCCTCTCCCAATCCCTCAACATCTACACCAACAACAACCCCACCCTCGCCGCCGAAGTCGCCGCCCGCATTCCCCCGGACAACACCAAGCTGCACGTCGACGACCGCGCCATCGCCAAGTTCGCCCTCGTCGGCGCCGGCCCCTCCGTCACCATCACCTTCACCGACGGCAGCAGCACGACCGAAGGCTTCATCGCGAGCCACCCGAGCGTCGAGCAGGCGGCGCCCTTTGCCGCGCAACTCGGCCTGGAGATGACGCCCACGGGCGAGATCAAGGTCACGCCGCCCTTCAACGAGACGAGCGTGCCCGGGTGCTTTGCCGCGGGCGATGCAGCCAACATGATGCGCAGCGTGGTACAGGGGCTGTACTCGGGCGCGTTGGCGGGTGTGGGTGCTGTGACGCAGTTGTCAAGTGAGTTGGCCAAGACGAACAAGCTATAGGGGGGAAGAGGCCAAGTTGTACGAGAACAGAATAATAGTTGGAGCAATGAAACAGACAAAAGCGCCCCGTGCACTTGCAATGACGGTATACGCGTACGCATACTCATGAAGAATCTTCAGAATCTTCAGAATCCCATAGATTCGTGATCAACACCATCCCATCCCCCGAGCCCATGGTGCAGAATAGATAATCCGGTTCCTTCTCACCCTCCTTCCTCAACACGTCTCTTTCATGCTTCTCCGCCTCAGAAAGCGAATACTGCACCCGCTGCAGCAGCGGCGCAATGAAGCCGCCGCCCATCTTGACCTCGTCGTGGGTGGCAATCCAGTACTTCGCGCCGCACGCGAGCGCGGCCCTGACGCCGTTGAGGGCGCCTAGGTTGAGCTGCTTGGTTCGCCAGATGCGCACGTCGTGCAGCCCGTGCAGCAGGGCCGTGGTGGTGACGCCGCAGGACGGGATGCTGGCGAGGTCGGTGGCTTGGATGCCGTGCGGCGAGTAGATGATGGCTTCGCCGGGGGAGGGCGAGGGGGAGGAGGGGCTGTGGTTGATGTCGAAGGCGATGATGATGGCCGAGTGGTAGTACAGGGCGTCGCCGGCCGTGACGACGGTGCCGACGCCCAGCCAGTCGGGCAGAGGCCCGACGGGCAGCTTCGTCCAGGACACGCCAGGAGCAAGGCCCGGGATGGACAAGACCTTGTCAAAGTGGTTCCATCCGCGTATGAGCTGCGCGGCGACTTCCGTGGCGAAGACGGGGGTCCCCCTCGGCAGCTCCTCCAGCGTGGCCCTATGGCAGTGGTCGGTGAATTCATGCGACACCACCACGGCGTCGACCCACGACGCGACGTCGCGGGCGGCCGTGGCCCCGCGGCCCTCGACCTCGCGCAGGGCGGCGTTCAGGTCGGCGATGGTGGCGACGCTGGGCTCGACGACGTGCCACTGGGTGCTGAACCACCAGGCCACGTCGCTCTGCGGGCCCTGCAGCCACGGGTCGACGAGCAGGTTGAAGTGCGTGCGGCCGGGCGGCGGCGCATGCGACGCCGGGTACGGCAGCTGGACGAGCCAGGTCGTGTCGCCGTTGAGATGCGTCAGCAGCGGCCGGTGGTGGGCGTGCAGCAGCCGCGACCAGCGCTTGCGGTCCGACACGCGGGTGCGCGGCGTTGAACCGTCGCCGGACTCCATGCTCGCGTTCGCGTTTCACTATCGAGTCCGCAAATGACGATGGATCGGGAGGAGCGTGACAAATACTCGCGCTGGTGAGGGATGCGATATCCCTGACGTCGTCCATTTTAGGTATGCAGGCGCCGCGGCGGGTCGTCGCCGTGACCGCAATGCGGGGGTCGGGCACCTGCCACATGATTGGCACAGCATCTTGGATCCTTGTTCTCCCGTGTAATGCGAGAAGAACGACTCCGCTCCGCTCAGGGTACTGGAAGGCGAGAGATGACGGGATGGAAAGGAGATGTGTTGACCGGCTGAGATGGCGGGCCAACGTCCACGTCTCGGGAACCCAGCTTGGGCCTCCGATTGGCGCATGTCTTGCCTCTATACCGCTCAATTAAACCTCAACAAGACAACCAAAGCGTCGTATTGCTGTTGTCCTCGCATTGGCCTCTTTCAGACAGGTCGTCGTTCAAAGAGCTTGACGGGTCCCATTCACTCGTAGCCTTGCGAGGAAATCCGCTGTCGGCATTGCAGCCAATGGATTCATCCATATACCTTCCTGACTAGCCACCAGGGCACAGCTTCCTAATTCCAAATGCAAATACCCGTACCTGTAGTCGCCATGATGTCAGTCAGTCGCTTCCAAGCCGCCCGGCACATCCTGCTAAACCATGTAGCGTCTTTCTCCTCCTCCATGCCGGGCAATTGCACGGTGTCCTATTCCCACGACTTGCTTCCATCGCCACTTGTCGAAATTGTTAGGTTCAAGACATCATCCGCTCTAAGACAAAGCCGGGGTCTTAGCTGCCGAAAGACCCGGGCTGATGTCTGTGAGATGAGCGGGCGCTCCCCTCCAAGAGCTGAGAAGTCAATGGCCTGTAATTTAGTTTGATGGATCATCGTGGACATCAACAGTGAGCGGCGTTATGTGGTGGTCCAGCTTACGTCAAGTTATCGTCTCATGTGGAGGACCTTCGAACCTCGACTCTCAATTATTGATCCGAAGCAAGTATATATATTTCGTCTCGGCTGCTTCCCATGTCCGTCACAAACCAAGAGTTTCCATTCACTCCAATGACGCTCATCATGCTTCGCTCCTCGATCATTCTATCACTAGCCGCCGGGTCTCTGGCCCGAGTTTGCCAAAACATCACCGTCCCCGTGTCAATAACCTCCCGCAACGGAGTCTTCAACCTTGAAGCTCCCACCACACAAGTTGACGTCACAGATTTCTTCTTACAACTTAGCTTCCAAGCAGTTAACTACACCGAGAAGCTACTCCAAGATGTCCGTTTCCACACTTCC
The DNA here is from genome assembly GCA_001021365.1 of Stachybotrys chartarum. Classification (NCBI taxonomy): domain Eukaryota; kingdom Fungi; phylum Ascomycota; class Sordariomycetes; order Hypocreales; family Stachybotryaceae; genus Stachybotrys; species Stachybotrys chartarum. The sequence continues at coordinate 2,183,313 of LDEE01000003.1, forward strand.
AATCGTGATCATGACACTAACACAGCGAACAGTACGTCACCATTTCAGACACGTACAATCTTGCAGCGACGTACTGCCAGCCGGATGCCGGGCCAGGCAAAACATTGCAGATACTCACCCATGGCATAGGCTTTGATCGTAGTTACTGGGACTTGTCCTTCAATAACTACAACTACAGCTACGTCGTTGACGCCGTCGACCACGGCTACTCAACTTTTACGTGGGACCGCCTCGGTGTCGGGGAGTCCTCCCACGGCGACCCAGTCTCGGAAATCCAGATCTTCCTCGAGATCGCTGCGCTCGCCGAACTCACCAACAAGCTCTCCTCGGGCCAGATCCCCGGGATCGACGGGGCTTTTCACAAAATTGTCCACGTCGGTCACTCCTTCGGCTCCGCCATATCTTATGCCCTCGTCAACATGTATCCCAACATCAGCGATGCCATACTTCTGACCGGTTTCAGTCAAGTGGCTAACTTTGTACCATACTTTGCTCTGGGAGGCAACTTCGCGCCTGTATCCACGATCCCCGCGCTGGCGTCCAAGTACCCTGCCGGCTATGTAGGTCCTCAGACCAGCATTGCCGTGCACACAAATTTCTTCGCGCCCGGCGACTTCGACCCCGCTGCGCTGGAGCTGGCGTTCTCGACGGGCCAGCCGACGACGCCCGGCGAGGTGTTAACTCTTGGAGCGGGCGCAACTAACCCAAACCACTTCAAGGGTCCTGTCATGATTATCACTGGAGGTATGGATTAAGACTGCTGGCCTCGGGGTGGAACATGAACCATGCTGACCACGCAACAGAGCAAGACATACCTTACTGCGGAGGCAACTGCTACGGAACCGCGGCCATTGATAATTGCGCGCCGAATTTGATTGAGAACTCTGCGCAATACTTCCGGGCAGCGTCTGTTTTCAACGCGACGATTGTCCCTGGAGCAGGGCACGGTCTCAATTTTGGGTACAGCCATGTCACGACCTACAACGCCATGCTGGATTTCCTAGGCAAGAACGTATGACTGCACGTTCGTGAGTGTACATAAAGAGGGAATTCTTGCAACCTACAGCATAATACTGCATTTCCTCAACCAACCCGTACAAACTATGTCGATAGCCATGCATAAAGAGAAGGTGACGGAACATAGAGGGTTTTAGAACAAGCGATCTTTCTTTTTCTCACGAAGAGTAATGGTGGTATGTAATCTGACACCTCCGAGGTGTACAAATAACTCTTTCTGCGCGCGGCGAATTCCTCCTGGATGTCGGCGGTAGTGTTGTCGCGAGACCTGGCAGCATAGGCAAGAGCGATGATAGTACAACATGGTTGAGCGTTTCGAGATGGGGGAGCACGGGAAATATAGAGAGTTCGTCATTGAGGCGTTGCTTCTCGTTGCACCACCGTTGTTATGTTATTTTATGCAGCTTTGATGTGATCCAAAATGCCTGCGGCAGTGTAATTGTTTTTGAAATGGGTTGCTTGTTTGGTATTATCTATGCATTTGATGCAGTGGAAACCTCAGTCGGCTTCCTGGCCCGCATTGATCGAGAAAGGTGCCGTAATGATGGATATGAATCGTCGAGGCTCTGTTGTTGTGAGATCTCGTGGCGGGCTGAAGGACTGAAACGTGGTCTTTGGCACGATCTCACGGACGGATTCTCGATCCAGAAGCATTATTCTCGTCCTTGATAACTTGGCGAATCCTGTGTATCGACCCGGTAGGCTCCGGACAGAAGGCAGGTGTCCAAGTCTCTTTCTCGACATGCCGGTGCGCCTAGCTGCGTACGTGGCTGATATGGGAAAGTATTTGAGGTCTGCCGTGAAGCAGTGGTAACAGACGCGTTTGCAGGTAATGAGGTAGAGATAGCCGCCAACACGGTTGCAGGTGTCACACTTGGTAGTGGAAAGCGTTATGTACAGCTCGTGTCACGAGGAATGCGCTGCATGAATGCTGATGATGGCGCGAAGTACGTCGGGACAATGCTTGAATATCGAAGCGTACTGGTACAGGGAGTCCACGAGATCCATGGCACGGTGGTTCAGGCACCTCAACATCGTCAAGGAGGGAATGTCAAGCTCAAGGAGTATGTTGGTGAGGATTTCTAACGGCAGCATGCCCAGCCGTCCGGCTGAATGTCGCGATCGAGCGACGTGTCTTCCGTTGTCCAGAGGACATCGGGATTCGAGGTCAGCATCATCCAAGGTACGATCAATGATTCTGGACTTTTTGTGGGCGTATTTTTGCACTACGCTGACATCGACATGTGAGCTGTTCATGGTAACGAGGAGCGTGGTGTAGCCCAGAAGTATTGAACAGGCGAGGTCTAGGATGAAGGCCTGTAAACCAGGGAGTGGCCAAACAGGTGTAGGGTATTTAAGGCGACCTAGCGACCTGCCGCGCTCCGTAGCCCCTGTGGGTACAGCGGCGATGAGATTGGACAGCTGTGATAGCCAAAACACCGTGGTCAGGTAGGAGTAGATGCTGCATAAAGGGCTTCGGGGCAGAGCTATGCGGAGGGTTGCTCGAAGGATGAGGATGGCGAGCGGGTATTGCTCAAAAGGCCATGGACAAACTGTTTAGTGGCATATACGTGTGATCCCGTCATCGACGGATTCGATAAGATAAGCCGACTTCCACCTCGGTCAGTGAGCCGGCCCCTCTCATCAAGCTTTATCCTCAACCATTTCCATTCTCCAGGGCATCCCGTCAAGTCTTGACGAAACCGAATTGGCCTCTTGCTGTTCGTTTCTATGTAGTATCTAATGGTCATCGTCAAGCTATTGGCCCAAGACAACACGTACTCCTCACGTCCACCATGGCCGAACCATCATCATCATCATCGTCACCACCTCCAGAAAAAACCGCCCTCGAAGCAACCGAGTCAACCGCCCTCCTCTCCGGCACGACCCCCATACCCGTCGAGGATGCCTCCCCAAAGCCCTCGTTCCCTCCCCTTCCCAAGCTCCAGATCCTGCTCCTCTGCTCCGCCCGCATGGTCGAGCCCATCGCCTTCTTCGCCATCTTCCCCTTCGTCGCCCAGATGGTCCAACGCAACGGCCACCTGCCCGTCTCGGCCGTCGGCTTCTACTCGGGCCTCATCGAGTCCCTCTTCTCCGCCACCCAGGTCCTCGTCCTCATCGTCTGGGGCCGCCTCGCCGACTCCGTCGGCCGCCGCCCTGTCCTGCTTGCCAGCTTGATCGGCATGACTGCCGGCTGCGTCCTCTTCGGCATGGCCCGCTCCCTGTGGCAGATGATCCTCTTCAGGTGCGTCGCTGGCGTCTTCTCCGGGTCCAACTTGATCATCCGCACCATGATTGCCGAGCACAGCGCCCCCGAGACGCAGGCCAGGGCCTTTAGCTGGTTTGCCTTTGCCGGCAACCTGGGTATCTTCCTGGGGCCCCTCATAGGCGGCGCCCTGGCTGACCCTGTCAGCCAGTATCCTAGAGCATTCAAGGGTGTTCGTTTCTTCGAGGAGTATCCCTATGCCCTGCCTGGCTTCGTCACTGGCGGCGTCAGCGCCATGACAGCCATTGCCATGGCCTTGTTCCTCAAGGAGACATTACACACGGGAGCCGCCTCCAGACACTCCTCGGACGCTTCGGAACCCGCTTCTGAACCCTTGTCCGTCTGGGAGCTGCTCAAATTCCCCAATGTTCCCATTGTCTTGCTCGTCAACTCTCATGTCATGTTTCTTGCTTTTGCCTTCACTGCCCTACTGCCCGTCGTGCTCTTCACCCCCGTGTCGCTGGGCGGCCTCGGCTTGACCCCTTTCCAGATTTCCATCTACACAGCTGCCCAGGGCGCCAGTCAGGCCTTGTGGCTATTGCTTGTCTTCCCGCCGCTGCAATACCGCATCGGTACTAAGGGCGTCCTCCGCATATGCGCCGCCGTGTATCCCTTCTTCTTCTGTGGCTACATAGCTATGAACTTGCTACTTCGAGACCATAGTCACACCGCTCGCGTTTGCTTCCTGATTCTCGGTCCCTGCGTTGCTCTCATCGGCCCCGGAGTGTCCATGGCCTTCACGGCCACGCAGCTTGCTCTAAACGACGTATCCCCGAATCCACAGGTGCTCGGCACCCTCAACGCCTTGGCGCTCACCGCCGCAAGTGCAATCAGGTGTGTTGCGCCAGGGTTGGCTACTGCCGTGTATGCAGCCGGGGTGACGGGCCAGATTCTCGGTGGACATTTGGCTTGGGTAATTCTTATCCCACTATCAGCGCCATTCCTCATCGGCCTGCGATGGCTGCCAGAGGGCAAAATACCCGCGAAGCAACGACTTAATTTCGAAGAAGAATAATAGACCATAGACTTGTCCTAGATAAGCCGCCGAAAGGCCGGATGAATTTGCTACATGGCACCTAAATATGATACAGAAGGCAAATCTCAATGGTCCTTTGTCTGCCTACCTCGAAGTCAAGCGTGGAGAAGGCGACAAGCCAAAGGGCGTTACTAAGGTGAATATAATGAGGCAACTTGAGTTTTCAAGAGATCTTGACATTTGGTCTATGAAGAAAGAGCGACTGTGCAGCGCCTTTGATGCTTGTGGCAATGTTCTGGGGGTAAGATATCCAACGCATTTAACATCTTCTCCAGACGATTCACGTCTATCGGAAACCCTTCGAATCCTCGGAGTGAACATTTACACGCATGCTCTAGGGTCCTGTCTCGCGACTAGGCCCAACAACTCGACAAGCCGAGCCTTACAGAGCTGATGACATCTTAGCCCCCCCCCTTCGTTTTCTTATCTTGCCATTCCACTCTGAGGGGCGTCCCGGAGGTCAACCTGATTATGTTTAGTTCCTGATCTCCCGTCACCATTGCCACCGTCTTCCCTTCCTGTCTCACATTCATTGATATCTTCTTCTCCAGAGAATTTCTTTACTGATCTGAAGCCAGCCCTTTCGAACTGGTCCGTTATCTACTGTTTGATGTTGTTGGGTGACGTATTCCAAGTACATAGGATAGCAGGCCAGCGACATAATCTACCAGAATTTTTGTCCACGTGATGGCTCAGCGATGGCCTGACGACAGGGGCCATGTGAGAATCATGCTATAATACTACAGACTCAGCGCAATATCGGGGCACCTTTGGAGGCAAGACGTGGCATCAAGCCAAGGAGCGCCTGTGGCATGTCAGGTTAGGTGACTAGGTACGGATAGGAGCACCGCAAGCACCACGATAAACACCACGTACTACCGACGAATACTAAAAATACATAAATATTTTGATAGCAAAACTTATTTATGAGGACTTGCGCCGCGAGGTGAGGGTTTGTGTTAGGCTTTGTGTAAATGTGTGCAATCTATGAAGGGGCTAGGAGTTAACTCGCTGCCAGCTGGCTCATAGCTGACTCTCCATCCTTCATCATAACTAGTGCAAGAGATTTTCAAAAGATGGGCGAGATTTTTTCTTCTGTCTGAAATGTTCTCTTCGTACACCTTCTCGCCGGTCTGACCTTTCGTCACGGGCCGCCTCTCCCCTTGACCGCTGTTTCCATCATTCAATACGCACCGCAGACAGTCAGTATGTGACGAAAGCAGCTGATCTCAGCCTCTCGCTCCCCTGACTCATGTTTCCGAGATACTAGGAAGTAGAGGCCTTAACGAGGTCCTCCCTGGAGCCCTGCGCGTTCCGTATGCTGACGCCAACCCGGTGTTCGATCGACTGTCAGCACCAGCATAGGAACAATTCACGCAAGCTGTCGTCGGTGAATAGAATATCCAGAACCCGAGTGAAGCTCGTGCACAGTCAGGTCAACTCGGACAGATGACAGACTTCCACCAGGGCGCTGCAACAATCCGCCGCAATAAGACAATGCGAAAGGTACCCAGACCCCGTGTGCGGTGGAGCTTCGCAACATCAGAAATGCCCAGTAGCTCTCAAACCTCAAATTTAAATCATCTTTCCAGAGTACAACGAAGAGTCTACCAAAAGTTTATCTTTTGGTTATCGCCTTACGCTCAGTAACTGACTAAGTGGTGGACGTAGTTGCATGGACCCCGAAGCATCAATCTGGCTGCGACGTCTCGAATAAGTTAAACATAAAGGAGACCCAGAAGCTTGGAGAATTACTAAAGAAGCTGTCCCAGCAGGGGAAGACACATCTGGGGCGAATGAATATCAACAAGGCATAAGGGATGGGACGCAGGACGCGCAGCAGCCGATGCGAGAGCGGACGCCAGTCGGGCAGTCCACCTGTCCCTAAGGAGCAAGCTCGCGACAATGCAGAGGCAGCACGACGAGTGATCCGCGGAATGTCAATCGCAGCTGGCAGTCATGCAGGAATGATGCATCGCGCATTCCGAAGAATGGCGACAGGATATGGAGGATGTTCCCCGGGGGGGCTGTTGCAAGAAGAACACGGGCAGGACGGTGAAGCTGGGCGGGCTGAGCGTGGCAGCCATTGACGAGGCGACGAGACGCCTGGACTGCAAGCATTGCGATGGGAAAGGGTTCCAGAAGACTCGATGTAAACGGTTCGCGATGTGTTGAGGACTGCGCGACGCGTAGACACTTCATCTTTAGATGCTTATTGAACGAAACGTTCGAATCAGGTCGCACCAAGTCATCGATTGGCAAGAATGAGTACCTTGTGCGACGTATCACGATTGTCCAGTCGATGAAGTATGGCGTCAGTCGCGCAAAATCGACGAACAGGAGACGGGTACAGAAGCACCTAGGCTGTAGCCTGTTCCTTTTGGCCTTCCATGCGTAGCTCCATGAGTGTCAGTTGCTTGGACTTTACCCAGAAAATGTAGGGGTAAGATATCTCGCCGTCCGCCAATACCGCCTCCGGCTCGCCTTGCCCAAGCTACGTTTAGAATGAGTTGATTACCGTTGCTCGAAAATGAACCATCTCCAGCACACACATAGATATCGCTCCAGGGACGCCGATGATCTCATACAATTAAGACCATACATTGCTTATCAATACTATCAAAACTCCTAATGTGCCTTCAGTTTTCGCCTACTTGTGTTTGTACATGTGGTCAAGCTTTTGACCTAAACATGGTCATCTCCGAGAGCAACCTTAGTCGATCCTTTTGAGGAATCCCTATTTTGCCTCCACTGAAAGGTCGTCTTGGGCTTGTTCTTAATGGCTTCGCGCAGCTTCTCCTCACCCCTTGCCATCCACACGCTCATAGGGGCGGTGCTCACGGGGTACAGCGGCATGTTGTTGACGTCCAGCATGAATGAATCAGGATCGCGCTTCTCGTAGGCAGCAATGATGTCCATTTCGGCGGCAATCTGTGTGCAGTATCTATAAAAATGTTAGAAAAGTCTCGTATTCATCGTTTGAGGGTGGAGAAGACGCACGATTCCAAGTTCAAGTCGTTCACGTCAGTCCCAAAAGGATTCTCAATCTCCTCTCCAATCATCAGAAGGCCGAGAATGATGTAAGAGGCGAAGATGGTGGCTGGAATAGCGATCCACCCCAGAGGGATAACCAGCTGAAAGGGGAGCACGATGATGTAAACCCAGGTGATCTGGCTGATGGCAATGGTGTATGCGAGTGGTAGGGGAGTCGTCAAGACACGCTCGCAGCCCGTCATGATGTCATTCAAGAGAGCGAGGTTGTTGTAAGCCAAGGTCTGCTGCATGGGGATATCGAGTTGTCCATTGCGAATCAGCTCATCAATGGTGATGGCGAGGTGGTTCAGAATCTCCAAGGGAAGGTTGCCGAGGGGGCTGTTTGCCTTCTTGAGAGCTTTTCGGGGGTTGCTGGCAGCGAAGGAGACGCCGAGATACTCACCTACTCCTTTGAAGAAGTTCTTCTTGCGAGAGACCTTCAAGCCATCATTCGACATGGTGGCCGTACGGGCGAACGTGTTAAGGTGGCCCACGAGGTGCTGCAGGTCAGGATAGGAGGTGTAGGGCTCGAAGCGCAGGGTATGCTTGAGAGAAATGGCGAACGCAACGACAAGGTTCATCGAGGTGATCTTCTTGAGCATATTCTTGCGGGCATCCTGATCAGGAGGATCATTGGCGTGGATCCAGAAGACTCGGCCCAGAGCCTGCGAGGCCAAGATGAGCTGTGCCCAGTAACGCCTTCCCTCGGCATAACGCTCGTAGGCGGTTGAGCTCCGGAAAGACAAGCCAAGGGAGATGACGAAACCGGTGATGGTCAGCAAGACCGAGTTGACACCAAGGATTCCATATAGCCGATTGAGGACGGTGATGAGACTAGCCCAGGCTCCCATGAAGACTAGGGGCATAATCATCTTGGGCATGATGCTTCCGTGCAAGCGCATGGAGTTGGGCCACTTGGAGTGTCTCGACATGTCACGAGGACCGGTGAAATAGTCGTCGAGGTCGAGAGAATCATGACGGCCGAATCCCATAGGCGTGACGGGGATGCCTGGGGAGGGGGGGGAGCGAACGTGCTCCAGAGGAACCTCCATGCTGGGCTGTCTTTTTTCCTCAGGGGACGCGGCAAGGCCCTCGGCAGAGGGTCTGGTATTGACGGTGATGTTGGGCTGCACCACGGTGCCTGCGGTGGAGAAGCTTTCAGACATGGTGAATGGTCGTGTATTGCCCCAGCCGCAAGTCGGCGTCTGGCGATCTGAAGTCGGCGTACGTCGGAGTTATTAATATCGGATTGGGTATCAAAGGCTTCTAGGTAAGGAGGGTGAGACGCAAAGCTCCCGTCGGTTCGTGGAGTAGAATAAAAGCAAGGTGAAAGCAGCACTCAAAAGAAAGGACGCTGTGGGATAAGTAAGGGAGAAACGAGGGAGTAAGGGAGAAGATGAAGAAGGATGTTTGAATAGAAAGGAAACTTCACGAGGAAGAGAAGAGCATGATGACTGAGGGGAGAGAGCTTAAAGGGAAAAAAAAATCGCCAAATGAGCAGAGCCGAGAGGGCCTGTCGACCTCCTGCGTCAGGTCAAGGATGGGGAAAGAACAAGTTAAGGCAGGTACGCTTGCGCAGGGGCAGAAACAGCGGTGCGTGATTGGGTCGAGGGAAGGAACGACGGGAGGGATGAGGGTGTGGATCTGCAGTCCGGGGTCCCTGTTGGGCTCGACGGTCTCTGCCCCCTGGCCGCAGCTCGTGTCGCCTCCCGCTTCATTTTGTTGCCCCTGCAGCTGGTTGGATTTTGTACGTAAACGCGTTGGAAGGTCGAAGCAGAAGGAAAGGAAGCACGCGCGACCCTCCAGACAAGGAAGCCCGGACAAATGGCCCTTGCTAGGGTGCCATGCCACGATCGCGCTCTTGATGAGCTTAATGCGGATGCTGTCGACCGTCTGGACGCATCACCAGGGAACCTACACCGAGAATGCTTAGGCTCAGCTTCTTCGTCATCCACACAGTGATTGATAGATATGTCTTGGGCATGGTCTACACGGCCACGCCTCCAAGAACCATCCGTTCAAGGCACTGGTCTCGATTCGTGTGTGTAGTAAGTCAAGCTTCCTAGCATCTGACTAACGATTTAAAGCCACTAACGGGCCCCAAGACAAGCTTTTCCGGCTGCAGGGGCAAGGGGCATCCATCCGGCGCCAGTCTCAGTCAGGAACAGCGTCTACGGTCACACCCACTAAGAAAAGAAATGCTCCGTCCCCAAGGTACGTCTGCAACAGCCCTGTCCTCAACGGTCAAGCGCCTCGAATCTGGTTTTCATCACGCTTAGAACATTGTCAATCTCGACTGTCGAGACCGCAGAATGCACAGCCGAGACGTGGCAACCCATCGCTGGCCATTTGGCGCCTCTCGATGGACTGCCGAGCTTCGCTGCGTATGGCGCCACGTCGACTTGCTGCTCTGTCCGATCCTCACTGTAGCCCACAGCGGCCCCCCCCCCCTGCATGTGCTCGTGATTGGCTCAGCTCGGGCCCACCAACCCCTGAAGGCGCCATGAGGTCCATCCAAAGGCTGACGACGGGTTTCACAAACCACGGCTCTGCGTTTCAGGGGCTGCTTCTGGGCTGCATTTGGGACGTTTCAAGCTCGCAAACGCCTGAGCTCGGCAAAGTGCCGTCACACAATTCGTGGGCAAAGCAAAAGGAAGAACAAACGAGCAAGGGGGTGAGATCAAAACGATGGGCATGCAAGCGCTCGTTCATCCGCGCTCCAAGACCGCTTGCCTTTGTCTTCTCCTGAAGCGCGCTCAGACACAACCGCGGATGGCCTCTGCCCCATGTCGTTGCAGGTAGTAGCCAACTCAAGTGGTGAGATTTGCCTTGTCCCTGCCAATTCCAACCAGGTCATATTCCTTGTCATCCGCTTGCTTACCTCTCCACATGTTTTGCGACAACTTCATCCAACGCATAATGGGGCTGCATTAAGGTAACCAGGGTTGCAATGCCCCAGAATACGGCCAACATCCAGCACGCGGTGGCTTTCAGGGTAACGGGCTGCGGGTCAGCTCCTCCTTACTATGGTACAGCATGCATACATGCTTGTTGGCATTCGAGACGCTTCTTTGTACACGAACTCATTCCAGCCAAAGAAGCCGTCCGAACAGACTCAGCGTATCGCCCTGGTCAATCCTGATCAAGGTTAAGGTAGCTGACATGTATGGGGATTTCTGTCAGCACAGGTTCTTTACCTATAGCCTCTTTCGGTGTAGTATGCGGGTCTGCTGTCAACAAACCGTGTCCAATCGAATTATCTTGACTTACTCGATTTGACCCTCAACGACTCACCTTCAAGGTAGCATATATCAGTGCGAAGCCTGACAGTCGGCATCCCGGTGGGTACTTGCAGGCACTTTGAGGAAGCTGACCTGCATCGTGCCATATCCCACTCCTTCGGCTGACTTGCCAAGTCAACCGTCTGATACCCGACACCTGCCAGCTTGCATTGAGTCAATGCATCTGATTTGCCAGTGGCATGCGGACCTCGAGCCTCATCCCAAGTTCAGTTATGCTTTTCGAGGCTACCCAAAAATAGGTCGCCCATAAGAAGAACTACTTGGCAAGGGGCCTTTCTAAGTGGACAGGCTATTTTCACGATACCAAGAAATTTCGACCAGTAGCTGCATGGATTAAGTCGCGCCTCATAAGAGATGGCTGATTCTGGACCTACATGACACGGACGATGGCGGCGAGTGTGGTTTCGCGGCGTTTCATGGTGCCTACCGTCTTGTTCAGGCCGTCTCTCGCTAAGGTTGAGCCTCAAGCTGACTTCTCAGTGCCCATGCGGCAGAAAGTGATCACAGCAATGTACCTGACTATACTTCCCTATAACGCCAATCCTTGTGGATACAACCTGTATTCTATCATCAAGAATCCACACATTGTCCACCGTGAGAAATCGAGCCGGGAACTAGCTCCTCCTCGGATACTTGGACAGCGAATGCTCAGCACTAGCCTCCAATCACCAGGCCCCGCATGCTCACAAGCTGCCATGTCATTTTCGAGATTGAGGATCGTGAAGAGCCTCAAACAAGACTCGGCGTGTTTTCGTTTTTTTCTTCTTTTTCTTCTTTCTCCACGGCACTTTTGACATAGCTCGAGTCTGTGGGGTCGGAGGGACAAGACGGCACGGCACGGTGGGCGAGCGGCCCCAGCCAAATGGCCAAGGTGTAGATATCAGGCTGTCGTTGATTGAGATCTTGACAGCCAAGACCTGAGTTCACAATCCGGACAAAAATAGCATCAGACGATTTCATGATCAACGCTAGGCATCACGAGATTTAAAGCTCTACAGCCCTCCTTCAGGACTCGTTCCCTTTCATTCCTCTTGCAGTCGATGCTGATCTATATCCGATGGCTGCCGCGCCCAGCATCGCCCCTCCAGTTCCATCGGTCGCTTGATTCCTCTAAGCTCGTTGGGCGGGTCGCATGTGCTGTGCTCAAGCGTGCTCATGTCGAGAGCATCGCGGCATGGCCAAATCGGGGCCGAACCGACCGGTCGACGGCGAAGCCGACACGTGAGGGACGTGGTTGGCGCTTGCGCAACAGCTTCTGGTCGACAAGCGCCGGCGCATAAGCGCTGCCAACACATGGCCACATTCCCGTGGAATCATTGGCGAATCTGAACGGTCAGCTGTCGGCCATGGCATAGATGACAGGTGGTCACTATTCAGACATTGGCGGTCTTTGAGAGCGCACTCAAGCAAAACAATCTCAAACAGGACGGCATCGGCCAAAGCGTCGCATGAGAGCGGGGGCCAGCTATTCAGTAGTGCGCAAGGTGACGCGTCGAGATGATGCACGCCGCAAGGTACGGTCAGTAGCCGAGGGCCCGTTCCAGGTACTGCTAGCGATCGTCAGGGGGGCAAATTGCTTGAAATAAGGCCTCGAAAGATCGGGAGCGTAATTGAATGGTCGGAACTTGATATTCGTCAAGGGTTTAAGCCACAGCCCGGCGCTTCATAGAAATACGAAGCAGTGCAGCGGTTGGTCACAGGCGAGGGCGAGCCGGAAACTAGTGGCCGGCTGCGGTTTGCAGAACACGGGGACCAGGGGGCACACAGCCATAACGACCAGCATGTTGCGGCCTCGCCACATCATGCAATTTGCAGTCCATAGTGCGGCATCTGTGCTCTGGTTGTCAACCAAGCCGAATCAAGGGAGTGGCTGCTGTTCATCAAGAATGCTCCAAAAGACGCTTGCGGACTCTGGTAGGCTAATGGCTCTGGTGGCAGCTCCCTCAGCGCTCCAGGCGGCTTGTCCCGGGAGTCCGGCCTCCTCCCATGCCGACGCACACGGCCAACGTCGGCGGCGCCCTCAGATGCACGGAGCTTCACGTTTTCCACGCAAACCTTGCAGCCCAGGGCGGGTTCTAGTGAAAAGTCTATCAGAATAAGTCCGAACATATCTGAGATGCTTCTTGGGTCGTGTCTCGCCAGCTAGCCACAATAGTTCTGATGGCCCAACTCACCTCAAGTTGCTACCGCAGCCATGTTTCATCGAACATAGTAGGGCAACCCTTGTCCCCTCCCGCTACGATGCCCGCTGCTTCGGCGCCCCACAGTTACGCAACCCTGCGGCCAGCCGCCCTGTTCAAAAGCAGCCAGGGCGGCACCGGCATGCGCAACCTGCCCAGGCCAACTATTATTGCCAGCCAGCACCTCGTACATCGCAACAGCATTCCAAGCCCGCCATACAATTCCCAGTGCATCGGGGAGGGGACAAATCCAGTGCCATCCGGAAGCGCGCAGCCCTTCTTCGAGCTGTACATATATTCGACGAAACGTCGCCCGTCCCGTCCGAAGCCACTCCCCGGGCCCTCCCACGCCTGAATCGATGTGCTCTCGAAGATGACTTGGCGGAGCCGACGCCATAACCTCCAGGCCGTCACGGTCTTCGTCGCCATCGTGCTCCTGCTGGCGTACCTGCGCGGGTTCGGCAGCAATCCTACCGCCTCGGCATTCCCGGTCCAGAAACCCTTCCATCGACCGCCGCTGGCCAACACGCCGAAGCCCACGCTCAAGCTCGGCGATGATGACGTCGAGATGGTCGTGGCTTCCATGAAGAAGGAGAACATCACATGGCTGCACGACTATCTGCCCGATTGGGAAAAGAGCATATATGTTGTCGACGACCCTTCGGCTCAGCACACGGTGTCGAAAAACAAGGGAAGAGAGGCCATGGTGTTTCTGTCGTACGTAGCCTTCCGTCGGATTGGTCTCAAGCTGATTGACCCTCTCCTGCTCTACAGGTACATCATCGATCGCTACGACTCCCTCCCGGGCAACATCATCTTCCACCACGCCGAGCGCTTCCAATGGCACAACGACAACCCCGACTACGACGCACTGCCCCTCCTCCAGCGCTTCCGCATCGAGCACCTCAAGGAGGAAGGCTACGTCAACCTCCGCTGCGCCTGGGTCCTCGGCTGCCCCGCCGAGATACACCCTTCCGCGGACGACGTGCAGCCGGCGGCGGACGAGCCCGTCCACGCAAAACACGTTTACAAGGGCGCATTCCAGCAGCTCTTCCCGGGCACGCCGGTCCCGGACACCATAGGCGTGCCGTGCTGCTCGCAGTTCGCCGTGCGCCGCGACACGATACGGCAGCGGCCGCGGTTGGAGTACGTGAGGTACCGGGACTGGCTGAGGGGGTCGTCGCTGGGGGACGACTTGAGCGGCCGGGTCCTCGAGTATTCGTGGCACAGTAGGTCACATCCCAAGCCGCCGATGGGCGCCGGTACTAACAGGCGGACAGTCATATTTGGGAAGAAATCGGTACACTGCCCCAACGCCGCGGAGTGTTACTGCAAGACGTACGGTCTGTGCGATATGCAATGCGACCAGGACAAGTGCGGCTCGCAGTACATCCTACCGCCGTTCGCGACGCTGCCCCAGGGCTGGCCTCGCCTGGGCTGGGAGCATGAGGACAGGCATTGGTCAGGCCCGCCCTGACGCGGCGTCGACAGATCCTCGAATCGGGCAACTTGAACTTGCATGTTATGGTGGCGACATGACATTTTGAAGAGCGACTAAAAAGCACGTGAGAGTGAATTGGACGGCATATGGAGCGGAACGGTTTGAACTGGCGTTTACACGGGGACTTTGGGCGCGGGCGATACATAGAACTGCATACCCGGGCTCGGGGGGCCTGGGCTCATTTGCTTATCATAGAATGGGGTATAAGGAAGGGCATTTTGATTGTTTGGACGAGGCGATTCACTAACCTCTTGTGAGCGTGACTGGCGTTGGCTGCTTGTGACAATGGCGGATGTTGATTCATGCCTACCGACCCATGTAACCGTTGGTCCACCACTTTCAACCTCCCCACAAAAGCTTCACCACATAGTCGTCTACCTAGCGGCCAAGCCTCAACATCAACTCAACCCTGACCTCCAGCAACCTCCGCGGACACACTTGCGACCAACTTATCGTGAAATCGCGCAATGACCTAGGGCTGGGCGTCACACAATAAGACTTACTTCCGCGCCTCGGCGAGGGCGCGCTGCAAAGGACGTGGCCATGGACCGGTCCCAGCCCACATCGTCCAACCTCATGGGTAAGTTCAGCTCTCACAGGTGCTCCCACAGCCCCAGCGCACGCATCGGGGTCATGCAGTGGTTGGGGTGAGACGATTCCGTGTCATTATACTAGCTGCTGGCGGGAGTACGGAGCCCACGGCGCTGTCACCTCGTGAGGCATGGGCCACGTTCGCGCAGGGGCGAGCAAGTGACCAAGGAGTCCTCATGACAGCCCTTCGCCCACCAAGAGATGTAGAGAGTGTCGAAATACATCAATGTCAACACGGGGGGATCTGGTCACTGGCACTGATGGATATACGACGCACGGCACTCGCTAACGCCGCCAACCCTCTAGACCTGCACAACCGCCTCGTCGCCGACGTCCTCACCCGCTACCGCACGCTCATGATGCTCGCCACCGTGCAAGCCGAGGGCGGCCGCAACAACGCCAGCCCCGAAGCCATCTCCGTCGCCGGTATATCCATGAAGATGGAATTCGACGGCCTCGTACGTTCCACCCCCCCCCGCCCCAGCAACTCTTCCCCTCCTCCCATGCCTAGGTACTTTCTCTCCAAACCTTCGTCAAGCTGACCCGCGCTCGGCGCAGTACTCCTCCGTCAAAGAACTACTGACCCTTTCGCGACGCATCAAGGAGCTCTGGGTGTACGGGCCCCTCGCGCGCGACGACCCTACCCGCCAGGCCAAGGACCTGCACATCGACGAGCACGTCGGCCACGTTGCGGGCTTGCTGTCCGAGATGGACACGGCGGCCATGGCGAGGCTGGCTGCCGAGGTCGGTGCCGAATGGCAGCCGTTGGTGAGGGAGGATGCGTCCCAGGTGAATACCCAGGTGACCACGCAGGCGAGGACCGAGACTGCGGCTTCGCAGGCCGTGTCTCAGCCAGCGCCGCTCACGCCTTCTATTCGGTGAGCCTTTCCGGTTTCTCTGGTCCCTTGAATCGTGGTCTGGGTTGTTCGGGATGGCGGCGCGGGTCCTCATGAGAGGAGTTATGGAAGTGCGGATTAGCACGAAATTACAGTACATCCACGCTGCCCAATCTATAAAGTAGGCAGTATGAACAAGAGCCGAAAACGAAGTCGACTCGGACGAGGCACAATCAACAGCAAGAAGTGCAACAAACTTGAGGAATAAGACTGATGACCACCCATTCCAAACGTAGTCTCTTCGTTACTTCTTGCAATACCCATTTCCAGTGTTTTCACCGCATCTATGTCCGTCTATGGTATTGTATATGTTAGCCCTCGCCTCCTTCGGGATCTCCTTCACTCTCGTCGCCAAGCTGCTTGTCTACATCCTGCGCCTTGGACCCGGAAGTCAGGCCCGCGACGCTAACTCCGCCTGCCGTCAGCCACAAGAAATGCGTCGACTTGAACTGGTCGATCTGCTGGAAGAACTGATGGAACCTAGAGCACACGTTAGAGGGGATCATGCGTGCCGCGATCTGTAGACTTACGAGCTCTCCTTCTCCTCCACGTCAAATATCCGCGAGTAAATTTCCTTGTGCTTGAACTCCTGAAGCTCCTTGTCGTAATTGTCGAAATCAATCGGGTCCTTGCCAAACGAGTCGGTCGCCTTCCTGTTGTAATTCTCAAACACGGGCCTCTCAAGCAGTAAGCCCAGGCCGGGCGCCTTCGGGATCGCAATCTTGACGTCCTTGTAGCTCTCCTCGATACGATCCAGCGTCGTGCCGCAGCGCACCAGCAGGCTCGCCATACCGACCATCTTGCGGATCTGGTGCATCATGAAGCTCTGGCCGTGGACCTTGAGCGAGAGCCACTCCGTGTCGCCGATGATGATGGGCTTGGGGTTGACGACAAACGACTTGATGTGCCGCTTGGCCGAGGGGTCGCCGAAGGACTTCTGGATCGTGTAGTTGTGGTAGTTGCGCGTTCCGTGGTACTTGTCGAGCACCGCCTGCAGGGCTTGGAGACGCTCGGGGCTGACGCGGTACGCTCGCTTGGCCGCGATGTAGGCCGATTTGATGTCTCGCAGTGCGAAATCGATGGGGTTCAGCTCGCGGTGCTTGGGCTTGACACTGCCGACCGGGATAGCAGCCTTTTTCGTCTCTGTGACTTCCGATGAGGCAGTGGCAGCAACTCCATCATCCGCTGCTGCTCCCTCTGCTTTGCCATCTTTGCCATCTTTGCTCAAGTCGCCTTCTTTGGTTTGTGACACATCTCCGGCAGCATCGCCTTCTCTCGCTTCTCCGAAATCAAAACCTTCTGCGACTTCTGCGTGCACTCGCTCCAGAACAATAGCCCTAACTTCGGGTGTAAGCCCTGCCAGGATGGGTTTGATATCCTTCTCCTCAACATTTTTCCAAAAGTCTTTGACATCCTCCAGTCTCGCATTCGTCTCCTCTTCGGCGCCGTGTTCCTTGTTCAGCTCGGCCAGCTTCTTACCAAGGAACGTGTTCGGATGCGGTGGCAGGAGACAGTAACTCGGCATGAGGTACTCGTACCATCTCGAGTCGCATAATTGGTAAGAATTATATGTGTTGTTGGTTCTTTGTATGCCCCACACGCGGATCTGCGGGGGAAGATGAGCATTGATTTTCTCGACGACATCTTCGTCTTCGATGATGAGTTTCAAGCTGATGATGTTCCCCGCAGCGTGGACACCCTTGTCTGTCCTTGCGCAGCGGGCTAGACTTGACTTCCTCGGGTCGTCCGCATTGGCCTTGGAAATGGCGCCTGCAGCGACGAAAGCCCTGAAGAGATCCCGTTCGATTGTAGGCTCATCTCCGTTCAGCTGCATGCCCTTGTACCCCGTGCCGGCGTAGCCAATCATGACGGCCACCTTGCGCTTGGGACGTCGCTCCTCGGCTGCAATCTCCTCCTTGCTGAAGGGATTCGTGTAGTCGACACCGCCTTCTACAGTCCTGCCCATTGTATCGGTCTTTCGGCGCTTGTAATCCTGCCAGTCGTCGTTTCGCGAGCGCTTGTCGGCCTTGTCGCGGCTACCACCTAGTTAGACTCGTTGGTGGTCAAGTCCTCTAGCAGACGCAAGACACTCACCTCCATTCCGACCGCCCCTTGTCGCCCTTGCGCTTCGTCCCCCGTCTGCCTGTCTTTGCGGCATGTCCACCAGCTTGTTGCTGGCTGCCATCGGCGGCAGACGAGTTAGAAGGCTTGGATTCTCCCGAAGCGTCGGCAGGCTTTGCCATATTTGCGCTATCGTTTGTCGGAAGGTCTGTTTCGGCAGCCATTGTCTCATACTCCGCGCGCGGGTTAATCAGCCCCGTGCCACTCTTAGATCCTGTCAATTGGAGAAAGGTGGACGACGCAGGTTGATTGGGGCTATCTGCTTCGAAAGTGAAAAGATGATTCGGTAGGGAATTTTTTGGTGGGGCTGTGTCTGGCGGAAAACCTCCAGCTTCACCTATTCTTGCATATGAGTACCTACCCTAAACTACATCCTCCTCCAATCTTGAAGTGTCAAGTTACAGGCCTGGAAGTTCTGTCGTATTCTTGATTTCTATTCTTTTTCTATTTTGATCAATTGGCATCTATTCGTTTACTTGCATCAATCAAATAAATATTATGCTAAACTCCATAAATCAAATTCTTGTTCAGATATCATTGAACCCGATGGACATCGATGATTTCATCAAGAATCCTTAACCAGGAGCAATCACTGCAACCCGTTGATGTCCGATTGTGACTCGCAACTATGATGATGACCGCATGTACTGTTTCTGTGTGTCTAAAATATATCAATTGACAACACGTCATAGATACGGACGAATCACTCACTGAGCCCTCACGATGCTCAACCCTGCTCCAGCTTTTCCTGCTGTCGAGACGCTTCCACAGATTCGATTCTTCCTATAATGGCTGCTACAATGATGCATACGAGTACCGCAACAAAAACAGACGAGGCAAGGCGGATCATGGCAGTCTTATCGAACTTTGCCGTGGCATCTTCTTTGCCAG
The DNA here is from genome assembly GCA_001021365.1 of Stachybotrys chartarum. Classification (NCBI taxonomy): domain Eukaryota; kingdom Fungi; phylum Ascomycota; class Sordariomycetes; order Hypocreales; family Stachybotryaceae; genus Stachybotrys; species Stachybotrys chartarum. The sequence goes on from LDEE01000003.1 coordinate 2,202,147, forward strand.
AAGGCGTAGGAGCGTATTCCAACGTCGTCGTCTCGTATGCTGGGGGTTGATACGTGCTACTCGTCGAGGCTGTTTGTGTCTGGTATATCGCAGCAGTCGAGTCTTGCCGACTGGGGTAATGTATCGGCGGGCCCTGGACGTCCATTGTGATCTCGTAATGACATACCGCCACTAAATATATGCCAGGCATGGCGCCCTTCGAGCAACTTCGCAGTAGATATACCTTACAGAAAGTCACAAAGCCCATTCCTGAGGGTTCTACAAACTCCATGCTGCTGCCTGGCATGCCATCTGATGACAGAACTCGCAGCCACACGTTGGTATGTGAAACTGCAACCTAACCATGGGCCGAGACATCTTGTCTTGCACGAACTGTTGCCTTAAAACCTCAGTTCACACTTCATTGCAATGCAAGTACCTGGATACAAAAAAACAACAATAAAAAAAAAACCCCCCAACAATTCAGTGCACCAACAACCCGATGATTAACTTAGCTTTCGGATGTTAAAGTTGAGGCGTTCAAGGCTAGTGACAATGAGGCTCAATAGGCATGGTGGTGGGTGCTGTGTCGGCGTGAACCCCAGGAGGGCAATCAGCGTCAATGCTACCTCACGAGGAGAATTTTACAAGGTTAGGGTGATTCGCTCAATAAATACCGTCTATCATACAAGACCCTCGGCAACTTCCGAACTGAACTATTATGCTAATAGAGTCCAAGTATACTTGTTTCAACCTAGCGGGTCGAGCTTCGGCCAGTGTCACTGGGAAGTCCCTCCTCGTCGCCGGGCTCGCGGTAACTGGTGGCGGGCTGTGAGCCACGCGTTCGCTCTTCGATGATGTTGCTCGTGTCGATGGCGTCCTTGTCATCACGCTCTGTTAAAGGTTAACTTGAAACTTGACTTCGTTGGTACTAGCAGTCACGTACCAAGCTGCGCGTCGGAGTCGGCAACAGTTCCATCAATGGGGTCCTCGACCTTGTCGTTGTCAGATTGAACGGGAAGGGGCTCGTTCTTGTGGCCGGAGCGAGAGACATAAGAGTCGTCGGCAACTTGGCCAGTAGGGACGTCAACGTTCTCGGTAGACATGTTTAAAGACGGTTGGAGATTGATGGGGTTGTTGAAGGTTGGGATCCAGGTGCAGATTGAGTTTACTGATGAGATTTAATCATAATAGAGGTAGGGAATCACCACAACTTATATCCTTATCATCACGGCGTAGCTGTCCTCCATGACGACATACACTTGCTGCTGCCTTAATGAATCATCTCTCAGCACGGTGAGGTAGTCTAGAGACAGATAAGAGGGAGGTTGGGCCAGCCGAAATAAGCAATTTTCGATCAACGGAGTGGCCTCTGGCTTCATTCAATCAAATGATTGGAAGCCTCACATTGGCTTGCTTGGTGGGTCAGGCACCGGCATCAACGATTAAGGGCTGACCGGGCTGGAGTTGATGACAACGTCAATGACGATTTGGGCGAAAATCACTTCGGGAGCATCTTAGTTCGAAGTGGTTACAGGGACCAGCGATCGAAGGTCCAGGGTTCTTCTAGCGATGATACTAGGAGCCTACCCCTGGCATGAATCGTCCCTGGATCGTTGCATCAAGGATCCATTGGCATGGCTACGACATCGCCAAATCTACATCTGTAGGGCAGGTGTTTGTTCCACAAGTGCGGGTAGGCCGAGATGAGTAGCCGCTTACTAAGTGAAATCAATTAGGTCGGCGACAAGGTAATCAGGCGATGTTAGGTTTCCGGAGACCGCTGTAATGTAAATCCGTTCGCGTGTATCTGAATCCGGATCACACCATCGACCTCGTCGAAGACTCAATCAATTGCGACGCTCTAACGGGTATGAGCCACGCCAGTCCACGCGGCTCTCGGACGCGCTGTGCCATGGAAGTCGTGCGATCAACATCACCTCGGAAGGTTCGGATCCTCACACTATTGCGTTGCATCGACAAGTGAAGGCGCCATTACAGGCCAGGTTCTTGAAACTGTGAGTGGTGAGCATGATGCCACTGGCTAGGTATGTCGCATCGTCTGGCCGATTCTATAGAAGGGCTATTTGAACGGAGTTCCAGATGCGTTAGTCCTGGTAATGACTGGGTGTTAGGCGATGTGTGACGAATAAATTCTGGATATCGGTAAGGACAGGCCTGAAGAGGAGAAAAGCATAGAAGGCTGGTCCGTCGACTGAGTGGTAAATGAGTACAAGCACTTCATGTCCTGTCGCGTGTCCTGTGAGATGTATTGCGCCATCCGGGCCGTCGGACAGGGCATAACATGCTACAGTCCGATGGGCGGTATGCGCCAGGCTAACCCTGAAAGGTCGGCATCAATGGCAAAATTCCGAGGAGTCGTGAGCCAGGGCCCTGCGGATGAGCAGCAGTGTGCCCACCCTGCCCCCATTCGAAGCTGGATGCGCTAGTCGCCTACATCAGAATGTTCCCCGAATGAGGCACAGCAAATGCGACGGACAGCACTGGGGGATGGCAAGGCTGCACCATCCGGGGCTGGAATGAGGTGCGCCTTCATTTAGGCCAAGGCTGCCACGGCCGCCGGGCAAGGTGCCATGGCTAGGAAGCTCGGCGACAAGCAATTGATGCTGTCATGGTAGGTCGGGTTTGCCTTCTCAACTTGGTCGATGCGAAGGATGTCGCAATGCTCGCGCCATGCCATGATACCATACGGCTTTGTCTTGCCCACACTTGATCTGGCGTCGGTCGGCGGTTGTTAGGTTGGAATTTGAAGGATGATGAGCAAGGTTCTTGGCTCAGCTTCTTACATCAAGTCATCCAGGGCACATCTCGTCCGATTTTAGCATCTGGGGGCCGGCTCCGAGGCCCGCGGTGACTTGGCGATGCACCATGTTGGGGAGATCCCGAATAATGTTGACCGTCCGCGGCAGGCAAATGCATAAAATAGTGCAACCAGAGCCACGCCGGCGGGAGGATGCAAGTCCCCTAGAGGCAAGGCGCCCCTGTAGCCCTGATCGATCGGCGTGGGTGTCGGCTCGTCGGGGTGGGGCATCGACCGGGGGCCTGCACAGTGAGGGAGGCGTCCCGGTCCTGGTAGGGATCCGATTACGCCATTTTCATGGCAATCACCCAAGGAATGACACAAGAGGGTAGACAGAGAGTCGAGCACATGCCGCCCAGCGATCACCATGATTTGAGCAATCAGTCGCCGAACATGGTTTATCGTCATTGCGAAATCATTTGGAATGGCCAGGGAAAAATAATGCCTTTTGAGCTCCCGTTTCCCATCATCTTCTCTAGGCACTTTGGGGGTCTAGAGAGGAAATGACATACCTGGGCACATGTATCCCCTCATGCCCCGCTAATGGGAAAAGGCGCCATCGCTCCGTAGTAGCTACCGACATGGGCAAACGCCAAAATTCCAACATACAGAGAAGCGAGTGCTAAGCGATTGCGGGCTCATAAATGGCCCTGTTGCGAAATCCTCCGTATGTAAATTGCAAAGGCATCCTCATAGACGCCGGCGGTATCGACGTAGAACCTTTTTAGTACTGGGTCGGCCGGCTTGTCGCGCGGCGCAGCAGTGCATGGCACCGTGCACCGTAACACACGAGGCAGTCAAAAACGGGGGACCGACCGACAGCCGCCCCTCGCCGTTGCCGCCATCCGCCCTATGCCGCCCACCTGCCACAGTTTCCCGCCAAACGTCCCCTCACAGCAGCCACGAGAGAAACAACCAGGTCGCAACACCGAGAGCCCGCTAGCAATCCAAGGCCAATCATGCTTCCTGGTTCGGCGAATCACGTCTCCTTGGCCTCCTACTTCATTACTTGATGGTCTATTCTTACGGCTTGGCTGGTTTGGTCACATTTTCCCCAGGACCCCGTAGTGAATATACCCCCCCAACACCCTCCCTAGCCAAACTTTCGAGCACGCCATCTTCGACCACCTTCGCCTCAGTCTGCCGCAATCCCCAGATGAGTCGTCCTGCATAACAACCGAGACACTCTTTTACATGAAGATTGGATAGCCGCCGACTCTCCTCTCTTTCCTTGTCATCGCTCGTGTTCCCGTTTTCACCGCATTTTTCGAAACCTCGACGGGTCATGGACGCCAGCGCAATTGCTGCCACAACCAGCACTATCCTGCTACACAACGGCTACCGACAGACCTCACTATTCCACGACCCCATGCCTCACAGAACCACCATCGATATGTCTCCGCCTGTGCCCACTTCGGGCGTCCAGTCCAACCACCAGCAACTCTCCCGGGACAACTGCGACAGGAGGCGATTCGAAGAGGAAGACGATTCCCGACTTGTCAAGATGCCCTCCGACCTTGTCGGCAAGACCGTCAGCCCGTTTCTGAAAGAGCACATCCCTGGTATCTACGCCCCCGTGGGCAAGACCAGCACCGGCGTTGTCAACGACACCTCGTTGGATGCCTCATCAGCATCTGCCCCGAACAAGGACTCCAACAGCCGCTATTGCTATCGCCACCGTCCCGATTCTAAATGTCGGCGAACAGCTGACGAGAAAAAGATGGGCTTTATCCAACGAGTATGTTCTTTGTTTATCCCTTGTCCCGATTTGTATTGCTAACATGGGCCACAGGAACTCAGCAGTCTTTCTTCGGCAGACCAAGAAGCCGTGACTCATGTTTGGTCGTTATTCTCTGCCGCTCCTTCCAGGCACAGAGAGTTGATGATCCAGGGGATCATGACACAGTGCTGTTTTCCTCAGTTGTCTTTGGTCTCTCGTGAAGTTCATGAGCAGCTCAAGATTGATTTCTTGACTGCGCTACCCTCAGAGTTGTCTTTGAAGATCCTTGGCCACCTCGACACCGTGTCGCTATGCAAGGCTGCTCAGGTCAGCCGACGTTGGCGAAGCCTTGCCGACGACGATCAGATTTGGCACAGGTACGTGGCCCCTTCCCGGCTAGCAAAATCAACATGCTAATGACCAACTTTAGGATGTGTGAGCAGCACATCGATAGAAAATGCACAAAGTGTGGCTGGGGCTTGCCGTTGCTAGAGCGAAAGAGACTGATGGCCTGGAACCGACAACACGAGACCATTCACCCGACCACCGAAGCCGAAGTAGAGGAGATGGACGACGAAACATCTTCCGTGTCCGAGACATCCAACAAGCGATCGATGAGCAGCCCCGTCGACGCTCCCTCGAAGCGACCCAAGCTCCATGCTTCCCACTCTCAGACAGAGTTGGAGCTTGAACGCAAGTGCAGGCCGTGGAAGGATGTTTACCGCGATCGATTCAAGGTTGGCTACAACTGGAAGACAGGACGATGCAGCATCAAGACCTTCAAGGGTCACGAGAATGGTGTGACATGCCTTCAATTCGACGACAACATCCTAGCCACTGGGTCCTACGACACCACTATCAAGATCTGGGACATCGAGACGGGCGAAGTGATCCGCACCCTGCGAGGACACACCGGAGCTATTCGAGCCCTTCAATTCGACGAATCCAAACTCATCAGCGGAAGCTTCGACAAGACCATCAAAATCTGGAACTGGCAGACGGGCGAGTGCGTCAGCACACTTCAGTGCCACAGCGATGGTGTCGTATCAATCCACTTTGACGGCGCCACATTGGCATCAGGCTCCATCGACCGAACCGTCAAGATCTTCAACTTCGACACCAAGCAAAAGTTTTCCCTGGTTGGCCACACCGACTGGGTGAACCACGTGCGCATCGACTCGCCGTCGCGTACCGTCTTCTCCGCCTCTGACGACCTAACGGTCAAGATGTGGGATCTTGATACCAAGAAGTGCATCAAGACATTCCAGGGCCATGTCGGCCAGGTCCAGCAGCTGCTACTGATGCCGCCCGACTTCGAACCTGATGAGGTGCCGGGGCCCGACACCCTGGACACCCTGTCGGTTCACAGCGGCCGCAGCAACACGCCCATCCTCCAGCCAGACCATCCTAGCGACCTGCGTGCCGCCTATGGGACCGCCTTCACCTCGGACTCCTCTCGGCCGCTCCCTCCCCTGTACATGCTCACAGGCGGGTTGGACAACACCGTTCGACTCTGGGACACGGCGTCTGGTCGTTGCATTCGCAGCATGTTCGGTCACGTCGAGGGCATCTGGGGCTTGGTCGGCGACACGCTGCGTGTGGTTACCGGGGCCAACGACTCCATGACCAAGATCTGGGAGCCACGATCCGGCAAGTGCGAGCGCAGCTTCACCGGCCACGCTGGACCCGTCACCTGCGTCGGTCTGAGCGACAGCCGAATGGCGAGCGGTAGCGAGGATGGCGAAGTCTTTTTATACAGCTTCGAGGGCGAGGCTGTGGATGAGAAGGGAACACCTTCATAGGGTGGTGTCATGGTGGAATATTCGCGCATGACCATGGGCACTTCTTCCTACCATGACCCCCACGATTTTACGACTTTTTGCACATGCCTCAATTGAGCGCAACGATTTTAGCCTCCGTTCAGCCACGAGCTCGAGGACGATTTTCACAAGTGCGCATCGGCTTTTCTTCGATACATGGGCGATAGATACCTTTTGTTTCATAGTTTGGGCCTTTTCCTTTGGGCCGGCAGGTTTTCATGCAAAAGGACAGGAAAGCAAAAGGTTTGCGGCTAAAACGGCGTACACGGAGGGAGTCTGGACTTTTCTTGTTCTTCTCTTCAACTGGTCATGTACAATTTTGGCATAGCTGTTGGCATACAGCCTTGGGATACTGGGACACGGGATATAGGAACTAGGGATTATAATGTAGGCTTACATTGGCGCGGGATCGGCCGGGTGGGACCGGCAATACATTTGGCATTCATCGTGATAAGGCTTGGTCGTGCTTAATTTGGGTGTGTTGTGTTTGATTTGATGTGCGTCATGTCGGACCGCCGTCGCGAGAAAACGGATATATAAGCTGCCATGTAATGCCCAGGACGGACATCAAAGGTTCACAATAACAGCAGCAGCAGCTCAAGCCAAAAGTGCAGAAACAATTACAGGTTCAAGTGCTCTTCTGAAATACTCCCTCCACCATCTACCTACGCCCACCGACGCCAGCGGGCCATTGTCAGAGGTAAAACCGTACAATCCCGAGCCTCGGCAAACCCAGCCCAGTACGTATGTCATCAGCAACCCCCCCGGCCAGCCAGGGACACCAGCTACCCCCCCACACACAAACGCTGTCTCCCTGCACCCCGCATTGTCACAAGCTTGGGGGGTGCGCCAGCATGCTTTTTGCACAAACGTCCCTGAGGGCTCGGCTCAGCGACGGCACGTGTTTCTTTCCTGTGAACATTGGACATTGTGAAGGCCTGCGGCTTTGGTTGCTTGTCTGCTTGGAGGCGCCTGGCTACGGGATTGTGTATGAGGGATGCATTACTGTGTAAGTAGGAGGGTACCATGGCTGGAAGCCAGACAAGAGACTGATCTGCGCCGGCCGGCCCTCCGGTCGTCCGGCTCCCCCATCGGTCCGGCCCATCACCACCCCCAAACCCATCCCGTACCGCCCCATCATGCCTCTCTACCTACGCATTCTCCATCCTCCATCTGGAGGCCAAGCCCTAGGCACATTCCGCTCGCTCCCAGTAGACAACCCCCTACCATCCTCCCCGTAGAAACCGGCATATCCCCTCCGTTGGCGCGTGGCGTCATGCCCCCTTGTGGCAGCCAGCGCCCCTTCACCCGCTACCGGTTTCCCTCACGTGTGCGTAGCTGGGCCGAAGACGTTCTAGCCCCGAAACTCGGACTGGCAAGGCTTGGGTTGGCGTAGAGTCATATGTCAGATGCCAGAGCGTGCAAGGTCCGAGGAGGTTATGACATAGGGCCACGGCGTTTTGGGCGCTATGTCTCGTGGTTCGGCTATTGTTTTGCGACCCTCGAAACGTGCCTCTTTCCTCGGTAACCTGATTGTTTACTCGTGATACCTTCTCTGCGTATTTTCTTTTTATCTTTCCGGCTTCACTCTGCTCTTTAGTAGACGAATTGTTTGGAATTGACGTTGCCGATCTCACAATTTACAACTATTAGTCGTCACGATGCCTGGCAGTAGTGGCGGCAACAGCAAACAGCCTCCTTCGGCAGCTGTGAACCTCATCGGTTCGTCTCCCATCCCAATTCCTCTCTCGCAAACCATCCAGATTGCTAACAATGTCCTTCTACACAGCCGGAGGAGGCGCCGGCATGATGGAAGCTCTCGCATGCCACCCCCTCGGTACGCCCACCTCTCCACGCCGCCCCAATTCCCAGCCGTACAACTGACTAAAGCCGGATTCAAAAAGACACGATCAAAGTCCGCATGCAGCTGTCGCGCCGCGCCCGCCAACCCGGCGCCCCTAAGCGCGGCTTCATCAAGACGGGCGCCGACATCGTGCGCAAGGAGACCGCCCTCGGCCTGTACAAGGGCCTCGGCGCCGTGCTGACGGGCATTGTGCCCAAGATGGCCATCCGCTTCACCTCCTTCGAGGCCTACAAGGGCTGGCTCGCGACGCCCTCCGTGGTTCCCGGCGGCGCGCCCACCGTCTCCGGCCGCGCCACGTTCCTCGCCGGCCTAGCCGCGGGCATCACCGAGGCCGTGGCCGTCGTCACGCCAATGGAGGTGGTCAAGATCCGGCTGCAGGCGCAGCATCACTCCATGGCGGATCCGCTGGATATTCCAAAGTATCGCAATGCCGGGCATGCTGGGTATACGGTGATACGCGAGGAGGGCTTTGGGGCGCTGTATCGTGGTGTTTCGTTGACGGCACTGCGGCAGGGCACGAACCAGGCCGTCAACTTCACGGCCTACTCGTACTTCAAGGACTGGCTGAAGCAGTTCCAGCCGCAGTACGCAGACACAAACCTACCGAGCTGGCAGACCACCCTCATCGGTCTCGTCAGCGGAGCCATGGGACCTTTGAGCAACGCCCCCATCGACACCATCAAGACGCGCCTTCAGAAGACACCCGCGGAGCCTGGGACCAGCGCGTGGACGAGGATAAGTAGCATCGCCAGAGACATGTTTAAGTGAGTCACGCCAATCCAAGCACAGCTCATAGGTTACCACATGCCCAGTGAGCGGCAACTGACACAGCAACCAGGCAAGAAGGGTTCCACGCCTTTTATAAAGGCATCACGCCTCGTATCATGCGAGTGGCTCCCGGCCAAGCCGTCACGTTTACCGTCTACGAATACCTAAAATCCAAATTAGAAACGAGCAATCTAAGCCTCGTCGCAGGCAAGTATGAGGAATAGACATGGAATGCCATATCTCTTGAATAAGGTCGGGAAATGATTGGGCACGCGTCGTACCGTACAGCAGATTTTTTGGGCGTGGGGCATTGTAACGCGTGAAATCGCACAATCGATTGTAGCGATGTTGCAATCGTATGGGCATCGTCATTTCATAGGATGTACTTCTGCATAGTCTATTGGGGATGCTTGCCGTGATTTTAGGGTAGCAACAACGAAGTGTAAATCGTTCCAAACGAGCAGGCTTGCTTCCTCCTTCTGCGTAATGCTGTGGGCATTCTGCTTTACCGACCAGGTCGCTTCGGCCTGCTGAAACCTGCCCGAGCCGTAGTCTTGGGGTGCAGGTCTTCATTCACCGACTGCTCCGTGATCTCGCTCGGTTCCTCAACCTCGAACTTCTTCTCAACCTTGAGGTCTGCCTGCTTTTCGGCGACCTCGAGAACGGCCCGCTTCATCAGGGGGTATAGCATCCTGTTCTTGATTGACCTGTTCGTAGACGAGGAAGGGCAGGTGTAGAAGAACAGTACTGGGCTCTGTTCCGCTCCTACATGGGTGTGGACGTAGCGGTAGAAGGTGAATCGCGGCTCCGTTGAAGATATGACTTGTGTCAGCTCCGCAATGGAGTTGGGGCTCGGTGCGTCCGGCAAAAGCTCGATCGATTCGGTTTCGGGGTTGATTTTCTGTAGCAAGTTAGAGGCAAGATTACATCCTATCGGTCTGGTGCTTACCAGCATAACAACCAGCCGCCCTCCGTCTTGGCCAACCTCTTTCAAGGCTGCGATTGCGTCCTCTGGCACCGGCATGGCAAAGCTCTTGCTCAGATGAATTTCCCTGGACCCTGTACCGGATCCCGCTTCTTGTTCTGCCTTCTTAACCTCGCCAAGTGTCCGCTCCTCTTCTGTCAAGGGGGCATCGATCTTGGTATGAGCATCGTGCTTCTTGAACCCATTCTCGCTCAACTCCTCGGGTGTTGTCACAAAAATTGTTTCCCGGAAGTTCTCCAACCCAAGTTCTCGGGTGAGCGTCAACCTCGTGGATGCAAAGAGCATCTTCTGTCGAACTGGGGCGGCGTCCGGTACGTACGTCACCGCAACAAACGGCGGGGCATCGCTGTATCGTCGCAGGATGATGTATAGCGCGACATTGGGCTTGATGTGTGGCTGCAGACTGGCAAGGTTCTCGGCAAACGATGAAGATGAGTTTGGGAGTTCGGCTACTGGAACAAGGGATTCGCGTTCGATGGTGACAAGGAGGCCAAAGGTTGAGGAGGAGGACGTTAGCGAGCTGAAGCGAGCTTGAAGCTCTTCGGATGCTGCTTTCCATTAGGCCTGATCATCCTCTGAAGCAATATGCGGTCTCTACCTGAAATTCCAGATTGCATCCTCGATAGCAAGCAAAGAGCCAGGAGCTGCACTAAATTGATGCTTTAAGAAGATGTTGTAGAGGAGAGCTTGGGCAACGGCCAAGTTTACCCCGCTACGTCAGACGCTGGTCCCCCTCGTCGCCGAAGCTACCTACCCGGCACACGGGCTATCGACAAGACCCGAATTCTCACCAAAGCCGAAGGACAGACCATTTGTGTGGTTGGGGTCCCTAAAGCTCTACAGGTAATCCAAATAATTCAAGAGGCAATTGACTTTGACAAAATGGTCATAAGAATAGGTAAGTCCGGCCCCAAAGAAGACGATATAACGCTTCCGCGATTAACACGTTTAGCAAAGTTTATGATCTGAACTGGGCTAAATGAGAATGCTTGTGCTAATTGACCCCCGTCCAACATGATCAACTCCGAACACCAGCTCCTAATCATCTAGTGCATTATTACGAACCGCAGAAAATGTAGAATGGCAATAACGATAAAAACATGTCTTTCAGAAAAGAACACCCCAGAACATGATTGCCACGCCGAGCAATCGTGAAGTTTGGACAAAGCTCGAGTCCGATGTTGAAACCCGCGAAGGTGAAGGCGACGCTGGGTCTTCTTGGCTCGTTTCGTTCGCTTTGCCCATTGGCCAGCCAAAGTGGCCCGGCTCGGTTGTTTCGCTGGGGATGGAGACACTAGAGGTGACTTCCACAAGTGGTATCTCTGGACCAGGCATCTCGGGAACGAAGTTCGTGGGAGGCTCAGTCGCTGAAGCTGCAGGGGAAGACATGACGTTCGGAGAGCCAATGATGGGCACAGGATTCTCCACCGAGGACGACGAAAGCTGGGTGGTTTCAGGAGCTGCTGGCACGACATCCTCCACGGGAAGAACGTTGGCGTTAAGGAAGACATCTGCTATGTCTGAGGAACCATCAGGACATATGCCACCACAGATACCGAGGGCAGGATCATCCATGCAGGGAACGTTGCAGAGGCTTTCGTTGGCTGGCGTGATTGCAGTCTGATCATCTCCGCATCGACAGCCACTAAAGGAGTCAGTTTGATAAACCCCCTTGCTTTGCAATAATCACTTACTCGGGCAGAAGTATAGCCAACAAATGTCCTTGACAAGCCAGCTGGCACGTGTCGGGTGACACAATGCCATGAGAAAACACGACTGGATCTCCAAAGCAAGACAGGTCAACGTGTGCGCAGCCTGTAGGCACAAAGTTGCAGTCTTCAAGAGCAGTCTGAGCCCAGATATGCACGCTCGGGAGCAGAGCCAAAAGAAGCGAAAGCAACATAGTGAGCCGTGAAGTACACCAAGGCGGCAAGCGATCAAAATGTGAGGCAAGGAAGAGCAGAGCGACGAGCAGAATGATATCGACCAAAGAGAGCGGGTTCCAACCAAGAGTGAGATGTCGAGAAGGAAAAGAAAACATGGACTACGTGGACATTTTCAAGTCATGCTTGAGAGATTTGAGCGTCCTTTCCATGTCCATCGCCAAGTCAAAACAGGAAGTAGCACCATGAAGTAGCGCCATGATGAGGGAAAGATCAGCCCCAAACTTTCTCATCACTAGTATTCAAGGGACGAGGGCACCTTCTGAAACCGATTAAAATATCAGGAAGTAAGTGCTACAGAGGATATGACGCAACCTGATGCACTTTCTATACCTCCAGAGAAATTGACGGTCATGTAGCCAGGGCTCTTTAGGGCAAGACCATTGTAAGGGCGGATGTGGAAGGCACGAACATAGGGAGATTGGATCAATCATTTAAAATTAGTCCATAGTTTCTCGACTGTCTTGAGCGGTTTTTATTGAAGAGCAGGCACGATTGCCTTTGGCGCAATAACAAAGTTCTTCTCGATTCAAGATTTGGCAAGTACGAAGATGGGCCTCGGTGAGTCTAGGTGAGCGCCAGGCTAGACAGCACAATGCCCTAAGCCAAAAGTCCTCTAGCGCGGGATGTCTCGCTTACTAAGGGAAAGCCCACAACTCAGGGCACGAAACCCCAATCCAGCACCCGTGCCAATTGCCTAAAACTTTCGCATCGTTCCTCCGCAGTGCAGCAATCCTCAACCACACGATCGTGCATCACCAGTCAAGATGTCTGCCATCAACAAGATCGCCGCCAACAGCCCCTCGAGGCAGAACCCCTCCGAGCTCGAGCAGAACATTGCTCAGGCTCTCTACGATCTCGAGACCAACACTGCTGATCTCAAGGTCGCCCTCCGACCTCTGCAGTTCGTCTCCGCCCGCGAGGTGAGAATGTCATGAACAAATTACCATTGGACCTAGTTCGAACATCCTGTTCCTCAAGAGCCGTTTCACGGCTACGATGGCGTCCCCGACCGACTTGCGACTGGCGATTCGAGAGAATTGAAGCGCATTTTCTGGTTGTGGGAGGGCGCACTGCCATGGGCGTGCGCCTGGCCGGAGTTCTATTGACTTGTGTGGAACAGGACGGGAAGCGGTCCAAGGCTATGTCCTGGAGCTCGCATGCTGACGTCTGGTCTTGATAGATCGAGGTCGGCCACGGCAAGAAGGCTATTGTCATCTTTGTCCCCGTCCCTTCCCTGCAGGGCTTCCACCGCGTCCAGCAGCGGTAAGTTTTTTTGCTCTTGAATCTTGGCTTTGTGCGTCACCGTCTAACGCTTCGCAAGCCTGACCCGCGAGCTCGAGAAGAAGTTCTCTGACCGCCATGTCCTGATCATCGCCTCCCGCCGCATCCTGCCCCGCCCCAAGCGATCCGCCCGCTCCCGCAACACCCAGAAGCAGAAGCGTCCCCGTTCGCGCACCCTGACCGCCGTCCACGACGCTATCCTGAGCGACCTGACCTACCCCGTCGAGATTGTTGGCAAGCGTCTCCGCACCAAGGAGGACGGCAGCAAGACCCTCAAGGTCATCCTCGACGAGAAGGAGCGTGGCGGTGTCGACTACAGACTCGACACCTACTCCGAGGTCTACCGACGCTTGACTGGCCGCAACGTCGTCTTCGAGTTCCCCCCCTCTGCCGCCGAGTACTAAGCGGGGATGTCTTTACATTGCGTTGTTACGGGCTGGGAATGCTTCTAGCATTGATGGTTGGTCAAAAAGGGCTTCGGCGTCTAGTGTCCATGTAGCTTGATAATTAGAAGCTACGCATGATATCTCATGAACTTCCAAACCTGGCAATTGCAACAACTTCCTTGGGTATCTCGTGAACCACAACTACTCGTGACTGATGCGGCCAACGCCGAGCACGCACCAATATGCCAACTCCCGTTTCTCTTTCGCCTCCTTTTCCTTGCTTGATCCCATCTCGTTTTGAGTGTCGACCTCCCATTCTAGTCGCACAAACATTGGTATCTCCAGCAAATCCTCGTCCTCTTTCGGTGGACTTCGGTCAGTCGTATCGCCTTTCGAGACAATGCCGACTGTTTGGGGGCGTAGGGAAGCAGGCACCACTTCCAAAACGATGCTGACCCAGTTGCGTCCCCGTTCCCAAATCTTGCCAGCCTCGGCCTGACCACTGCTCTCCTCTCCTTTGCGTCTCCTGTCTCGACCGTCGTCCTTTAGAGCATCGTCCCACATGTCCGTGTTGGCATCAACCTCGAACTGTGGACACAGCACGGTGACTCTGCTCGCAAACCTGCCCGGTGTAGTGCTAGGGGTTGCCAGGGTGACTTTAATGCTTTCGAATAGGGGATTTTTGAACGTGACAATGTACTGGGAGGGCGTAAGAGGCTTCAGGGGCGGCTCCTCAAGCGTTGCTGGGCGGTGTGTGACTGGCACCGGTGCAACGGTTGGGATGAATGGTCGGATTGTGATGGTAGGAATGTATGACTTGGCAACGAGACGGATCTTGAAGCGGGTTGAGGTCACTTTGTTTTCGGGCTTCGAGATAATGTGTCGGCATACTGGGCATCGCTTGGATCTTTTCGTGCGGAGCAGGTACGGAATGGGCCGAAGGTCGTCTTGGAAGCGTGCGTGCTCAAGCTGAGCATCCCTTTGATCGTGCGAGGCCGTTTCCTCCCAGCCACCACTCGTCAACTTCTTGATCGCCTCCGAGTCGTCTAACTGAGCCATCTTCAGGCCCTCTTCCGTGTTGAGTGCCTCTCGCATGAGCTCGGAAGAGCTCTGCTGCATCATGCCGCCATTTCCGCGGCCCGCGTACAAGGACATTATCCTTGTCAAAGCTGCGGGGGACGAAAAGCCAACGCCGTCCTGGAGAGAGTGTCCAATGGAAGAGTGCGACGCCAGTTGGGTTTGGTAGAAAGATTTGAGGGTAGAGAACTGTAGATCTGCATCAACCAGCTCGTCTGGTACCAATGGACCCTCAGGATATTCCTTGCGACGATCCCTGACGTCCCTGGCAGTGAGTTTTGGCGCGCCTCCATTATTTACTTTTGCCATTTGGGAGTATATGCCGCTGGGACGTTCGAACTCAATACCAATCTCACTCGACGACCAGTTGCAATATTGACAGAAGAGGGCAAAGCTTTCGGCGGGAGAGTTCGCGTCGTGGTCTACTTGTGACGATACCGAGCCGACCTGCAGGGGCCCAATGCATACCGGGCATTGGTAACAGCTTCTAGTGCATCTAGAGGCAGTCTGTAAGCTCGGGTCCCGAATGGCACACTGTCAAGTTTGTACCTGTTCCCTTCACTTCGCAAGTTGCTGCTCGGCACCTCGAACAAACAGTTGGGGCAGTAATATGTGACATTCTCTTCGTTCACACATCTCGGGCAGCGTATCTGCTGGCAGTCCTCGCAATACAGGAGATACTCGAGAGGGTATAGACTGTAGTTGGATCGTGGAGCGCGGGGATCAAAGGTAAGCTCTTCGTCGGCAGATTGGTCGCTTTGGGACTTGTTCTCGAGCTCAATTGCGGATTTATCGGAGCAGGGGCATTGTATGTAGATGTACGGTGTCGTGGAGGCCATTGCGAGGAGGCATGCTGGGGAGGTAGTGGTCGTGGAGATGTCATGACAACAAGGCTAACATTGTGGGCGATTTGTTTGGAAGTCGGTGAATCCAAGGTGTGGTAGAGGTGACCTCGGTGAGGATCAGGTGATCGAACCCGACCCTGCCGAAACCAGAGGCAGTCACGCGCTAACCGTCGATCAGCATCTCCGTCCATCCTTGCCATTGGAATAAATCACGATCTACCGAATAGGCTGACCACCAACCCGATTGAGGGTTACAATGGAGTTGCCAAGATGCCAACTGGCGATGCATCGAAATATTTTTTTTTGCTAGTGTGCCAGCATTCAAGACGTTATGCATGTCTTCCCCCAGTGTCTCACCCAATTCACCGTCACCAGCTATACGGTGAAATTACACGGACGCTGTCAATGTCACTTTGGAAAAGCTTGATGTCACGAAGCTCGTGCGGGTGTACAAACCCCGAAAAGTCGGGCTGCGTGAGACATGGCTTTCGTCCAAGACAGAGCAAAGCAGCACTGCGTTTGAGGACTTCTTCGTCCGGACCCAACCAACTGATGCCCACGGGTATTTTGCCAAAGCCGTTCCCAGACGTGAGGTCCCAATCCGTCTTCATTTCTACGTCATCTATAAGGGAACAGCGTGGACGGTGTTGCAGATCAGCCAATGACGCTCAATGGGGCATGGTGTTTGTGTTCCGTCTTGCGACCGCTCCTCAATCAAAGGAACTGGTGCCAGTTGAGCGGAAAAAGCAGTTATGAAACAAAACAGTCGCTCGTGCATCCGTGCGCCCTCGTTGATGATCAGCCGAAAGCGGCCATTGGCCCAACTCAAGAGACGGAGTCCGCCGTACGCGGGGACACGACCCAACACGCTAAGGTAATGATCCGGTTGTGCGACAAACTTTTCCCCCATACACGTCGACGCCGTTTGCAGACGTGAGATTGGCGATGGCATCATTGTCGTGCGCTAATTGCAGCCAGCATGGCGGTTCATTCAGCCGCCGGCGACATCCCACCCGGAATCCAGGCGTTGGCTCGGCGCGCATCATCGACCCTTGGGTTTGCCCTTGGACGAAGGACGAACTAGCTGATCTCCGCCTAGCACGCAGGGATCCTGGCTTTAGATCCGGGAGGCTGAAGACCCGGTGGCCCATTCGCAGCCCTCACTTTCGGCCCTGCTTGCATTTGCTGCCTGGATCTCGGTGATGCTATTGCCCATCTCCAACTAGCTCCTGCGACTGGCCCAGTTGAGGAGCACCGACGAATCAGCATGAGCCAAACCTCCATGCGTGTGCTGGTCCAGACGCACAGGCGAAGCCTGGTGTTACCGAAGACCAGGGCACATTGGCTCAGGCCAGGACCGCTCTGGATGCGTGGCGCGGCTGGAAAAGTAAACAGGGTGGATCGCCGTGAAATACAATTCGATCCCTAATCAAAGAGGCGTTCCAGCAGGCCGGCAATCAGGCATTGAACCCTCCATGGATTTTCCAGCAACCCCCATGATGGACCAGTCCAGGCTGATAAGGATCTGCCGGGACGCCTGATCGCCAATATTCAGTTTGACCGTCAGGAAGTTTCTCTGCTGCCAACACACGCGGAGCTAGGTCCTTTGTAAATTGCCCTTGGCAAGTAGGATCGCAAGGGTAGCCGCGCCACTAATGGCCTATACCAAGACATGGGCGTAGAGCGACCGGTAATCCAAGACTTGCATGCCCACTCCCTCAGATTTCAAGCTCCGGAGCCAGGATCAGGCCTTGGCTCAACGCGGCGTCTACTAAATTAGCGGTGGGCGCGACATATAGAGCCGAGTACCACCCGCCTGGCACCTTGTGCCTGGCACTCCCACATCCTCGCTTTGCTCTCCCCTAGGCAAGCAGGCGATTGTGCGGTCGAGCGCCAGCCTGTGTGACGGGAATAATGGTCTGTCTATATTGTTTTGTTTCTGTCAATTGAGACGCTCCGGCAATTTGCGTCCAATATCCAAGCCGCCATCGTGACGATACTCCAAGCGCGCCGGCTCGCAATCGGAATCGGAATCGGCAGCTTGCGAGTTGGCTGGAACGTGAGGGATCTACCGTCGAATTCGAAGCCTTGGGCTGATACGGGCTTGGCGATATCTCCTTGCTCCGATCCTGCTCTCACCCGAGGACGCAAGGGCAAGCGTTCCCTCCTCACTTCTACACAATGGCGAGCCGTAAATCAGAGCGGAGCCTGAGGACTGTGAGCAGCCTTACCGACTCAAGCACAGCGCGTAACGAGGCTCTCCAACGGTGGAATGGCAACGCAAGCACAACCCAAGAATGGAACAATCTCCGAAGGGTAAGTATGGGGAGCTGAGCCTGTTTTCTGCTCCCTAATCTGACAGTAATGCAGGATCCTGAGCTCTGGTTTCCCCACGGTGACTGCCGCGTCTACCTGTTTGCTCGAGGTGCGTCAAGGCGAGGACCGTCGTTCAAGGTGCCCTTTTCTGGACTGTTGCATGCGAAATGCTATCCATTGATCGAGCGCTTCCTGTCGACAACTGGTCCGCGACCCCGGACAGTCAAGGACCTTGAAAGGCTGAGCCGCGTCTCCAACCGAACTATCGAGCTCTATATTCCACCTAAATCGAGCAACCAAGCTTTGGAATCCGGTCTGGCAGTACGGAACCTGTTTGCATGGATCTTTCGACAACCACTGGTGGGGTACAAGCTTGGACACGCACTCGTTGAACTGATGCATTCCATGAATGAGTATCGGGCGGCGGTTGTCAGCAACGCCGAGGACATGATGGACTATCTTGCCCATCAGGGCTACCTTGACATGGCTTGCCAGCCCAAATATGCAGTCGCATGTTTGCGGCTTTCTGAGGCTTTCCACATGCGGGAGCTGTACATCCGAGCATTTGCTCATTGCGTCGGCATGAGTGATCGTCTTCATGAGAGTTCAGAATACCGGGTAAGACGTGTGCGCGTATGCATCGAGAAGCTATTAGTAACATTATCTTAGAGCCTTAGCCTTGTCACAAGAAATCTTCTGCGCAAGGAACGGTCTGATCTGGATTACAGACTCTGCGAGGCTTCCGACATGCTTCGTGGTTTCCTTGACAACGAACTCTCGGAGTCCTACCTGGGCATATCCATTGGCGGTCGTGCTCATCTGGAGCACTTTCGGAGCTTCTTAATGTCGTTCTACACGCAGCAGCTAGGCTACTACCCCCCTCGTCCCTTCCAACCGGATCTGTATCGAGCGATGCGCGAAGACTTTGAATCTCTGTATGAGCTTCTCGTGGATGAAAACTACACGACGACCGGTAACATGCCTTTTCTGGCGGACGGAGGAATCTGCACTCTCCAACACGTGCAATCTTTCGATGTCCGCTTCGGCTTCGAGCCACTGAGCAAGCCGCTCCCGCTGCTGCCACAAAACAGCCAGCAAGGTCGATCGCAAAGGATGTCGTGGCTGCCTCGGGGCGAAAAGACCAAACCGAACCGAAGATTGGAAGACCACACGGCCCTCATCAACGCCTCGAACTGGAACAGGAACATTTTCCAGAACGACCTTGTCCGGGCCTACCGGAATTTCGAGGAGGACCTCGTCATCTCGCCGCAGAAGGTGGACAAGCGGGAGAAGTTGAGCATAGCGGACGCCAGGAAGGTGAGGTGGATCCTAGTGTACGCGGTATTCCAAGTCTTACGAAACGTTACGGATGAACCGCCAGAGGTGCGAGACGAGGCCGAAGTACCGTATCACCTTTCCATCCCGGCCAATAACCTGCCCCCATGGAAAGACTCTCGGACCAAGGGTCACGAATGTTGTCAGGACGCCAAGCCAACGATGGATG
This sequence comes from Stachybotrys chartarum, assembly GCA_001021365.1. Lineage (NCBI taxonomy): Eukaryota > Fungi > Ascomycota > Sordariomycetes > Hypocreales > Stachybotryaceae > Stachybotrys > Stachybotrys chartarum. The sequence goes on from LDEE01000003.1 coordinate 2,221,459, forward strand.
CCTCCCCCGTGGTGAAATGGGCGGACGACGACACCGCGACCTCACCCGGCCATATTGAAATACGGCCCGACATTGACTATTTTGCTCTTACACACAAGGACCCTCCGCAGCACGCGAGGAACATGTCTCTACCTACCGGTGCCGACGAGACCCCTCCTCTGCCGAGCAGATCCAACTCATTTTCTCGGGTTCTGAGCAGGAGCTCCACGATACGAAAGTCAATGGGCCTTTTCAAGTCTCCATCGACCTCTAAAGCAGCGCCACCAGTTCCGAAGCTGCCTTACCACGAGATTGTTGTCCACGGCTACGGAAATGGCACAAACGCTGTGAATTTCAACCACGCTGTGATGCGATTGGAACCAAATGGCCTAGCAACGAGAAGCGATTCGACGGCTTCGACAAGCTCGACGGCAAGCACAAGCACAGCCCTATCCGAGAAAAGCACGACAAGTACGCTGGAAACGGCTGCGTCGTCGGCCAATACCTCGATTGAGCCAGCTACGTCTCCCTTGCCTATTCCGGAAAAGAGCCAGCATCGAGCTTCTTTCAGAGCACAAGAGGTCTTTTCGGGAGGCGTTAGGCCTGCTCCCCAATCCGCTCAATCCGAGCCGACCACCAAATCCATTCGACGCCGAACCATGACGGCGATTTTCGACGGACGTACCGACTTCGCCGACTCAAATTGGAACAACATGGGCAGCAGCGATGCGCCTCGACGCAACGTTGGCCGCCGAAACTCTCTCATCGCCGACTTGAGGCGCCGGAGCTACATCCCCGGCACGCGCTCGCAGCAAGCGGAGGTGGACGACGCGTGTCAGGTGAACCTGGAGCCATTGCCGAGCCGGTACTCTGATGAATGGAGCGCCATGGAGGCGTTCATGCCTACCGCCCACAAGAGGGACGACATATTGAACCACCAATACAAGGCTGCAGCTCCGGCGTGGGAGCAGTACGCGGAGCTGGGCGGCTTGACGGAGATGAGGTAAAAGTAATTGGATAATGTCTACTGCTTGGATCGTTACATCATTACTATTTGAAGGGCAGCTGGAGCAACTGCCACATGTCACGGGCGCGCCCGAGCGTCATCTTATTTTGTATTTCTTATCATACCAGATACCCTCCTTGCTATTTTCCTACCATTCTTTATTGGTACTGCGCGCATAGTCTTGCATCTACTTTTGGCTTGTCGCTATCTCAAGCCTGCTTTTAGTTGGACGGAGTGCGCCACCGTCAACAGGGGCGAGAAGTCGATAGCATTTTTATACCAAGCTTTCGCATCTTGATCTTTACTACCTGCCTATGCTTATTGTGACTGCTCATTGGTGACGGGACGGCCCCGCGCCCTTCAAGCCATGGCTTGTGCACAGTTGCCTGGCGGAACACAGACCATTCAATGCTTCGCCTACTCAGCTTTGGAACGGGAGGCCAGCGTGAGGCCGTCGATGATCTCACCACCCATAGACCAGATCATGTATGCCGAACCAACGAGCCACGCACCGCTAGGATTCTGTCAGATATGAGGTCGCGATAAGTGAGTGAGGAAGCTTACTTGGGAATGATCCAAAGGAAGAGGAGGTCCAAGGGCGCATTGTGCCCAATGTTGTCAAAGCCACTGAAATATTCGTTGAGCCCTTACAGTCACCGGTTTAGATAAGCTTTCTCTGCGACGTCGTGAGAGGGAACGTACAGTAGAGGACCGTCTTGGACAACGTCATGACCGCCGCGCTGAAGCCGATCAGCACGGCCAGCGCGCCCTGCCTCCCACCCACGGTGCGGCCATTGCTCCTCGCCAACCACAGGTACGCAGCGTACATGACCGTCTCAATGACGTTGAGCGTGCCCTGGGCGGCGGTGAAGCCGTTGTGGGCGTTGAAGGCCTTCCAGCCGTAGATGTGGTCGACCTCGCCGTAGAGCTTGTAGGGCGCCCAGAGGGGCCAGTGCAGGGGACCGCCCTCCATGGTGAGCGGGCGGCCAAGCACGTAGACCGTGTCCCAGACGACGAGGGGCAGCGAGACGGCCATCCAGATGACGGTCCATCGCGTAGGCACGTGGCGCCAGCCGGAGGCGGCGGCGGCGGCGGCGGTGGTGGTGGTGGTGGTGGTGGTGGTTCTTGATGCATCTCGGCCCCGCCTATGATACATGGAGCAGGCTGCCTTGGCTTCTGTTGCGTCCACTGCGGATGCTGCTGTCTTTGATTGCCTTCGGCCGGTATCACACACTAACAGGCAATGTGAAGATATGTGTGTGGTACCTGACTGTCCCTTCACTATGGCTCGCCTTAGCTTACCCATTGGCTTCTTCCCTCCCTCCCTNTGATGGCAGATTGGGCGTACGGGATGGAGGAGTGAGGTTGAGCGAGGGCAGAGGTGGGGGTTGGACGTTGGTGCAGCTAGGCGCGTAACAGATCCCCAACCTAAGATGGACTACACGAAACGTGTATGATGGAACAAAACTGCCCGGCCAAACACTCGCAGCCTCTGGCACGAAGAGCCTTTGCTCAGCGTTCGGGCCAATGACAGGGTTGATGTGACGTCTGGCATTTAGGCGGGACGGGAGATGCGGGGGGGACCCCTTGGCCGTCCAGGGCATCCCAAACGGGAAGGCCAGCGCGTATGCAAGACACACGACCACGACCAAGGTGCGTGCTGTACGCAGTGTAGTATAGCCGATGAGGCTGTTGAAGTTTCTCGCATCTTTAGGCGGGACTGGGGATCTTATCATGGCGTGGTCGCAGACGAGAAATCATGTCTGGTTGTGCATGTCAGCCACGGGACCGAGTCGTGTCACCACATTGCCCATCGGCACCTAACAGACAGGATGGCGTCTGGGGTTGGCGAGTGAGCTGCTTCAAGCCTTAGAAAGGGCTGTGCCTCTTTACCTTCCACGACTACAAATACAGCATCTTGCGCATCAAGACTTGTCCCCGCTAAACGTCTCCCCTCCCTGCTCCAGATACTCCACCTCCTCCGCCGTCGGCTCCCTCCCCAGCGCCGAGTTCCGATGGGGATACCTCCCGAAGCGCCGGATGATGTCGTAGTGCTTCTCCTCGAAAAGCGCATTGCGCCTGCCAAACTCGCGCGCCTCTTCCCCCCTGCCGCGCGCCACCGCCGCCGCACGCCCTCGCAGTTCGTCGCCGCCGTCCGGGTCCGCGTACAGGCTCTCAATGTCCACGGCCATGGCCTCGTACGCGCCGGCGGCCTGCTCGTGCGCGGCGAGGGCCTCGGAGTGCATGAGCGGCAGGTAGAACCACATGCGGTACGCGAAGCGCCACCGCGTCTCCGGGTGCGAGGCGGGGATGCCGCGGGCGGCGGCGGCGGCGACGACGGCGCGGGCGAGGGGGTCGAAGAAGAGGAAGACGGCCGAGGCGCGGTGGCCGCGGTAGATGTTCCGCGGCATCTGGTCCAGCAGGAGCACGAGGCTCAGCCAGTCAAGGGGACTCCGGGGCTGTGCGGCCTCGATGATGTCGTCGCCTGATGTCACGCCTGATGCCCGGATCGCCTCGAGTGTAGGCCCGAAGCGCTCCCTAGAGGCGTCGGGTGAGTATCATACTCAGCCCATGCTGCGGCGGAGAAGACTTACGCGCAGAGCTTGTCGAGCGCCTCGCCTCCGTAGAACCAGCGCCCCATGTGCTCCTTCTTGGGGAAAGCCAGGTCTTCATCCGAGCCGCAAGGCTCAAACCAAAAGTCTCGTACGTCCCGAAGCAATTCCGGGCTAAGGCGCGCCCTAAGATCCGTCATATTGACCTGAGATGCGACTTCGGGGCGGCAGAATGAGGCCGTGTACGTGAGCGAACGAGCAAACGGCGCAGACAGTGCGGCGCAGCTGGGCGCGGGGGGTTGGAGCGACGGCTGTGCGGAAGCCCGGGAGCCAGCACGCGGGACTGCCGCCAACGTCAGCGACAGCGCGCCAAGCAGCACCAGCGGCAGCGGAGGGACTAACATATCGGCGGGTGGCGTCGCCGGGGACACGAGGTGAGACGTGCTGCGCTGGGGCGGCGGAGCATTGTGAAACGACAGAGAGAGCACGTTGGGGATGTGAGGGCGTGTGGCTCTTTTTATCATGGCGAGATGAAAGCCTGGTGTTGAAGAACCGTGCTGCTAGGAAGGACAGGGGAGGAAGATTGGCAGTTTGTCAGCAGACAAATATGTCAACACGAACCCAATGATTTTACGAAGGAAGTCATAGGCTCATGATAAAAGACAATGGGCAGAAGCCAGCGAGTATTGAACAAACCGAGTATTTGGAACATTGAATACAGAACCCCAGTCCAGCTGTCTCTACTCGGCAAAAGACCATCATCGCCAGCCGAGCCCATACGAAGACATGCCATGCCATCGCGCACCAACATTCCCTGGCGCTCCGATCATCACCGATCCGGCTTGGCACGTCCACCCCTCGATGCCTACAAGGAAAACCGTGACCGCAGGCAGACCAAACCCCCTCTCGAATCTTGCGGGCATCTTGTCTGCTTACATCCGCCGGGCTGGGTCTCGGGCCAATATGGATTACGACGCCTTGCTGTTTTAGGCGGTAGCTGCCGTCCGTCAACGTTATATCGTGACATCAACGTCTGGCTTCACGACAAGACAGTGCGTTGTAACGGGTGTTTGGTCCAAATTCAATGGAATCCGAGCAGCTTGTATTATTAACTCAGTTGAATATGTCAGCCATGGCGGACACCAACGTGGGTGTTCACGATGCATATAAAACCTCAAGACAACCCCCGAAGGAAAGACAAGAATACCACCAGCTTAACAACATTCATCTCTTTCACCCCTTGCCTTGCCAACATAACAAATCAAATTTCACACTTCCCCAACCATGGCCTCCAATCAAGCAGCCTGGATCGACTCCCAGGGCACCCCCCTCCGCGTTGGCCCTGCCCCCATGCCCATCCCCGAAGCCGACGAAATCATCGTCAGGAGCCGCGCCGTCGCCATCAACCCGCTCGACTGGCACATGCAGGATTGGGGCGTCTTCATCAAGGAGTGGCCATCCATCTTTGGCTGCGATGTCGCTGGCGAGGTGTACCAGGTCGGCGCCAACGTGACCAGGTTCAAGATTGGTGATCGCGTGGCTGGGTATTACCTCTTTTGCCCTTGACATGGATTTTCCTGTCTTTTCTAATTGCGAGGACGCAGCCATACGATCAATCTTGTTACTGGAAAACCCCGCGATGCTGCTTTCGCGGCGTACTGTGCTGTTCCGGCGTCCAAGGCAGCCATCCTCCCGGATTCTATCACTTTTGAATCCGGCGCTGTCCTGCCTCTCGCCCTCGAGGCAGCCGCCTGCGTTTTACACAAGGCGGAAGCCGGCGTCGCGATGCCCGGAGTTGCCACTCCCGCCCTGGGACTCCCCCTCCCTAGCTTGACACCCTCCCCCCGGGGTAAGTCGCTGGTCGTGTACGGAGGCTCCTCTGCCGTAGGAGTCATGACCATCCAGCTGGCCGTTGCCTCCGGCATCACCGTGGTTGCCACAGCGAGCCCTCGCAACCTCGACCTCGTCAAGTACGTTGGTGCAGCGGCAGTCTTCGACTACAGGGACCCCTCGGTCGTCGACAAGATCATTGCAGCAACTTCCGGCAACGGCGACTTTATTGGTGTCTTTGACGCCATTTCATCGCCGGAGACATACGCCCACGATCTCCAGATCCTTGAAAGGCTCGCTGGAGGACATCTTGCATGCACTCATCCGCCGCCTACGGAGAATGTGCCGGAAAATGTGCACAGCGGGATGATCTTTGCTGTCGACGATGTCGCCACCCCCATCTGGGAGGGCTTCGTGACCTCGGCGCTGGACGCGGGGGTTTTAAAGTGCTTGCCAGAGCCGACGGTTGTCGGCCACGGGCTGGAGTTCATCCAGGAGGCTTTGGATAAAAGCAAGGCTGGGGTTAGTGCTACGAAGCTGGTTGTCACTCTTTGATTGAAACGTTGTATGGAAGGGAACATGAACTTTGAGGCTGGGTATTCACAATATCCCATCAGTGCAGAGGCTACCATTTTTTTTAATTCTGGCTTTTGGTCTGATGTCACTGATCAATGCTCGCCGACAGTTATTCAATTTAGGGTCAACACAGCTTCGCAAAGCTTTCTCAGCCATAGGGCATCACTCACTGATTGGGATAGGCGATTGGCAACAGCAGTGCCGGTTCTAAACTAGACACTGACCAAGCGAGGATTGTCCGGCGATGACTGTTGAAAGAGAGGTCGGCAGGGCGAGGAGAAGCGTCCGGGTCTAGCAATTCCATCTGTGTTCCTAGCTAGTCTTGAGTAAATTCAAAGAATGAAATTTTCATCATGATATTCAAGAGGCACTATGAAACCTTTTGTGGCATTACCTTGAACCCAAATATTATACATGACAATGATGACAAAGTAGTTCTTGGAACTACTTGAGAACGACGCCGCCTTATCACGCATCCGTTTCATCATTCTCGACGGTCGCCTTCTTGCTGACCCCATTCTCCTTGCCATTCTCCTTGCCATTCTCCTTGCCATTCTCCTTGCCATTCTCCTTGCCATTCTCCTTGCCATTCTCCTTGCCATTCTCCTTGCCATTCTCCTTGCCATTCTCCTTGCCATTCTCCTTGCCATTCTCCTTGCTGTGTCCATTCAGTCCCTTCTTCCCCAGTATCAACTCGTTATCCGCCTCCCCCTCCTCATCCTCACCGCGGCCCTTTAAGACCCTCCTCGCGGCCTTGCGGCCAACTATCGGAAGCCTCTTGACGCCCAGCTTCTTCCCCGCCTCGGGTACCAGCTTCGGATCCAGCAGCCCGATCTGCACCAGCACGCTCGCCTGGTCCCAGTACACGTGCTCGTGGAACAGCTTCCCGCCCCGCAGCACGACGATGCTTACGATCAGTATCTCGACCTTTTTTTCCGTGGCGGGGACGCCGGGGAGAAGCCATGGAATTTCCTGCGTGTGCTTGAACTGGACGTGCATCTCGTCCACCACGCGGTCGACGCCGATGGTGCGCGAGAGGAGTGTCAGCTTCATGGATGGCGGGTTGGAGAAGTAGTTGGAGTAGAATCGCTTCAGCTCGTTGGTGCCGATGGCGCCCGTCAGCGTGGGGATGTTTGTGACGTGAGGGCTCTTGTTTGTGGTGTATGTCGCAAGGGCATTCTCTGGGCTCTTGGTGAAGAACTTGCCTACGCCAAGGATCAGTACACAAAAAGCATCTCACCGGCGGCTGCCAACTCACTGTGCATGTTTGCGTCCACGACATCTTCCCAGTCAGGTTCGCTGCCAAACGCCTTCCTCGCAATGGCCAGGCTACGGCTCCAGGCCAGATCGGCCGATACCCGGTCATACTCCTCCATGTCGTGCTCGGCGAACCCGGGCTCGGCGTTGTAGGCGTAGGCATGGTACGCGAGCCGGAGCGTGCCGCCGGTGCCGAGGCCGCGATCAACGCGCTGGCGCGTCGTCCGCCGCTTGCCCTGGATGCCCACCATCTGCGTCTGCACGGTGACGCCGATCTCCTCGCCGGCGCATAGATGAACGAGGGTCCTGATGCTGCTGGGGAAGCGGCCCTGCGGGTTGGGGATGGCCGTCGGGTAGTAGGCGATGAGCAGACCGAGCTTGCCGTCTGGGTTGTTGTTCATGACGTGGTAGTGCTCCAGGCACTGCGCTGCGGCGTCGCCGAATGCTGGCTCATGTCGTTAGTAGACCGACCGCGCTACTGGTGTCGGAGCTGGCTACTCACCGACGATTCCAAACGTCTGACACGGGCCCAGGTCTTCATCCTTGCTCAGCCTGCGAAGCTTGGTCGTCAAGGGCTCCTTGCTGCCTTCCATGGAGATGTACTGCACATTGAAGCCCTCGTCCCGCCAGTCGGCCACCGTCAGGGGATCAAAGTCATCGGCTTCGGCAATGATATAGAGCTTAGGAGGCGACCGCGGGAACTTGTCGGACAGGAAATGGGAATCCCTGTAGTTGGGGCCGTTCTGCGACGTGATCTGGACATTTCGTCCCTCGGCATCTGGCACGGCGGCCTTGATGAGGTTTGGTACGTTGACATTCATGTTTCTTTGTCTTTGAGCATATCGAACCTCTCATGGAAGGTTCTGAATGAAGGTGAGAGTGGAAAATTGTATGAGGCTGTGTTGAAGTTGGGTCTTACAGGTTTCGGGTCAGCAATGACATCATGCTTGATCGTGGTTGGTGGGTATGCCAAGTTCGCTGCCACCTCAGTCCAGCCAAGTCATGCAACGCCAACCTCACGTGTTTTATCTGATTCTAGCGAATATAAAATGAAATAAAGCAAGGTGCCTTAGTTCCAATGTTCTCTGAGTTGAAAAATATACTACACGGAGCTAGGACATAGGTTGCGAGATACCCAGTCTACACTCGATGCCTACCTCATCCAGCTCTTCACGGGGACTTTGGTGTTAAATGCGAACATGCAAAAAAATCGTCAATTTTCCCATTGATGAGTGGCACGAATTCATTCGCTCCCTGTTATGGTTTAAATCAATCAATTTCCGGAACGGAGAAAGCCCTCATGTAGCCCGGGTTGCTCTCAAATTATTTGCCCTTCCTGTCTTGGTGGCTGTTTTATACTCTCTCTTCGGAAAAGTCGCTGGCTTTACTATACGCAAATAATATCTCACGGTCACAATAGAGTTACAGGCGGTTGTAAGAACCTACCCATTCAATATAAAATTGCAGTGCCGCTGTTGTGCGCCATTGCCGTAGCCCTCTTCAAATAGCCACCGTTCAGCATCCAACGAGTCTGCAGGATATTTTGAATTACCCGACTCTACCAGAAATCAGCCTGGATTTTGATTTTGATTTTGATTCTACGCCACCAATCCTATTGAGCCAGCAGACGACCCATGAGTACCTTGCGATTCATTTATTCGACTGCCAGAAGTCAATTATTCAAGCTAATGTAACCTGACATTGCATTTACAGCAGCCGACACCAATGATGAGCCCCAGCATCTTCTGTATCGGCCCCTATAAAAGAAGCGCTTGACTCGGGTTTTCAGGTCTGCTATAATTCGATGATTGCTTGCAACGGCGAGTCACTCTCAAGTACAGGGAAGAAGGATATAGAATAGTTCCACAAACACGTAGGGATACGACCTATAGCAGAGACTCGTTCAAAACAAGTATCGGCAAGATTGAGTCCGGCCCGAAGCCTATCAAGCTAGGAGATTTGGTCGTCATGATGTCAGGGAGCCACATCCCGTATGTTTTCAGAGCAACATTTCCGTCAATACATGCAGACCAAGTCAGTGTTACATACGAGTCTTTGCGGAATGCCTGTGTTCAAGACGCTATCTTGGGGGAATTATTGAATCCAGGTCAGATATTTGACGATTCTTTTCCGAAAAAGAGATTGTTTCAGTATGGCGAATAGCACACGTGCTTTAGAAAAGGAAATAAGTAAAACAACTTGAATTAAAAACACCCGCTTCTGTTTGAATTCAGAGTTCGAGGCCATCGGTTCAAGGGTGCGAATGCGAATTCAGGAATATGACTCATTAGAAACCTGCGGTAATCTTACACGACAAGGATAAGCCATAGAAATCAAAGACACTCCCACGAGTTTACACAGCACGTAGCCCGTGGCCCTGGCCTTATGATGAACGTACGTCACTGTGGACAGTATCCTGATTGACTGATTTGAGGGGCATTTTGAACTACCGCTCACGCTGAGTCTTGTAGTGAGTTACAACGCGAACTCGAAAAGGCATAGGATACAGGCTGTAAATCAGGTATTCCTAAATCGATTTAGTAAAAGGTGCTGGGATTCTATGTGTCCATTAATAAAAATCACTATAACCTTGCCATATGCAACACCGCCAAAGAAAGAAAATGTAGAGTAGACACCAAAGGATGTTTACATGTGATCAGCAACCCAAACTCGTTCAGTTCCGCCCGCAAGACGAAAAAGCATCATACTATGTCATCTCCACCAGCCGCTTCTTCTTCTTCGGATCCTCAACCTTTCGTATGTCCACCCATCCCATCCCAAACGCCACCAGAAACGCAACAATAGAAATACCTACCCCTAGGTACATGACGTTCCTAAAGCCCGCGGTATACGCATCGAGCAACGCGGCCAGCTGGTCGCTGCCAGCCGGCGCGAGTGCACGCACGGCCGCCGCGCTGCCGCCTGCGCCGATGGCTGTCTGGGGGTCGATGGGCGGGACGATGCTCCGAATCTCGAAGACGAGCGTTTCTTGGAAGATGACGTTAGCGATGGCCACGAAGGTGGCTACCATGAAATTCTGGAAGAATACGAGGATCGAAGTGCCGATGGTGGCTTCGGCTGGTTTGAGGGTGCTCTGGATGGCGATGACGCCCTGCAATCGAAATTAGTAGGCCGTTATCATTGTGCGGCGTAATATCACTTACTACTTGGAGACCCACGCCGCGTATCCCATAGATGACCTGGTAACCCAGGAGTAGTCCAAGACTAGTACCTGGAGTCCATGTCGAGATGAGACCTAGGCCCACAGCGCCGCCAGCACCCGCCAGGAGTGCCCACGGCATATAGTAACCCAGCTTCGTCACTGCACCATTTTTAGCACAGTAAATTGTCTTGTGAAAGATGTGGAATACCTACTTAACGCTCCGGAGATAAGGATGAAGAGGATTTGAGAGAGGATCGAGGCTAGCGAATATACACCGCTCATGGTAGGCGATAGGCCCAGTACAGACTGGAAGAAGATTGGCATAAAGGCCGCGGCACACAGAGTAGCTGACATGACAAAGGAAAAGTTCAACGCGCTTGTCCACAGCGTTCGTTTGGCGAGAAGGGCAAGGGGTATCATGGCATCGGCACCCATCCTCCACTCCCAGGCAAGGAAGAGAATGGCACCCACGCCGGCACCGCAGAACATACCGATGACCACCGGGGAGCTCCAGTGGTAATCCGAAGAGCCGAACTGCAGAGCCATGAGGAACATGACTGCGGCAGGTGTGAAGAGAAGAAAGCCGGGGAGATCGAGCTTCGCAACGACGCTTCGTAGGAGAGAAAGGGTGACGGGTTGTTTTCTGGTGTTCTCGGGTATCTTGCAAAATAGGAGGAGCAGGCCGCCGACGCCGCCGATGGGCAGGTTGATGTAAAAACCTAAGCTGATTTAGTAAGGGGTGACTTTGGTTGGGGGCAACGACTTACACCATCGCCAACTCAGGTACTCTGTGAAAACACCGCCAAGGAGCGGCCCAAGAACAACGCCAATTTGGCTCACTGCCAACTTCGCTTAGTATATGTTGATGAGGTAGAGTAGGAAGTCTTCATATACTTACTGCCAAGTATGATAGCAGTGTACACTACGTAGGAAATCCATTAGCAAGAAAAGGACCCGCGTTGGCATAGTTTGCGCTTACAAGGTCGTTTCTCAAGAGGAAAGGCGCCGACAAATATGATCATGGTCCCGTTGCTGATGCCCGAGTACCCAAGCCCACCGACGACCCGTCCCACGATGAGCGCAACCGAAGACGGAGCGGCGCCACATATCGCGGAGCCAATCATGAAGATTACGAAGAAGGTGAACCACGTCCACTATGAAATCAGCGTGAGAAAAGGGCCCTGGCGAGGGGTGGTAGAAACCAACCTTGACGCTGAAGTACAAGTAGAGCTTTCCGGCGAGGGGCTGGACCGTGGCGCTCGCGAGCTGGTAGGCGCCGACGTACCAGCCGACGTCTTCAAGGCGGCTGAAGTCGCTGGTTATCTGGGGAATGGCCTGGAAAAAGTAAGCCAGCGCGGTCTTTCTGGGGCGAGGCTGCGATACTGACGGTGCTGATGATGGACATGTCCAACATGCAAAGAAACATGACTATCAAGAGTCCAAGAACAAGCACTAGGAGCTCCTTCCCCTCCATATATTCTCCGTGTTCTTCATCCTCGCTTGAATCGGTCTGCAGTATGTCGGCGTCTGTCTTGGTATCGGACTCGGCAACTAGTATAGGTGTAGGCTTCCGATCAGGCATACTCGGCGTCGACGATTCGACAGATTTGGCATCGACCCCCATGGCGAAGACGAAGGGCACCAAACACCCGTAGCGTACACAATTCTCTCAAACACCCTTTCCTGGCTGCGGTAGGTTTTGGCGACGGCGATATGCAAACGGACTGGGCATTTTAGTTGTGTTCATGGAGGTCATGATCTTTATGTAGGGGGTGCGACTCTGCAGTCGAAATATGGGGCACGCATGTTCGTGCGTCTATGCGAATGCGAGGGTGCGCTAGTTGGTGAATCGGCGGCGTTCTTGGTTGAAAGCCGGCCATGATATTGTAGCAACCAGCGTTGGGGGCGCAGGCATGGGTGGTGAGTGGTCAGACGGCGGGTTTGGTCAATCCCGCCGTTTCATTGCTACCTGTACGGCCTGGTGCCTTGTCGTATAGATCATTGGGCGGTAATATGCAGGCGGAATGCGAATGATAGGCTTTCCTGGTCAAGGTCATGGGCTTCCTCGTTTACTGCTTGCAGCCCAACACTGCTTGGATTCCCACGTGATACAATCCATGACGACAATTCACTGGCCGCCGTGCGACGGGAGATACTGGTTCTGCGGGCCATGGGTGACATTCAGTGGTAATTTGGAGAGACGAAAGACTAATATTGATTCCAGTTGGAGAGAAGATCCATCCAGCTCATATCGTCAGTAAAAGAAATGAACATTGCATCGTCCACGATGGGATCATCTAAGCCCCCAGTACCGCTGCCCGCCGTTCCTTGCACACACGCAGCCTCTGCGATTGTCCTTTTCCATATCGGCGATGCACGCCGTAGTGCGTCGGCGGTCGCTGTAAACACATCCTGTTCCAGTCCTTCAACGCCCATCGCGGCGGGGATGGCGCTCAACAGAGTCGCTGCCCGTTGCACAACGCTGCCCAAGTCCACTCCATCTCGCACCAAGTGACGATCCCACGCAGGATCATCGATAAGAGTGTAACGGTATATGAGATGCGTACAACGTGCAAATTGGAATGCCGCGAACAGATTCATCCCGAAAAGCTCCCTCGGCGTGAAACTAAGGAAAGCCTCAAAGCACTTCTTGGCTCCCTCGTAGGCTTGGTGGAAACAGTTTGTTCTTGCGAATTGAGATACTTGTGATGAACTGCTTTCTGCAAGTCCTGTGTCGCCAATGCTAGCTTCGAGAAATGCTAATTGGACTTGTATACCCTCTGCCTTTTGGTTAGAGCCATACATATCCCCATGAGATGATTAGACTCACTCCTGGCAAGAACTTCGGAACGAGTGGTTGCTTTGACATTGTCAAGCCGCATTTGAAGAGCCTTGACGTGAAGAATCGGAGGGGCTGCCTGTCTTTCGCCCGTTTCCGGTTCGTATCGACCCAACGTCAGAGTCAAGATATCGTCCGATATTCTGCAGTTCCTGACCATTGCAACCAGCACCTCGTCTTCCAAACTTTCTGGATGTGCGGATAAATCATGTAGCATCCTCTCAAGATGTAAAGTCCAAGTCATAGGCGAATTTCTCGTGAAGGAGGAAATTCTGGAACAGTGTCAGCGCACGTTTAGTTCCTCGAGATTGACCATGGTGTGTAAAAGACTGACGGGATGCAAATGCAGTAGCAGGCTAACGCTGTCCTCTGCTCCTCTTTCGTGTAGACAGTGGGAGGTAGGGGCTGCCTCAAGGGATAGCAGTAAGCGTCTGTTGCGTTGGTGTTCCGGTCTAGCACGTCACGACCGCCCTTGTCGAGCCGGAGGTCAGAGGCTACGGCCTGGGCCAATTTGGAGAATGCAGATAGCGTCTGCCTAAATTGGTTATTGTCCAGCTGCCTAACGTAACAGATCAGCCAGAAGTCTTCTGCTTTCTTCTTTGTATGGTTTCGGCTAGCACTTGTCATACCAGGCTAGAAATACTATGAGACCCTGTAGGAGGTCCATGCTCCGCTCGCCTTCTACGATAATCTTTTGGGCAAACACAGCGCGAAGCTTTTGGTCAAGCTGCTTTCGTTCTGCTGCTAAAATAGACGTCGCATATCGAATGCCTAGCCATAGGACAGGACGCTCTTGGCGGATTTGATCTGGGCTTTCAAACAAACAATCAATCGCTTTATTCATGCTTCGACCGCATGGCAAACGCACCTTGTGCCTGGTGAAAATACGATGAATGGGAAACAGGGCAGATGACATTCTCGGAAGATGTCTAAGCGCGGTTTGTCGGATGGCTGCTGCGGCAGAAACGCGTAGCGACCTGTGTCTTGAGACAGAGAATTCAAAGACGTGCTTGCCGCAGGGGAGTTTGTCGACTCTGGCGACGTCGGAAATCCAGCACGACTCCGGGTTGTGCTACCATGGTTTGGAGAGGCAGAATTTGCGGATTCAATTGCACCATCTCTTTCATTCGCTCCCCTCTGTGAACTCAGCAAGGTAACCAGCTGGTCCAGCTTTTCCTCCAGGTGGCTGCTGGTAGCCGTGCGGCTCGAGGCCCGTCGCGTGGCCCGTCGCGCCGCCATGACCGAAGGCTGGCACTCTCTGTGCAGGCGGTGGCATCTCTCGCAACCCCTGTCAGGGCCTCGACTGATGCAGCGGCATTTGGCCTTGGAGCAGCCAGCGCATGCGTGGCCGTAAGGGGCGGATTCTCGAGCGGCGGGATCGGCGGGATCGGCGGGATTCATGGCACAGGTCGCTCACCAGCGACTCCAAGGTGGCATGTGAATGGAAAGGGGGAGACGATTTGAGGCGGGATTTGCACCGGCCCTCATATGATTACCTGTTGGTGCAGGCGTTATGTGATAATAAGTGGTTTGAGTGATCCGATCGAGGTCGACGGCGGAATTCAAATGCCGATCCCGCCGGCGCCCCACAACGGACAAGACCAATACTTGCACCCATCAAGCAAGATCCTGTAATCAACACCATCCTTGCCCACGAGGAATAAACATCAGGGGCACGTAGTAATGGTCAGGCTAGGCAGACGTCTCAGCCCATCCTTCATTCATGAAACGTTCGTCATCAACCGGAAAAACTATCAGTAACCGACAAGGTCGCTGCAAAACCTGCAGCCTGCTGTTCACGGCAGCCGTATGGCAAAAGCATGGTGGCTTACGGGGATAAGTGATTCACCCCCCCCGAAATCCGACATGCATCAAAAGCATTGCATCGATCAGAGTACCATCATCTCCCAATGGTTTTCCTATCCCTAGAGTCCTATCACCATGTGATCCTTTGAGAAACCGCCTACGAACCTCTGATCAGTCTATTACCATTACGGCAGTAGCCAGCGCCATCCCTGTAGACCAACCATCCAATTTCACACCCCGATGCGAGAGCCAGGAGACTCGGACTCTTATAGTAACCCTAATCCTTGGGCAAATTACAGCCACTAAATTATATGTCGTCAAAACACGAAGTGCAACCTTTCACTGAAGCTACTCCGTTTTATCGCTTGGATGCTCTATACTCAACTATTTTTCGAGACCATGGAATATTCTGTTACCATAACTGCTATAGTGTAGGCTGCCGTCGCTGCGGATGCAAGTTTTGTCGAGCTAGAAAGCGCTTCGAGAATGGCTTGGGTGTCACTCCACCCAGAGGACAAAGTAGCTAGGTAGGTTTAAACACTAGCACCGATCGAATTCTCATGGCCATGATCTAATTATAGGTACGCATCAGAACTTGGCTCCATTTAACTCTTCTTCAGAAGCATATGCGACGTCCCTGGCTTCGGGTCTGCCTCCTACAGCTGGACCGAATGCACAGTGGCAAGAGGGAAACTGACACAAGCGTGAGTTTCAGTCTCGGCAACCACAAACTGGTTGCCATTAGGGCTACCACGAGCGGAACTCCGGCCTCAACTTCAAGAAACCCTGCGCCTACTCGGACAAATGGTGTTATCCACATACAAGATGGGCGCAAAGTGGCGGTGCCAACTAGATGAGCTGCAAGAAGTGTGTCTCTGGAACCACGAGCACATTTTCGAACGGTTATTGTCGCATTCACGTAAAATGTCGTGTTTGGAACGAGCCCAAGTAGAAAAAGAATTCGACTCACAATTCTTGGAGGAGCATCTGCGACTTAAACGGTTGTTGCTGCATCCGAGGGTAAAGGAAAATCATTGTCTTCATGTTTCATATTCACACAACAAATATTCGAGTATTGTTATTTCTTCCGTGATACCTATCATTTGTGCAATTGTTGAGACGTCTTACGCTTGGCGCTACATTGTTTTGCATTTTTTTTCCAGGCCACAGCGAGTAAATACAGGTTCCTTACAGTTGCTGCGGGTATGGGACATGCTCTAGTAAGACTGAACCCAATTTGTTCTTTCTTCTGTTTCCAATACTTGTTTGTTTGTTGGCGTTGTCGTAGGAGTTCGTGGAGGCCCCTACCTGGCTTCAATTATTAACGGCTATGACGTGTCTAATTTCAAATTTAAGCTACTTGACCCATGAAGGATTTTGGACAAGAGAGAGAATCGGAACATTGTAAGTGGAGTCGTGTGACAAACCACAGCTTGTGTCGTTATCCCATCAATCTGCAATTCCCACTGCTGTAAACTACCATGCCTAGCATTACTGACACCAACACACCCTTACAAGGTTACAATTCTTGGCCATTCGTGTCAACCTAGTAGTTAATTAGACCAATTTACTCGTCTTTGATGACTCATCAGCACCTTGTCACGTGCTGTACAGGCTCTCGAGCTTCCGTCACGGATCGTGAATCTCTATTAAACTTGTGTGAAGGCGTTGACGTCATATTGTTGACCAGACAACTGAACATCGACAAGATGTAGAAGCCCGCTCTACTCGCCACGGCCACACTGCTGGCCACATATCTTTTTACGAGACTACGATACTTACGGTATCGACAATTTGCTTACCTCCCACAACTACCAAGCGATCTGCTCCTGGGCCACCTCAAGGCATTTGGCGAATTCTCACAACGCGGCATCACTGACCGCCACCCAGACGCAATCTTTGAAGAAATGTTGGAAGAAAAAGGCCGTCCTGCCGTAATTTTCTTTGACATGCGGCCCATCGCGCCTCCGCTGCTCCTTATCACTAACCATGAAGTGGCTGAGCAAATCTCCAAGCCCACAAAGCTGCATCCATGGAGCACTACAAAGTCCCCAACATTCAACCAGTTGATTCCCCTAGCGGGACACACATCCATCCTTGCTAAGGAGGTAGGCATGATAAGTAAGCATTGTAGAGCTGAATCTGTTCTGACAAAGATGATGCTTCTAGGGTCAAGACTGGAAAGATCTTCGAAAGAAATACAACCCTGGTTTCGGTGCACAGCATCTATGGATTCTCTTCCCCACAAGCCTGGAAAATATGGAACCATTCTTGGAATATCTGGATCAGTATGCGGCGTCGGGAGAATCATTTTCTTCGGAGAGACTCGTTTCCAACCTGACCTTTGATGTGATTGGCGCTGCCGCATTGGAGGTCAACTTGAACTCTCAACACATGGACCGTTCAAAACAGGGCGAAATCACACGGTCATTTGCAGACATGCTCCAGACATACAACGACGACAAAACCAATCTCCCCTGGTGGGTTGTCCCACTAACCACATGGCGACGGTATAGGCTGGCAAATCATGTCGATAGCCTGATAAAAGACATCATAAAGCAGAAATATCCAGAACTCAAAAAGAGTGTCCAGGAAAACAAGTCGCGTAGCATTGTTGCCCTTAGTCTGCAGGATACCGAAACACTACCGCCGGAGTTGCTGACCGAAACCGCCAATCAAGTGCGTACATTTCTCTTCGCAGGGCACGACTCGAATTCTAATGTGCTGCAATGGATTTTTTACGAGCTTAGTCGGACGCCTCGTGCTCTGAAAGCCGTGCGCGACGAGCTCGACGAGGTTCTGGGGCCCGGGACCGACCCGCGAGCCGTATCCGCTGCACTGATTCAGAACGCCGAGCAAGTGTTTCCTCGCTTGAACTATCTAAATGCTGTCATCAAAGAGACTCTTCGCCTCCATCCTCCGGCAAGCACTGTCCGCATGACGGCACCAGGCACTGGTTTCACAATCTCCCTACCAACAGGCGAGGAGTACCTAGCCGACGGACTTGTTTTGTATGCCTGTCAGAGCGTTATCCACCGTGATCCGGCCGTCTTTGGCGACAACACCAATGATTGGGTGCCGGAGCGATGGCTTGGAGAGGCAACCAAGAGTATCCCTTCGAGTGCGTGGCGACCATTTGAAAGAGGCCCAAAGAACTGCATGGGACTAGAACTCGCCAACATGGAATCACGCATCATCGTTGCCATTGTGGCGCGCAAATACGACTTCATAAAAATAGGTCTGGGTGAACGCGTTCTCGATGAAAAGGGCTTTCCCATCTTGAATGACAAGGGGCAGTACAGGGTCAAGTCAGAGCTCTACAACGTAAGTTCCGTCATCACTCCCGACTGCACCAACCGAGTTCGATTCCGCTGACAGCCTGCTTCAATGTCACAGACTCGAAGGATGACAGCTAAGCCGGTAGATGGGACCATCATGAAGGTCAAGGTGGCTGCTGGATCATAGCAAAGCCAGTGCAACAAAGTGCGGCAGTTACTATTCCATTGTTTTGGGACAATAAGAGTATGGGATTTACACTACGCGGCGAACCTGGAAATTTGGGCAATTTTAGTTGCAAACCATCTCTTTCCATTGTTGGCACAGAGGCGGCGTAACCCTTTCATTTGTATCAGATATAATGTAGTAATACGGAAATCATACCTGCATGGTTTGACATGCTGCTCAACTCTCCGTCTTCTTCCGCACTGACATGGAAACTAACCCACATACACAGCTCCATTGGCGCAAAGATACCGCTTGTCTTGCCGGAAGCCAGTAGTACTGTGATCCTATATCAGGGCAATAATTTTCGTAAGTCCAAGCTAGGAAAGAAACGCAAGCCAAGGGACATGTTATACACCGAGGATGACAAGGTTGGGGCGCCGAAGTCTGCTGACCTGGGAAGATGTCTCGCTGATGAGAATTTGCCAAACCTCTCAATGCCCGGAGATCCGCTTCTAGATGTAACTGACCATCATGCGTAAAGCCGTGCTTCAGAGTCGACAAAAAGTTTCAGCAATGTGATGTATTTGGAGGCCTCGACTAGCTCACTTTCCTCACCGAAGCCATCAGACGACACTGCAGCCTTACACTTCTGCACCCAAGCCGAGAAGGCTATGTCCACTGCTTTCCGTTGCACCGGGATCGATCAGACCTGCATTCTTGGCAATGTATGCCGCCAAAACAACGCAACCACCAAGAGCATCCTCTCCGGGGCTTTGAGCGCACACCCCTCCCCCTGGATGCTTCCGAAAAGCTTAGGTAGCCATCGCGGTCTTGGCACGCCGATCGAAAAGCTTGGCCGGAAGACTTAGACGCTGGTCACAGCCCGTTTCGCAAGCGAAGATGAGGAAAAAGAGGCAAACGAATGGGATTTCCAGATGTTGTTGGATCCAAAGTCGATTTTGTAAACTTAGTCTGGCTTTTTTGCCCGAAGACGAAGCTCTATGATGGCACAAAGCTGTGTTTGCCAAGAAAAACCCCTGTACAAATCAAGCTATGCCAAGATCATCATCCTACGCACCTAATCTTCATGATCACCAATGACAGAATCCACAGTCAACGTCCATCGACCTTGTCAGCGGCTTCTTGTTGATTCCTATGACCCAAAAAGACAACACAACTTGCTCGTCTTAACAAACAGGCACCGTTGGCAGATGGTTTTGTGCTTATGAAATTTGACTATAACAGTGGCAACCAGCACTTCCTCGAAGATAATGAAGCCTTTCACGTGCGTGTGTATGAGCCGCTGGACATCATAGAATCGCCATGCTCAGCCCTGATGTATTAAGACTTGACCAGCAGCTTGGGTACGACTCCACACCCATCACTAGTCTTTAATCCATCCTCGGCCCCTCAAAGCCGCCGCAAATCACGCCCATGGATCCGTAGTCTAGACTTTCCGCGCTACGCGATGTTGAGGATGCCAAAAATGACTTCGGTCTGGGTCAGGCATTATGCTTGATTCAACTAGCTCGCCACCGCCCCAGTTCGCACCGGCCCGATGCTACTGTGGTGTGATCTAGGCTTTATGTTGCGCAACCTGATTCCCAGGTTGCAGAAGTATGATTGGGTGAACGATGGTCCGACAGTAGTGCTAGATCTGTGACGGAAAAAAGCATGTGCGCTAGGTATCTTAATTACGGTCCAATCAGAATGCCAGCCGAAGAAACGTGGCCGCTACTGAACAGGCCAATGCCATCTAAATCCGTCACGATCATCAGCACATGCTGGTGGGATAAATAATTCGATGGATGCACGAGACTACAGGCCCCAGCCCAGCACTAGATTCGCAGATTCGTCCCTCTGCACAGCAACATAGCCAAAATGCCTAGCCATGGGCTGCAGAGAAATTTTCAATCTCCACCTACACGGGAGTCATTTGGTGCCACTTCAGGTAGCCTCGACGGACTGAAGCAATGTGGGTCATCCGTTGGTGATGAGGCTTGTCTCACTCCTGGGGTGGGGTGTGCCGTGGAGGCTTCGCTGGGGCACTAGGACAGCCTATACTGAGATTGACATATGTACTATCGTGGCGGGCCTTCATCGAGAAATTATCACAGGCCCCCAGGCACAGGAGTTGCTTTTTCGATGGCGAGACAAAGATGCTTGTTTTGGGCGACACTATGAATAGCCAGCAGAGCATGAGGGTGTGGGAACAGTCTGCTGTAGAGACTGTATCAATTTACGAAATATTTTGAGATGTCTGGCGATCAGCGTGTGATTGCCAGCCTGAATGTAAAGCAATTATTGCATTATTTTCAAACTTCACCGCCCTCCAAGAATCCATGATATTGTTAGAATATGTGCGAAATTCTCTGTGTTTGGTAGAAACACTAAGCAGAAATGTTTCTCAAATTTTTATCTCGTTTAGAATGACGGGGGAATCGAATCATTCATCTAGGTGTACATTTTCGCAGGCATCGCTTTTGCATTGACAAACATGCTTCCATTTGAGCCAGACTACGTGGTAAACATTTCGCAGGCAATGTCAATGCCTTCGATATGTCTAGCATAGGATCAGTACGTACTTGCATTTCAGGCCTCTTCAACTTGGGCGGACTTCGAGGCATGGGAATTTATTAATTTTCCGACTTGGCGGTCGGGTTGCGTATCATGAGTAACGAAAACATTGGCGCAAGTAGGCTTGAAGTGTCTGTCTACACACGTTGGCTTTGCTTTGCCTAGGGAACACTGCTGACTAGAGCCACAGCTCATATCAGAACCTGAGAGCAAGTGTGTGGCCGCTCTCGTATATTTCTTTATTGCATATGATTCCAACACGACACCTTCTGTGACCTCCGCTCTAGCCGTAGCACTATCTGCCGCTGCTTCGACTCTCCACATAATGCAGCCCCGCCGATACTTCCATCACCGTCTAGATCCTACGATCAATTCGTGGGCGTTCCTTATTGTTATTTTTTCCCCAGCGGCCTGTTTAAAAGAGGCCCTTCTCAATCGACAAATTCAGCGTATTTGTCACTTTGTGGAAGACTCGGCAGAGTTAAAAGGCGAGATCAACCTTTGGACCCTAAATGGGAAAAGTGTGAGCCTGCACGAGCAATATTTGGGTCCTGAACGATGTCCCACGCTCTACAAATTTTGTAACGGCTCAGCCATTGCCCGTCCGGGCGAACTTCAAGGGTCGTTAATCTTGATGGTAGCTTACTTTTCATGGTTGAACCATGATATACCAGCTCTACGTGTTGCACTATTCATCATCATCCGGAAACGACGAAGCCGGATTCTTGTGGATTCTAGAAGGGAAATGAGCAGGCATCTAGATGCATCCATCGCAACTGACGTCAGTTGAAGCTGCTGAGCTCAGCTGTCCGAAATGCTCTTGATGAATGATCCGTATAAATAGTAGATCGACGCACGTGCTGACAATGTCTGATATTTGATTCGTTCCAGTTTGTAAATGCCCAAAGTGAAGAAATTCAAACAGTTCCTGAACGCCGCAAGGCAACATCACTTACCTGTAGCGGGGTGTGAATATCAAGAAATAATTGCAACCAACGCGAGGGGGCAGATCCTTGGGGCGGGAGTGGGAATAGGCTTCCCCGGCAGCATCGGGCACGCCGTGATGCTGAACAGCAGGGGCAAGTGGTTCGCAGAAGTGAAAATGACGGATACTACGGCATTGAGCTATGACATCTGAGTCTCCAAGATAGGAAGTAGATTCAGGAGGTGGCAAGCACCACGATCGATAAAGCTATACGTTAGTAAGCGCGGGATAGCGGCGAGTGTGAGAGGTGACATCCTAGGTATTGTAATCATGAGATTCATCCACGATAGCCTATAAGTCCTGAGCGTATATCCATCAGCGGACAGCTCATAATCCCGTTACACCACAACTTGAGCTGAAACCAAGAACTCCATTAAGTGAAGGTCTGGTGGCGTCGTAGGTGAGATCCGTGGTCTGGAGCCGGTGCTAGCATGCAAGGAAGCAGGGATTGGTCGGCTTGTATCAGCACAAGGTGTCCGCACCAAGCATCATGATCGTGGTATCTGTGGACAAGTATTCATGACGGGCAAGGTGATGCTATGCTATCCGTTCTAGCCTGGACTGCAGGGCTGGTACAATTCATAGTGACGAGCATGGTAGTCTGTCACAAGTCCCACCGCATCTATTGCTGAACGGTTGCGAGAAAAGTGAAGATGGGGTGATAGAACGAATTCCCCACTAAAGATTATGGCAATAGATATTATGGCGTATGCTCGATGCTACCAAGGCTCTTGGGGCCGTCTGTGCATGGCTATGGCGCACTGGCTGATGCCACCACGCGGAGAAAACTCATGATGCTAACGGCTCGCAGGATTCCGCACTCGGGGCAGGCTATGTTAGTTAGAGTTGGCAGTCCTGCTTATTGATAATGCATGAATCCCTTTGAACTTTTCGCTAAACAGTCTAACCATTGTGGGAGGACTAATCACTTGCTCGTAGTGAAACTATGAGAGAATGATGCCGGCAGGGAGCACTTCGACGTTGGGCGTGAGCGCCAATAGGTTAACCTTGACAGGGATTGGCTACGGTACCGTCAAGCGGTTCCAGCCAGTCAAATGCGGGGGATTCAACACGTGCGGTAAAGGATGGACGGCAGACGTTGATCAGGCCTAGCGTCATGAATTGGCCATGCTCACAAAGGAGGGGTGTTTGCGGATCCTTCGGTGAACAGAGTAGTAGGGTGCCTTGTCTCTCGGAGGGGGAATGCCTTTCGGGAAGGACTCCGTTGCTGGCTCCTCTATGGTCGAGGCATATCTACCGCTTGGGTGCTTCTGTTTTGCTTATTTTGTGGGGAGCAAAAATTCCATGGGGCCCCCCTGAAAGGGTGTGCGGGAGCACAGCTTTGTGGTGGTTCAAGGCCTCATCCCGCCTGTCTGGTGCGTGGCTGCTCGGTCGACGTCTTGGGATGGTGCTTGGCGAGATATCCGCGCCTTGGCAATCTGGCCCGGCTTGGCTGACGACTTGATGATTGGGGAGTTGGGACGATCACGGCGATGGAACAAGAGGACCCTTGGTCGTGATGGCTGATACGGCAGTGATGCGCGTGGACGACGATCTGGTTGTACCACTTCTAGCGGGACATGCTCCCGGCGGTGATATCAGCAACCGGGTCCTTCGGGGGTGCTGTGGTGCCAAAGGCGGATCTTCGTCTTGTTCTTGCTCTTGCACTGTTGATGGCATTGATGCTCGCGGTATGCAGCTGGAGGAGGGGGACAGTGGGGTTAGGCCGTCGAAGAGGGGGCTTCGGTTCCCAATGCGGTATGGCAGTCACTGGCGCGGTTCCCTGCAGCTGAGTGCTTGGATTCCAGGACGGGGCATTGCACAGGGCATCGCTCCTGCCACCCACGCCGAGGCAAGAGCCGCCAGCACCAAATTCAAGGCACGTGCCCTCCTTCGGTTTTCGTCGACTTGCCCAACCTGGCCCGGCTTGGCTATCGCTTGGCGATCGCTTGGCCTTGTCCAATGCAACCTCAAAGGCTTTTTTTTCCACTCTGGATCATTTTCTGCCCCACCCTCTGTCCTTGTGTTGTTCCACACCTGTAAACCTTCCTCTCACACGATGGTTGAACTTTCGGAGACCTTCAGAGTGAGTGGCTACGGGGTTCCGGAATGCCCTGAATCCCTTGGGTCTATGGGCTGTGGGACATCACACCGCAGTCCAGCGGCAAGCGCAAAGACCAGCACACACACACACACACACACACAAAATCACTAGCCAAATCTTGGGCGGCGCGGACAGGCCCCCATAGTTCCAGATGCAGATGGGAGGGGTTGCGATGGGGGTGTCCGTACGAATGGTGTGGCTCCCGACCCGTACCTGGGAGGCGTCGCCGGTGACTGTCTTGGGATAGGACGGACACCTACTCGCATGTCAACGTTAGCGCAGCCAGGTCTAAACGACACGACGGGCGAAACAAAAATGCGAGTGACAAACTCCGAGGTGCCTTGAGGCGCCCCACGACCGAGATTTCACACACCCAGAAATGGATGAGAGGGGGAAAAGTATATATCGTCTCTTCCCAGGTCGCCAGTTCCCAATCCTTCTCCCCTCTCCCTTGACTTGCACCAGCAACCCAGTTCTCAGCCAGCCTTCGCCTCGCTGCTTTGACCGCTGACGGATCCAACGCGCTCCTGTAGCCTCTATCACTTCCAACCAGTCCTCTCCCCTTAGGCGGTCGACCCTAGAAATACCGCCAACATGGTTATGACCGAGTATACCTACGTCTTCGCCATCGGCACCTTCTTCGCCCTGCTCGAAGCCTACAACAATGGTGCCAGTAAGTGCTATTCCATTCAGCCATAAAACAAATGGTGAGGTCTTCAGAGGCTGACTTTCCGCCACAGACGATGTTGCCAACGCCTGGGCTACCAGTGTTTCCTCCCGCTCCGTCACGTACCCGCAAGCCATGATTCTCTGCGTCATCTTTGAGCTCACGGGTGCCTTGACCGTCGGTGCCCGAACTGCCTCCACAATCAAGAACGGTATCATCCCTCTCGACGCGTTCAACGACAACGCCGGTGTTCAGCTGCTCGCCTTCACCTGTGCCTCTGCCGGCGCCGCCATCTGGGTCATGTGGTGTACCACTCACTCGGCTCACGTTTCGTCCACGTACTCGCTCATTTCTTCCATTGCCGGCGTCGGTATCGCTACTGTCGGCGCCTCGAGTGTCCAGTGGGGTTGGAATGACGGTCAGGGTCTCGGTGCCATCTTCTCCGGTCTATTCATGGCTCCTGCCATCTCGGGTTGCTTCGGTGCCATCATCTTCGGGCTCATCAAGATTGTCGTGCACATGCGAAAGAGCCCCATCCCCTGGGCAGTCTGGACTTCCCCCGTCTGGTTCCTCATCGCCGCCACCGTTTGCACGCTCAACGTCGTCTACAAGGGCTCTCCCCGCCTGGGCCTTGCCGACCGCCCCGCTTGGTACATCGCCTCTGTCTGCTTGGGTGTCGGCTTCGGTGTGTCCTTGCTCTCGGCTCTGTTCTTCGTCCCTTACGTCCACGCCAAGGTCATCAAGCGCGACCGTGATATCCGTGCTTGGGAAATGATCTACGGCCCTCTTCTGTTCCGCCGCCCGGCTCCCACCACCGGCGAGCAGGCGCGCGTTCCCAACTATGCCGTTGTCCAGCACGGTGACGAGGATGAGGAGTCCGAGGTCACCCATGTGGTTGAGAAGAAGGGGCAAAACTCCAGCGATGAGGAGGTCAACAAGTCCGATGTCACCCCTCGTGAATCCACCCTCATCCGCGCCGAGGTCACTCATTCCTCTTACCAAAGGTTACTTGCCGAAGCGCTCGAGAAGCACCACGCAAAGCTCCGCAAGTCTCGAAGCCCTCTCGGCTGGGCTATGCGCCAGGTTCACAATAACCCCATGGGCGCTGGTTCACTGTACGAACTACACAACTTGAAGGCCCTGGCTCTGCGCATTCCCGCCATTCCCATCATCTGCCTTATGTACGGCCTCTACTACGACATCCACAGTGCCCAGGTCGGTATTTTAGATACCCCCGAAGGTCGTCGCATGGCCCGCGTCTACGAAAACGCTGCAAAGTACCCCAACGAGGTCGAGCACTTGTATTCTTTTGTCCAGATTCTCACTGCATGCACTGCTTCTTTCGCCCACGGTGCCAACGACGTCGGTAACGCTGTCGGTGTGTGGGCTGCCATGTACGCCGCCTGGTCTACTGGAGAGGCTTCTGCCGCCAAGAATGAGGTCCCTCTGTGGCAAATTGCCGTTATTGCTCTGACCATCTGCTTCGGTTTCATTACTTACGGCTACAATATCATGAAGGGTAAGTCCATTCTCTGCCTCGACTCGGTTTGGTAGCAATTGCTCACGTTCTCAAATAGTCATGGGTAACAAGATCACATATCACTCGCCCAGCCGTGGCTCTTCCATGGAGATGGGTGCTGCCATCACTATCATGATCTTCTCCCAACAGGCTCTGCCCGTCTCTACCTCCATGTGCATCACTGGTGCCACCGTTGGTGTTGGCCTCGTCAACGGCACCCTCAAGGCTGTCAACTGGCAGCGAGTCGGCCTGCTGGTCTTTTCCTGGATCATGACCATCCCCATTGCCGGCCTCATCGGTGGCCTGCTGATGGGCATCGTCCTCAACGCCCCCCACTTCTAAACTGGGTTCTTTCTTGCACGGTTCTGCTTTATGCTTCTTCATAGATTCCCTGACTAGCGAATGAAATTGGTCGGCATAGCCCGAGCTTGGTGTGGTAGGAATAGCCTGGCGATATTTGTCTTTCGTCGACGGGCGACAATATATGCCACTGCCATTATAAAATATACCACTGCGCTCACAACACTGCCGCTTTGCCATGCCATTTTTCTTGCTACACCCCATGGTTGTCTTCCGTACACACCACGGGTGGCCGGGGACGTCGTGATTTTGAGAAGTGTGGCTGGAGTGGTGACAACGAGGCGGTGATTAGCTTTCTCCAAATGTCTGCCCACCCGGCATCTACCGGGACAGGCCATTCAGTAGCCAATGTGTCAATGGTATCACGAGAACTTCGATGCTCCTTGCCGGCGTCGCCTAGTCTGGAGATCTTGCGGTCGTGTCCCTTGGCTTTACGAGTAAAATGGGACGGTTACAATCCGTTCCTGGAAGGCATAGGAGCGACTGAATGAACGAGCGGGATAGATTGTCAAGAAGTGCGCCGTAAATTTCTATGATCACCGCGGAGGAAACGTCTGGACTAGCATTGGAAGGTTCGGCAACTTCCTTTCGACGGTATCCACGAGTGTCTTCAACCACTGTAACATCACATCACATGTATCTTTCGCCAGATCAAGGTGGTCTGGTGGCGCCACTTCTCAGAGACAATTGCTGCATCAACGTACCTTGTGTTCTCTCCAGTAAGTCTCCGCTGTTCTCCATCTCAACGCCCCAGCCGATCCTATCCAAATACGCGTCCACCTCCACCATGTGTGGGTGGCACGACGCTGCACCGGCGGCCGACGAGCTTCCCACGACGGTAATGTTCCTCGACAGCAGGATCGGTGCTATTCCAAACAAAAACACTAGCGCCAGGATACCTACGATGATGGCCAAGATGATGTTGACGTTGGAGTATCCGCACGTGCCGATCGGGTCGCCCGTTTCCACGTCCTGGTTATCGTGCCGTCGATCTTGGCGAGCAAGAGGGCCTGCGATGCCAGCCAGTTCAGGATGATGAACGGGACTAACAGTGGGATCGAAAAGCGGAGGGACAGCTGCAGGCGATGTGTGCCGCGCTGATTCTCCTTAGGCCGCGATACCCGCAGCGTCTTCCTTCCCCAGGCGGCGCCTCCCTTCTGAAACTAAACAGCTCGGCACTTGCATACATAGCCGTGGAGAGAGCGTTGTGCGAGTAGTACAAACTGGACAGAAGCAGTTGCGGTGACTCGGGAGTGCCCCAATTACTGTTGCAGCAGACACGACCATGAGAACCCATCATAGTCTAGAGGGTGCAGCGCCATATAGCTTGCAAGTCATCTTGATGACTTGCTTCGGGGTAGGGGCTGTATCCCATTGTCAGACTCTTTCGAAGTTATTGTTATTCCGTATGCAACGATCAAACGCGAACGGATCAGTACCGGGCGGGAAAGAGGCCACAGCATCGCCTAGTGTGAGAAGCGACGCTCCCCCAAGCTCTTTGTTCCGAACAGAGTCGTCCAACTCACTTGCATCCACATCCTCGCACTGGGAGTCCATGTCAATGATGCATTCTTCTGGGCAGACAATGACGAAGATATTTCCTAGGCTAGTAGCGACTTCGCTTCCGTATTCTTAGAGGTATTTGTCTGGTGTGAGTCTCTCCCGGCTTCATACGTCGGGCAAGAGGAGTGGCGCGGCGTGGTATGGGTTAGGAGCAAAGCTTGCGCTCAAGACTTCGAAGCGACGGTGTTTCATCCACGGCCTTGTTGTATTGATGCGCTGCGTCAACCTCCTCTCGTGTTGGCGAGACAGACACTTGCATGCAATGGTTGGACACCGCCAACAGAGCCGTGGACATAACGCTGGCGAGCATATGCAGCCACGTGCTGAGGCTATTCGTCGTCGAACAAAATCCTCGGTGCAAGACACCAATCAAGGAGTCTTCGGCTCGATGCTAGGATGGCACTTGTTACTGTGACGCGTCATCGGGCAACTAACGCTCGCTCTTGGGCATTCTTGGTATCTTGAGCATACGCCCGCGCCACTGTGGTCGTCTTGTTGATCTGCCGCTCTTTGACAAAAGACGCCGCATCTCCTGTCATGCCGCGAAAGATATGTTCGTCAGTATTCACGCTTGCTATGGATAAATACCCTACTTCATGCATACAGCTCGCTTGAAATTTCTGGCGCCTCCTATCAGCAATAGGTTGGCAGTGCCTCGCGCTCTACCCCCGATCCGCCATCGTGGATTGTGGACTACGGCTTAGACATGGCCCTTTCAGGCTTGCGGAGAAGGAGGCCGCGGAATCGGCTCGTCGATGATGTCTAGCTGCAAGAGTAAGACAACGTGACTAGGATAGAAAGCGAAGATACACAATAGATGTTGATTAGAGGAGACGGAAGTGGTTCAAATGTTGTTTAAATCCTCAAGCTGAATACACCACTTCTAGATCGCTTATGAGAGGTAAGACTCCTACTCCAACTCTTCGTCCCAGTTCAATGTTGACTCTGCCACAGTTCGTGGAATATACCCTTCTGTTCAAGGAGCCCATCCGGTGTCCCCCACTCGGCCAACTTCCCCTTATCTA
This sequence comes from Stachybotrys chartarum, assembly GCA_001021365.1. Classification (NCBI taxonomy): domain Eukaryota; kingdom Fungi; phylum Ascomycota; class Sordariomycetes; order Hypocreales; family Stachybotryaceae; genus Stachybotrys; species Stachybotrys chartarum. Next base: position 2,250,711 of record LDEE01000003.1, read on the forward strand.
GTACCATGACTCTGTCAAAATTCCGGATAGTGTGCAGATGGTGCGCAATCACGATCACCGTCTTGCCGGCAAATTTGCTACCGACGATATCCATGATTTTCGCTTCTGTTGTTGCATCCAAGGTTGACGTAGCCTCGTCCAAGATGAGCACCTGTGACTTCCCTAATAGCGCCCGCGCCAAACAAAACAGTTGCTGCTGCCCGCGAGACAGAGGACACGCTACCATGTCCGTTTCAAGCCCGCGTTCTGCGGCAATCTCCCAGAGCCCCACGTCTCGAAGGGCAGACTCGACGGCTTGGTCGGAATGTTCTGACCATGGGTCAACGTTGAAGCGCAAGGTGCCCGGTAGAAGCAAGGGATCTTGGGGCATAACAGTGAGCCTGCGTCGTACTATATCGCGAGGCATGTGCTGCATTGAGAGACTGTCAATAGATATCTCGCCGCTCTCGATCTCAATGACCTTCAATAAAGCAAGGATGAAGGAGCTCTTGCCGCTGTGCGAGTTGTCGTCAGAAACGTGCCCTCCTCACCTTGGCCCAACTCAGCACTCACCTTCCTGTACGGCCACAGATGCCAATATTTTGGCCATGTCTTATTTCCACAGATAATCCTCTGAGGACGGGATTCGTGTTTGCCCTACACTTTTGTGAGCAACTGATAGACAGAACTGAGGTATTCTGCACAGCGACTTACTGATAGCTCGCAACGAGATCCTGGACTTGAATAGTACCCTTGGATGGCCAGCTCTCATCTGGAAAATCTTGCTCCTCAGGTAGAGCTTCACTCGGGGTGTCTAGTTGGAACTTCCGGATACGTGCGACGGCCCCAAGAGATGTTTCCATGTCAACCCAAGATCGCAGCAGGTTGGTAAGTCCTTGACTAAAGCTGAGAATGTTTACCAGCGCTATGCCCAATGACCCAGCTGAGGAGCCGTCCAGTTGCGTAGCCAATGACATGACCACAACCGCCATCACTGCGACCAAGCAGTCCAACACAAAACTGAGCCAGCGTTGGATGGCGAACAAGAGGTAAAATGGCTTCTGCGAGTCATCCATGAAGCCATAAGTCTGTTTCACAAAATCTTGCTGCCATCCAAATGCTCGGATAGTGCTCAGACCACGAAGCGTTTCCGAAAATTGCGAATACACTGGCGATTTGGCTTCGATCTCTATAAGCCGCAACTGTCGAGAAGTACGAAGGTAAAACTTCTGCAGGACGTACAGGACCAGGATTATGGCCGGGTACATGACGGCTATCCACCTTGAGCTTGATGCAATAAGGGCGGCCTCCATCAGGCAGGTGGCTACAAGGTAAATGGTGTCGATCAAAGCAATAGGAAGCTGCAAATCGATCAGCGCCAGGTCCTGGCTGAAGCGGTTCAGTATTTGGCCGGAATCAGTCGATACGAAGAACCAATGCGGTGCCGCAAGGACCGTGCTAAGGAGCGTCTTGTGCAATTTGTAAGATGACCGAGGCATGCCCACGTGTAAAAGAAGGATTAGCTCAGTCCAATATGCAACCAGGCACAACGCGCTGAAAAGGCCATAGATGCCTAGGTAGTAGCTTGTCCGCGAACCGGGATTGGTCGTCTCAGCGTGGGACCACCATTGAAGCCATACCGTGGGAAACTTGAGGTTGAAAGCATATATGCAGTTTGCAACAGCCACGCAAGTGACATTAGTCCAACCGAGAGACTTGAAGTAATAGCCGTACAAGCGCGTATCACCAACCTGCCGTGAAAGATCGGCCCTCATTTCTCGTCCAAGATCGTCCGAGTTGGCAGTCATGATATTAGCCGTGTCGGAGGATTGAGCGGTAGACGTTACGTCACTGAGATCTTGGACTTTTGTCTCGATTGAAGCAATGTTTCCTGGAGCCCCCTGCTCCAAAATATTACCATGAGCACTCAGGATGATGACCTGGTCAGCCCTATATGCGTGTCGAGCTACTCTTGTGTCAGTCAATTGTACAGCCAGGTCGTGGGTGTTCAAGAACCTGAATGTGTAGCGAGGACGACGGTCATGCCAGCTTGACGAATCAAACCAGTACTTCCAAACACACGATCCATCACCCATTGTTCAGTTTTCGTGTCTAGGCCAGTAAGAACATCGTCAAGCAGTAGCAGCCTTCTCCGGGAATAGAGGGCTCTTGCCAAACTGATGCGCTGTTTCTGTCCGCCGCTCAGGCCGGCGCCGTTACTCCCTACTACCGTGTTCTCTCCAGCTGGCATTGTTGGTAGGTCCCGCATGAGGTCGCATGCATCAAGTACTGCTGAATACCAGTGATGGTCGAACTCGGATTGCCCGATAATGCATTGACGAATTGTTTTGTTGGGCAGCCAGGGGTCCTGGCTACAAAAGGCAGTCTGCATGCTACCATCTTTTTCCACGACTCCTGTTGTGGCGTCTATTTCTCCTAGAAGAGCCAGCAGCAAGGCACTTTTCCCACTGCCAACTGGGCCTAAAATTATTGACCAATTGTTCACTTCAATGTCGATGGAGATGTCTTTGAGAACAGGCTGTAAGGCTGACTTGAATGTGAATGTAGCATTGCGCACTGATACCATCACCTTTGGTGTACTCGCGGTCGAAATAGAAGGCATATGCCGTAGCTCGATGCCATGCCCTGAAGTCAAGCTTTTTGAGGACCAGCTCCTGCGAGTCCCGCCGCTCGCAGGAGATTCCAAATAGTTCTGGATTCGGTCGAAGCAGCTGATGCCGGCAGCCATGTAGGGGATAGCAAAAGACATGGCTTGAACTGGATGTGCCAAAAGCGAAATGAGAGATATCATGGTAAAAGCAAATGCCGAGTCGAATACGAGACCTGTGGTGTTGTATCGCGATATCGCCACGTAGACCGCAATGGTCAAGGCCGAGATTGCAGGGACCGACATGTTACTAAATGTAGCAGAAACCGACAAGATCCAACGGTAGCGGCGAGAAATGCGCAGCTCGCTACTGCGGAGGTTGCTGAGCTCAACATCAAAGACCTTAGCAAGCCCAGTCATCTTGACACCCTTCATGTTTGTCAAGGCCGATGCTGTAGCTGCTACCCGACGCTGAACGGCTTCGATCCAGCTTTTCTGGGAAGATGCAGACATTTTGCCCAAGCTGAGGCAGGTTCCGACGAATACTGTCAAATCATCGCTGTTAGCGCCAGGGCCATAGATGGTAGTGGTGAAGGGCATCCCTACAGGCAGCCACGAGAATCGTTGCCGCACTTGCAAGCCCAATCCTTTCATGGAGCAAGTACGTGGCAATTCCAACCTCGATGGGACCAGCCCAGAGGGCATCCCACAGCTCAAAGCCCTGCACAATACGATCGATATCCGTACTCATCATCGTCAGGGCAACAGAGTCTCTAGCTTCGCTCGCGTCGAGATGCAGCGTCGAGTCATAAATCAGACTGATGATGCCTCCTCGCAGCATGGTTAGAAATCGATATGTATTATGCTTGAAATGGCCCGTTGATATTGCTATTCCGAGATAGATCAATGCAGTGGCACCTATCAAGGCACGTCCATTGTTTGTCCTAGCCTGGTCACTTGGCTCCTCCAAAAGGGAGACCGCCCGATGGATAAGAAGTGGCTGTGAGAATCGAAAGCCAATGACCAGTAGGCGGGAGAAGAGTGCGGCGGCCAAAGGTCTCCATGCACACGATATAGAGATCCAGAACAAGGACCATCGCCTCCGCTTCGACAAAGTCCATGCCCGTCGAAACTTCTCGTGAAGTATCTTCGTGTTCAAGTCTTCATCCAGATCGAAAAGGTCGTCCAAGCTGAGCTCTTTCGAGGAACCACTCCGAAGTAGCGAATTGAGCCACCAGAACACGCTCCGGTTGAGAATTCCTCCGAGGGCCTCGGGCGGATAATCGCGATAAGGTGCCTCCAGGAACGGGCGCTTTTCTACCATTTCCGCAACCAGGACTAAGATTTTGAAGGCGAGTGCTGCAGTAAAGACGCTGGCTGTGGGGCTACTATGCTCGCGTAGCCAGAGTGTGCGTACTTGGCTCAGGTCGAGGAGGGCTGACAGCAAGAGATAGACGCAGAGTAGCGAAGATGGACGAACAGATCTGTCATGCTCAACGTATGATAGAAGAGCGATGGCGCATGTTCCCACAAAGGATATGACCATGGCGGGAAGGGAAGCTCTCGTAGGGTTTGAACCAGGCAACGACCACAAAACGACCAACACAAGCTGCGACGCTGCAAGGCAAATAATGAGAAACTACCCTCCCGTTAGACATGGTTGTCATTGTGCAATGTCCTAGAGGTTACCTGTTTTGCCCACTTCAAAGACCTCGTCGCTCTCCGCCTTGTTTTGACATTGCGTCTATAGCGGCGCAGCAGAAACAAAGTGGAAGCCAATAACATCAAACCCGACGGTATGGCTGATAGTATGGTCTGCTCAAAGAGCAACGTGAAATCGAAGCCTTGTCTGCAGGCAACAACCTGAGGCCCGAAGGCATCGTCGGCTTGGGGACTACATGTGACCGCTTCCGGCATGTTGGCTTATCCTCGGCCGTTGGTCCACGTGTCGAAGCGCTTGGGATGGATGGTGCTGTGGCCTGGCACGACGCGTGCGGGCACAGGCGTACTTATCCAAGCCCATCATCCTGTAAAGCGGGTTGCTGATGCCTTGAATGGCTTGCCTCGGGTACTGGATCCGCGGAAGGATTGTGGTGGAGATGGTGGTCGTTCATCGACGCCAAAAGGGCTGAATCGCTCCGCATTGGCTGTTGGTTCTTCAGATCCCCCGCGGTTGACGTACGCAGCCAGGTAAGACACGCCGTCACCGCGTGGGAACCAGGTGCCATGATGGTCTCGGATATGGCTGGAGATGAGATTGGCAACGACGGGAATTCAGTTGGCGGCCCTGTAGGGCAAAACATGACGTGATTAGGTATGGGGGTACAGGTGGTAGCTCCTTCCAGTTTTCAGCGACGGGCGGTGGCACCACCCTTGTGTACTAATGGTCTACTCTTCGTCATTAACAAACGGGAATATATCATCATGTATCTTCCCAAGTAACTAGATACCTTAGCAACAGGACATTACAACGGGTTGAATCTTGACTGCAAAAGAAGTTGATGATGTGAGTCGGCCCAAGGGAATGAGCAAACCCAAAAAGGTTTTGCACCCCTGAGGAGTTCAGGCGTTGGCCCAAGCCATAAGGTAGTGAGCTTTCACTGCTCAAGGAAACCGGTGCGTTGGCCGGTAAGCACAAGGATTTCACCTAGACAAAAGCAGAAATTAGCCCGGGCGCTGTCGACTCAATGTCATACAAGTACTAACGAAGCAGGTGGCGATGCGGCTGAAGGGTCCTTGGCCAAGCATCCCATGTTGATGATGTTGGTCTACGTCTACCACCAGCAAGGAACTCTCTGCAAAACCACTCCCCTGAATCGTAGATCCTGCTCGCCCGTCGTCGTCCCAACACCCATCCCAACATGCACCAGCTCACATCCTCTGCCACCGTCCAATTCTCCCTAGGAGTCTCTGCGACCGGATGCCTCTCAAACCACCGTTTCACATCCGCCGTCTGAGCCCAGGGGTCCAGCCCGCCGCATCATCATTGGCTCCCCGCACCTCCAACTCTTGGCTTGAGACAAGACCTGCGACACGCAAAGGTCTCAGCCCGATTGGGGAGCGGCAGGGGCCCCCTGTCCAACCCAGCCCGTCAATATTCTTAAAATGTGATGCCGCCAGGCGCTTACAGACTCGACAGCATTGGTCCGGTCTCTTCCCCCTTCCCATCATTCACCTTGGCATCACCAGAGTCTGCTTGCGTGTGTGCGCTCGTTCCTTTTCCTTTTCCTTCTCTCTTTCATTTCTTCCCCTTTCTCTTCTACAACTCGCAGGGCGAGACAATTTAATCAGTTGCTGGTCAATCGTCGACATACTCGTTAATTACCCAGCCAATTCCCCACGTCCCACGATACCCCATTATTCCATCGCCACGATCCGCGTCCTTATTTCTATCCTCCGAATCCGCCAAATATGGGTCAGAACCTGTCCTCCACCTTCGTCCCCGACACCTCTGGGGTCGTCCTCAGTCCCCAAGACGCCACCGCCGACTTCATTCTCCTCGGAGTCTGGCTGGGTGTTCTCTACGTCTGCGCCATGATTTTCAGCACCTGCTTCCTCATCGACCGCTGGGGCGACAAATCCCAAACGGGGGGAGGCTCCGTTCTGGCCGCCTTCATGGTCTCGCTAGCCTGGCCCGCAGTGCTGGCCTACATGATGGCATCCGGATAAGCCTGCCAACTGTCCCAATTGATTGCGTTTTCGACGAGACGATTTATCGCTATATCCCACAGGATGGAACGCCATACAGGCGCGGGACCAGTAGCGCGGCGCGGGCGGGCTTGGAGAGCATGCGACCAAGCAGAGCAGGGAAAGACATACGCCGCCATGCATCATGTGCGTTTTACCGTCTATCATGCAGGATAGAATATGTACCGGGTCGGGATGGCGTTAATATATTGGGGTTTCTTTCATGTGCACTTTCTTCCATCGTCCCACTCACTCCCCAACCTGCGGCCTAGCCGATCAAAGTGTTGCGACGACTACGGTCCGGTCGTCCGTCCTTGCGGCCAACAATGGATTCAAGCGTTTGCTGCAACGCTTTTGCGTCGTATCGTCCGCCTCTTCCTGTGCCGTCTTTTGGTCCGTAAAGCCTCGTTGCATCGATCCCAACGCTCGTAAACTGAGGCCTGTCTACCTTTGGCGCTTCTGGTCCTTCAATGTAAATCACGTGGGTAACGTATTGCACATAGTCCTCTTTCTTTGGGCAAGGCAGACCTCTTGAGCGGGCGCAAGCATTCGCAATGGCGCCGACGAAGTCAAGACCAGTGAACGGATCATGGGAAGGACCTGTCTCCCGGTCCACGGTGCCGTTTAAAATGAGGATTTTGTTTCGCACTGATGAGCTCACAATCGCCTCCCCAATGCCTTTCAAGACGAGGTTAGGGATGAGAGACGTAAACAGCGAGCCGATGCTGTACACGACGGTGTTGGACTGGCGAATGGCATCTACGACACGCGGATTGGCAGGTATCCGTATTTCCTGGCCATAGGGATTGATGTACCATATCCGGTCGATCCGTGCCGGCAAGTCCTCCTCGTCCGTTTTGGAAAAGTCAATCGCCGGTCTTCTCAAAGCCGGCAACGATCCGGGGAGATTGGCGTCTTCGATGTGATCATGGTCCTCCGTATCAGGCTCATTTTGAGGCGTCGGTGCAAGCAGATGAGCTCCAGTGCCGGGAACAGCTGCCGTAGGAACACTGGGATGCGATATATCATTCTGCCCTGTTATGACAGTGCCGTCGGCCAAACCTGCGGCTATGTGATGAGCAAAATTGGTGTTTAATGCTGGTAAGACGCTAATGCGGTCAGGGACGGCGCAGATGGAGCTCAGAAGGTAAATGGCGGCCTCGAAGCTGCCGGTAAATAACCTGGCGCCGGTGAGGAAGAGGTTTCCAATGCTGGCCCCCGAAAAGTCAAACCGGCTAGAAGGTCGCATGCGCTTGACAACTTCGAGGTTGAAGCTGTTGAGGTAGGATCGGATCAGTTCCCTCTTTGGGGAGGATATGTTGTCCCATAACGTGTGCGTCGCCTCCAGAATGTCAAACCATTCGGCCCGCGCAGCACGACCAAGCTTTGGCAGGCGGTGGTTGAAGAGATGCTTGATGGCAATTGTTTCAGGATTGTCATTGTCCGGGATCAGCCGTACAAGGCGCGACCTCACATCTCCAATGCCTGCACTCGGACGTCAGCGACCTGCAGGTCCCGGGTAGGTTGATGTGGCTTACCAGGTCCGCCAAAGACGCGGATGATCTCGCTGGTACTGCCACCGTTGTCCGAGATCGGGATGACGTAACTGAGGCTGCAATCGTTGGCATCGCGAACATGCTCGAACACGTCTACCAGGTTGTTGGCTGCACTGCCGCCGGAAAAGACGACGATGCCCGCGTGCTTGGCCGGGTTGGGGCTGACTGGTCTGCGGGGCGACGCAGGCATGGTTGACCTTCCCGACAGCGGCAGTGGGAGCGATTCGTCCATCTTGATCAGCAGCCCGGCAGTTGTCACGGGCAAGGAGGTTTTGGAAATTGCGTCCCCATCCACCCCGTTGGCGTNCTCTCCTAGCAGCAAGCTGAGAAAGATGTGCCAACGGGTACGGGGTAGGCTCTTTCGAGTCAAAGGCGGGCGGGCGGGCACGTTTAGTCCCAAGGTGCTTACTGCAGCACGTTCCACAGATCGATCCGGATCCCGGGCCAAGCTTCGGGATCTTACCTATCGATACCGGGCGAAAGGCGCTCCAGCCCCAGCGCATGTGCATGTGCCAGTACGGCGGTGAGATTGCTTTGGCCCGTTACCGGTACCATCAACCGAACGCGCTTCCTCTGGTCGTGAGAGACCTAGCCGTGTGGGTAACTGGACAAGACATGTTCTAGAAGTGGAGCAAGTACTCGACGACGTTGTCAAATTCTATTCCAGAACCTGCTTTGCAAAAATTAAGGTTCATGGCGCATTACTTGATCCGAGCTGCACGCCTTGCAAACCCAACACAATCAAGACGGGCCAATCTGCTTCCGTGACATCCTCACTCGAGACGACGACTCGGCACGTTAGTTCAGACCTCGGCAATGCCTGTCGTCAGACGAAACGCACCACGACGACATGCAACCGTCCCAGAACACGGTTTGTAGTCACCATCCTTGACTCCACCACCGGGCCCACTGACAACACGCCGACGTCAACGATCACTTTTATCGCATCCACTCGAAGTGATTACAAATGGCGAAGACCGTAGAATTTCTGGCAGTTTGGCAGTCGCTCATCGCCATGTCCAGTACTGCGAGGTTTCCACGTATATAGCTTGGGGGCCCCGAGGCTGTCCGGGTCGTTGGTATGTCTTGACCCTGCCAAGGTTCTCACCCGCAATCCACTCTATATCCTGCATCCTTTTCGCATTCTCAATATGGCTCAACAGATTCCCAAGACCGTCAAGCAGTGGAACGTTATCGGCACCAATGACTTCGACTCCTTGAAGTTCTCGGAGCAGCCTCTGCCGGGATACGGCGATAAGGATGTTCTTGTCAAGCGTGCGTCGCCTGCAACTCGCCTTCACTAGAGACCACTAACACAACCAATTAGTTCACGCAGCATCGCTCAACGTATGCCCTTTGGGATCTTCTCATCGTGCCGGCACCAACTAACACGTGCTGCGGATCTAGTACCGTGATCTTGTCATTCCCAAGGGGAAGTATCCCTTCAACACCATCCCTGATGTCATTCCCGGGTCTGATGGTGCCGGCACCGTCATTGCAGTGGGCAAGAAAGTCACCAGGTTCAAGCCTGGCGACAAGGTCGTGACCGTTTTCCATTCCAAGTACATCGCAGGAAAGCTCTCTCCTCAAAACACCAAGACCAGTATTGGCGGCAGTGCTGACGGCACGCTGCGTACCGTTGGCGCTTTTGACGAGGAAGGTCTTGTACTCATGCCATCTAGCCTGAACTTCCGGGAGGCCGCCACCATTACCTGTGCCGGCGTGACCGCGTGGAACTCTCTCTACGGTCTTTCTGATAGCAAACTCATTCCTGGTCAATGGGTTCTCACCCAGGGCACTGGAGGAGTGAGCATCTTTGCTGTACAGATCGCCAAGGCGGCTGGCGCCAAGGTCATCGCTACAACCAGCTCTAGCGCAAAGGCCAATCTTCTCAAGAAGCTGGGCGCCGACCACATCCTCAACTACAACGAGGAGAAAAACTGGGGCACCAAGGCCAAGGAGCTCACGGGCGGCGTCGGCGTTGACCACGTCCTAGAAGTCGCTGGCCCCCGGTCCATGGAGCAGAGCATCAAGGCGATCCGTCCCGACGGCGTCATCAGCATCATCGGCTTCGTAGCCGGCTCGCCAGGGGAGCGGCAGCCTGGCTTCCTTGACATCTTGTCGAATATGTTCACTGCCAGGGGTGTTTATGTTGGCAGTCGCGCGCAAATGGAGGAGATGTGCGCCGCGATCGACGCCAATCCGGAGAAGATGCGCCCGGTGATTGACTCCAAGACGTTCAAGCTGGAGCAGCTCAAGGAGGCTTACCAATACATGTGGGAATCGAAGCATCAGGCCAAAATTGCCATTGATATCGAATAGGTGGTGGAACTAGAGTAAAACAATAACGTTACTGTCCTCGGTTGATGAAATGAACATTGACGTACCATAAGCAAAGCGATACCTTGGGTGAATCTCCGTTCTAATTGTTTGACTCTCCAGTGTTTAATCAGATCGGCTGTTGCCGTTATCGGCAATATTTTGGGCTCACAAATAGTCGGAACGTGGGATTGTTCAGAGCATCCCAGAAGATTTGATCCAGGATACATCGGTATAGCCACCGGCATGTTTCCTGCGTGAGATCAAGGCATCTCTATTCGCTGACGGAACCAATCTGCATGGTTACGTAAAATCTGCATGATACCTCTAGGCACAAAGTCCTGGTATCTCTACGATTGCTAGAGTAGCCGCCACACTTCGGCGTGACAGTACCGAAACAGCCGCAAATGGAGGAAGTGACTGAAACCGAGATTCTTGAGCATTTTTCTACTCTGGATGACACTATGCATATTACCAGCGAGAGACTGGACTTCAACTCTCCACATTGCTGTCAATACTGCTCACAACATGTGGTTGAAGGCGGGGAATACGGGAAAAGTGTTGACCTTGAGGAATATTCCGTTGACCTCGTCCACATGCTGCCCGAGAGCTTGATAGGGGCGGTACGGGCATCCAAAGCTGGCTGCGCGCTGTACAGTTGGTTCTTGCGGCTGCTATTAGAGCATTGCAAGAGCCCTCAATCGGAATCCAGGATCGAGGAAGTTGTCAGCGCGCAGTTCTTCTTCGAGTTCAGCTCCAGGGGCGGAACCTTGGGAAGTCCCAGGATTCAATTCGGCCTCAGGGATGGCCGGCAAAAGGTGTGGCATGGAAATGCTAGTGGAACATACCTCGTGGTCAGCGCAGAAGATGGTATGAACATTATCTAAACGGCCCTCTCGAAGATAGGCTGCTAATAGTTGGCGGAATAGAAAATGTGGCCTCGAAGTATATCAAGACCCGCCCATTGGAGTTGGACGTCAGGTCGCACAGGAGCGTTGCGTTCGCTCAGTCTTGTCTGGCATTATGCAGGGACAGCCACCTTGAGTGCCGCAGCTCACCTCCCAAGGTAATAGCAACGAAACAACTACATACTGGGGACAACCTAGAGGGTCTGATATCCGATTGGGGCGAAGAGAGGCTCATCAAACGAGGCCTAGCCAAGGCGATGCCAGAGGACATTTTGCCAGGAGAGTTACCGACTCGGCTACTCAAAGTCCTGGACTCCGAAGCCCAGATGGTACAGCTAGTCCAAGTGTCGGAGCTGGCGGAGAGTGAGAAAAAGGCACTGAGCGCTACAGGCTTCACGGCATTATCCTACTGCTGGGGCGGCGACCAGCCGCAGAAGCTGACATCAGCTACCCTCCCACTGTTCAAAGCAGGAAAGCCTGTTAGCCATCTGTCCAAAACAATACAGGATGCCATGTGGTACACCGTTCAACTCGGGATGACCTACATATGGATCGACGCCCTCTGTATTCTGCAAGACAGCAATGAGGACAAGGGCTTGGAGATTGCGAGGATGGGGCTGTACTATGGCGCCAACACGGTGACGCTTTGCGCGGCATCTGCAGCGTCCAGCATGGATGGTTTCCTGCAGGAGAGATCCGGACCACAGTACAAAGTTGGTCCTTTCAAGTTGCCCTACAAGATTGGAGATGAAGTTGGCTCCGTCTTGCTTCACGAGGACTTTGAACTCGAAGACCCCACGGAGCCGACTTGCGCCCGCGCATGGACTCTCCAGGAATCCATGCTATCAAGGCGAATCCTCATATTCGCATCTGCTGGGCTGTACTGGACATGCTGCCGTTGCAACGCCTCCTGCGGCGGGCGCATGACCGAGGCCGCGGCCCGCAACATGAGCTATCCGCGGTCGCTCGTGCCTGGTATCTTCCCCATCGAGGTGCTCTGGACGCTGCCCCTTGACATACAGTGGGAAGTCATTCTGCGGGACTTTGCATCCAGAGGCATTTCCGTCGCCGAGGACAAGCTCCCAGCCATTTCTGCCTTGGCCAATCATTTGCACAAACAGTACAGGCATCGCCACGGGGAAACTGTATACCTGGCGGGGGTCTTTGTGGAAATGGGACGACCCTTCCACATGATGGCGCCGTTTATGTGGTTCACTGATAAGAAGGTAGCGAAACGCGCTGCAGAGTATAGGGCGCCGACGTGGTCCTGGGCTTGTCTGGATGGGCCGTACTTTTTGCTCCGATCCTACTCCCACTTCCCGACCACATCGCTATCGACAACCTACACCTTGATCCCTGGACAACCGGACAGCACCCACATGGAGAATTTTGTCGTCATGTCGGATGTCGTGTCACATGATGTCCAGTTGAGCAACCCTGCCGCGCCCTACGGGCCAGTTACAGCCGTTGAAATCACAGTCCGCGCTCCGCTGAAGAAAATCACGAAAGAGCATGAGCTACTTCGCTCGCTCATCCTTGTTGCACATTCTTTGAGGGAGGTCAATGAGCTAGAAGACCAAGCTTCTTGGCTGGCGCTCATGGCGGACACGGAGCAAGACCATGCAGAGTTGGAGGGGTTTCTGAGGGACGAGCTACCGATATACTGTCTCGAGGTCTACATGGCCGATACTCGACGACTATCTTTCGGGTTGGTGCTGGAAGCTTTACCCGCATCCAACGAGGGGCCCAAGCAGTACACTCGGAAGGGTGTATACATCTTCAGCTGCCGCGATTATTGGGCGCCAGAGACTGAGCGGACTTTCATGGGGAGGGAATCGTTTCTATGGGACACTGTACCCTCTGAGGCGGTTCTGGTCTAACTGTACCAGCGATCTCAATTGACCGCTCTGTGCGGAAGACACAAACATGGTGTATAAATCTATCACAGCAGGAGCAGCTTCAAAGCAATTGGTACCGGCCATGGTTTGTATTACTCTCAATGGCCGATGCTATTCCCAACCATGTTTATCACAGACTGTCATACCCATAGCCAAGCCAACTGAAACCTCATGGTCTCCCTTCTCTCCTCTTTCGCAAGTTCGATATTCTGTCGTAGTATATCAGACTAAATGTACCAGAAAAGAACAGAAAGCACGGCTATCACGCCGCCCAGCAGTTTTGATGCCGAAAAGCCTTGAATTGCAGCTGAATCGGTCGCGGTAGTCGTAGCTGAGATGGAAGTAGTCGATTCTGTGGTGGTCACAGTGATGTTTGCCATAGACGTAGGTGCAAGCAAGGATGTCAAAGCTTGAGAAGACGCAGAGATCAGGGTCTCGTTGCCATTGCGAGACGTTGGCAACGAGGATGGCGGCAGGATCTGCGAGGGCTCCCATCTGCTGGTAGGGTCCTCTGTGATGACGCCCACGGTGGTGGTCTCCACGGCCTCGGTGCCGGATGTGGCCCCGGCCGCGCCTCCGGTTGACGCTGTGAAGGACGGAGGCGTCAAGGTGCCCGGGTCAGGCAGCTCAGTCGGGTCGCCGACTCCCTCGCACACCGACCCATTGGGGCAGCATGAATAGATGCCGCCGACACCCTGGTTGCAGAAGGCGTTAGCCGGGCAGCCGATTTGGCCATCGGGGCAGCATGTCCATGAAGCTTCGATGCAGATAGGGCCGCAGGGCCGGTTGTCTCCCTGGCACGCAACGGGAGTGTCTTGTCGCGCGGCGGGATTTGAAGCGAATGAGCTTGCAACGCACAGAGCGAGCAGCGCGAGTAAATTGTCGTTCATGGTGAAGGCGAATAGAATTCTTGCGTGTTGGGATCTGCAAGTACGCGTCAGAGAGCTTAAAGGGCGGTTGGCTGGTCGGTCTATGAAAAGCAATCAGGTGTCGTCGTCGTTGACCGGGTACCTGCAGCTATTTGTACAGACAACAAAGCACATAGCCTGAACGTATCTCAACAGACGGCAAGAAATTGACCGGCTGACGATGCCGACCATGCTGCTCCCCCCGATTCACGTTACGCAGCGTCACTAGCGAAGAGGCAACGGGGCCATCCGGGAGCCTAGGAACGAAGAAGACGAGAAAAAGAAAAGAAAAGAGAAGCAATCCTGAGCTGAAATGCAGCACTCTGGCAGGTCGATGACCGTGCGTTTCACACTGGACATATAATTGGCCCAGGTGGCGTGTGATTCACAGACGAGTCGGGCTTGGATCGGCGGCGCCCCCCTCGTGTTTTCGTTGGCGATGCGGCGCGCACGGGAACGTAAATCACTGGACGCTTGGGGAGGTTTATCGCGGGTGGCGGGATCGATTGGGCACAACGAGGAGGTGAATACGAGGTGCGGTGACCGGACACGCTGGTTTCTTTGATGATGGCGCATCTGTTGGCATGGTGCGAGCAGGCTGTGTAAGGCACAGTTGGCAGGGGTCGATCTGGGGTCATTGTGAGCTTGTTTCGACGCTTCGTGAATACGACAATGTGCTTAAAATAGCATGTTCTTGTAGGGCATGGTGAAGTCGGGGCAGAGCTGTCCACTTGATTGTCCGTCCAAGAGGTGGGTGTCTCATCTGTGAGTCCGCCACAGGAAGTGCAGCGGCTGATGTCTTGAAAATTCGCTGCGGCCCATCAATTGCATGTGGATTTAGATTGCCAACGCAGTCAAAACATCTCGCCATGATGCCAAAGGCAAGTTGCACGACCCAAACCAACTACCATACGTCCATCCTCGGTTCAACCTGCTCGACATACTTTGATATCTTAGGCATCATCAAACATGCCATGACCTGTCTAGGGTAGGCTGTCTTATATCACGTGCTTGTTCACTACCTTGCTCAATCATGGATTGGACAAACGACGTCCCTCCTCGTTGTCATTCTCACCAGCTATCACGGCGTTTGGCATCATCGGTTAATTGAATTGCTTGCATAATCTGAAATGGTTTTGAATTTGGCTTCGGCACGAGAATATTTTCAATTCCAAGATTCAACCGCCGCCGCCTTCAAGAGACCCAGAAACCCCTATGACGGACGGCAGTCAACCACCATATCCAAACAATTGCAATGCTTCAGCAAAGACTACCATCCATTGTCCTCGCCCTTGATCAAAACAAATACAACATGAAGATAAATAGACTCTTGCTCTGAGGAACACTCGATAAGAAGGACAACAATGATGTCCCCCCAGCGACAAATTCACTACCCGTCCTCACTCCTGGATCGGCGTCTCCACAGGCTCCTGGCGACCACAGTGCCACGACCAGCTCCAGAAGTACGTGCCAATCGTCCAGTCCGCATTATGGCACTCGTCCTTGGTGATCAGGGTGGCTCGGTCCACGCAGTTGTGGTCGAAATACGCATACACTATCGCGGGAGACAACGGGTTAACCATCGCTGTTTCCGAAAGCATGGAATTTCCCGGAAGAGTTAATACTCACTGCTGCACCCATCCTTGATTGTTGTCACGTTCAACGCCTTGACGTATTCTCCGTGGGCAAAGCTGTTGCAGGCACCCACCGTCACATTTTTCGCGGTGATAGCCCACGGACCCCTCAACGAGTCCTTGCAGCCTGCTGTCGAGTAGATAACATACGATAGAACAATTGGATCTGGTGCTGGTGCTGGCTCCTGGCGGATGAGTGCTGCGCCCGCCATGGGCAGGAGGAACGTGGTGACCGCCGACAGTATGACTGCGAAGCGCATGATGGAGCAGAGTGAGTGGTTGGCTTCAACTTCAAGAGATTGGGGCTCTTCGTCCAGCGACTGTGAAGTTTTGTTTAGGGCTTTGTCTGTGCTCAAGACGATTCAGGACCATCAGCATATTTGCAGGAAGGGGATGCCCGCTGCTTGATATACTTCGAACACAGTCCGCTTCATCGCCGCATAGCACCAGCAAACCACATCATTGATCCACCTTGATCCGTCAGTGGGATGGGACTTAGCGAGGCGACTGACAAGCCTCCCACGACAGATTCTGTGCTATTTGAGGCGCACGTGGCAAGCTTCGGGACTGAGTTGGTCAATTTCCATGAGCGATGCGGACCGTCTGCCGAGCCCGGAACTGTTACTTTGCGCCCCTGTCAGAGGACAGCGAGGAAGACCTCAATGCGACAGAGCTACTTTGTGTTGCAATTTTGGCGCACGTGGATTGTTGTGCTGCCCGATGATGCTTGTGGAGCAGAATTTTTCGCACCAGCTCCATCACAAGACTGCTTTTGTTTGGGACATTCGAGGTAATGATGAATACGCGGAACCTCTTTCGCTTGTTGTTGGCAGAGCACCTCGGGCCGACTGCCGCGACCACAACCCGTCTACTGCAGCGTAGGACTGCTAGAGGGTCATGACTTGACACTCATGCCGACAAAACTGATGAGTCGAGTGATCATTGATTGCTAGTCACTGTGGTGAATCGAGCATACTCACTGCAACCGAAACTTCAAGACCTTGGGATGTAGCCCAGGTTGCCTGCTCTGTTCTGCGAAACCAGACAGGGCAACGCAGAAGTCGATGACGAGGCTTGGGCATGGTTGCATATCGAGTAAAAGAACAAAGAGGGCGGTGGTGTACACCAGCGGGATAATGCTCGCAGTGTCGTTGCGAAAGGTTACGGATAGTCTGTTCTTGCGATTGGCGAACCCCTGAACGACTTGCAGCCAGCGAAGACCTGTTTGCCTCGCCAAATACGTGTAGGCAACGAGGAACGGCACGCCTCGACGGCTACAGCCCCTCCAAGCCGCATCAAGACCTCCGGAACCACCGCCGCGACCAACGTCGCCCACGAGGTGTCAGCTGTAAGCACCCCGAGCTGCCACCTGCTGCCCATCCTCCCTTATAGCTCAAAAGAAATCACTCCCTACCACAAGCGGACATGAGTCTATATAGATCAGTTGGCACCTGCACAACCGGGACCCCCAAGCTCCCTTTTCGGTGCAGGCGACTAGTCGGGCTCCGAGTGTGACGCATACTCGGTGTTCGACTACCGCCTTTCCGCAGTACCCAAAAAGGGAACCCCTTGAGCATTCTGTTTGGTTAACTTTTCCATTTCCACCGGTATTGCTTTTGCTTGAAGTAATTTTCGTCATAAGCTTTGTCTCAGAGGCATACCGCGTGAGTTCACGGTGCTGTTGTGATGCGAGCATTGCCTGGGGATGCCCTCAGTATCTCTATTCACGATTCCGCGTTGAAGATGTTGTGTGTGTTGAAGGGCCACGTCGTTTCCTGCTGGCAGCTGCTCTCTCCTTGCTGCTCCCATCCCGTGCCCCCTCCTTTCCCCTTGCCCTGCTGCTCCTTCTCCTGCCTTTCCGACATCTCCCGCTCCTCCTTCTGGTGCCTCTG
Source organism: Stachybotrys chartarum (assembly GCA_001021365.1). Classification (NCBI taxonomy): domain Eukaryota; kingdom Fungi; phylum Ascomycota; class Sordariomycetes; order Hypocreales; family Stachybotryaceae; genus Stachybotrys; species Stachybotrys chartarum. The sequence continues at coordinate 2,268,100 of LDEE01000003.1, forward strand.
GGCCTCAACATATCCCTCCGCGTGTGCTCTCGCGGCGATTCTCGCATGGGCATGGGAATGGCACAACTCCTCAAACTCTGGGTTGCCCTTGCGGCGTGCGCAGCCCGCCTTGGCGCACGCGTGGTTGCCTGTCTCGCAGTAACCAGGCGCTACTTTTGCCGCCTCGCGGCAGCCTTGCTCGGAGCACTCATGAAGGAAGCACAGGTTGCTCTCGGGCTTCCGAACGCCTGCGCACTTGCCCATCCGACACCGGTGCCCTTGGCACGGCCCGGGCGTTACAAAGTCCCATGGGTAGGTGAGGCAACCAGGGTATTTGCAGGTGTGCCGGCTGCAAAAGAGGAAACGTCTTTCAAGGCCGTCGTTCTTGGTCGATTGCAGGCAGCCAGCGATCTGGCACGTATCTTTGGAGCGATAGACGCTGATGAGATGAGAATGCACAATGCCATTACGTGGAAACCGGGGAGTGCTTACGGCTCCGGCAATACTCATTCAGAGGATTGAGGTAAGTGTCTCGAAGACTCTTGCAGCCATTTCTGATGCATTTAGTTGCGGTGCTGGTAGGACTCTTCTTGGCCCCGGAATCTGGCTCTGGTTTTGCCTCTTCGCTAGGTTTGGGGGGGCACTTCTCGCTCTCGGCAAGCAATCCTCCTGTATTCGTTAGTAGTCCTCTATTCTTTGCCCCCCTTTCCTTTGCTTTTTGGTGCTCTTCGCAAAGCTTTTTACCCGGGGCCCGTCCTTCTAAACACGCGTCAAGCTTGCACTGATCTGCGACTTCATCGTTACACTTGGTCTCCTTGGGAGTCGGCTTGATGCCTCGGCCCTGATCGACTTACGTTGCTCGCAGTACCAGGGAAGCTTTTTCTCCGAAAGTTTCTCAGGCGTCTTCTGGCAGTTCTCCTGCGCGCAGGTACGGTCTTGCTCGTCTCCGTCAGTGCACACCCACGAAGCGACCACCGTGAGCAGTACGTACGTTTCTCGCAATAGTTGTCCTCCTCCTCTTTCTCGTTCTTACACACATGAGGACCGAGCTTACAAGAGTCTCCGAATACGTTAGACTTGGATGTACAAGCACAACTAACCAAGAATAAGGAACACTAACGATATTTGCAGAATTTGGAGAAGTAAGTCTTTCCCCTGGCGTCCTGACTGATGCCCTTTTTGCTTTTGCAACCCTTGATCCTGCAAACCTCGGAGTCTCTTCCAGCCCGAAACATTATCTTGATGAGGTTCCAGCGATATCCGATAGACGACTTTCCAAAAAGGGTAAAATAACACAAGATATAACAGTACTGTGCCCCAAACAAACGTGCTGACAGTCCTCGAATAAAGTTTTTTTTGTTGAAGGAGTAGTTGCATGAGATCTAGAAAGCCTACCATACTGGAGCATGCGGAAGCCTTTTATGCTCGCTGGGGAGCCAATACCGTCTTGACTACTACCGGCCATGACGAGGGGATTCTTGACATGGTGCGACTCAGTAAAGGGATCGATGCAAGTGATGAGCGCTCTTGTCGTATTTCTGTACTGCACGGCGCACTTTGACGAAACTCAGGGACGTGATTCAGTGCCTGTATGCATTGCGTGCCTGGTAACTGCTTAACGGAAAGAATACTTATCATCTCGCGATACAAGCGCCTTGCGTGCGCACAGTGACGAGGATGAGGTCGCAGACGCAAACGCATAGTAGTACTATCTCCTACACTTCATAGTCTCTTGTCTTATCAGCGTTTCACCACTTTGGTAAATGATCACCTAGATCCTCCTTCAAGACCAAAAACCAACATTAATATCATCCGACACGGCTTGCAATGACACAAATCCCGCTGGTGCTGTCCATAAACCCCTGTCCATTGCCAACCTACGTGAATCGTCACCACTTGGCTTCCGGCAACCCAGGCCATGTGACTGCTTTTGAGCAAAACACGCCGCCACTCGATGATGTGCTCGTACACCTCAACCTCGGGATTATCATCATATCGCGTCAACATAACAGTAGCGACGCACTGCAACGATTCACAGACGGGTAAAGTTTCCAATGTTTGTCTACTCGGAAACTCCCACACGGGGCTGTGTGCTGCTGCTTCTGCATGTAATTGCCATCTGCTGATGATGCGGAACGAGCTTCTGCCTTGGGCACAGTTTACGGAACCCACTTTCCGTACATTTTCTTGGTTCGTTGGAGACCAACACCATGAGCATAGAAAGGAGCCATCCGCATGAATGCCAGTATCTCCAGGAACGAACCACGAATGCCGTTCAACTGCCCGTTCATGGTGATAACCATTACAGGAAACTGTCCTGCTCACCACAATGTCATATCGATCTTTATTCTCCGGCAACCACTCCTAACCAATCACGCACCAATTTTCTCTCCACACGACAGATACGTTCAAGTTGATACTGTATTTTTTCGCCGAGCCATATTTTAGCAAGCCGCATAAGAGAGCAAACAAAGCCGATTCACTGCAGCGTCACCTGGCCGCCCTGACGGTTACTGACGGGATACGTGTTCAACATAGGTACGATCAATATCCATTAGTTTGCTTCTTTGCTGTCATATTTCGGCAAAATGATAAAGGGGAAGTTCGGCGAAAGGGTGATCCACCGTTCTTTGATGACCCTGCATTATGTTCCATTAACTGCCAGGTTCATATCCCGATCGCCCCTCGGAGCCAAACAGTTCTTGGTTTTGCAGTATGGGCCAATTGTATGCAACGAAGCGTCCCGTGGTTCTTGATCCATTTGTCAAAATGTCGTGCTACGTGATACTTGTGTACCTTTCATGGGCTGACAAGCATTGGTCAACTCAAAACTTTTGTAATTATTGACTTCATGAGGATGATTACTGCAGGCCGTTCGCCGGGCATTGGTGCCAGCTCTCCACTGTCCTACCGTTGTCCGCCCCTGAAACTTCATTTTCCACTCGCTTTGCCCTAGGATCCCTCGCCTTGGTAGCCTATTGCAATGGTGCGGCAAGTGGTAGATTTCGAGAGCTGCTGCCTACCCAGACCGTCTTCTCGTCATCCGTAATCACCCAGTTCTGTGACACCACATCCCAGTTGCTTAGATCGCGACGAGTCAGCTCCGCGCGGAACTGCACGCTTTCTCCAGGAGCAATTCTTTCGATTCGGTCAAAACCACGAAGAACTCTCACGGGCTCACCATCTCCACCGTGGCTGATGTATAGCTGGGGGACTTCGTCCGTCATTGTATCGCCCGTGTTTGTAATTGTGGCAGTGACAGTGTACAAAACGTCCCATAGCTGACGATTTCCTCCTGGCTGTCCGCCCGCCGGGTGCCTGGGCTGGGGGGAGCCGTCAATGGCGCCAGGGGGCAAAAATTGCTCTGCGTCCTGGCCATACTCTGGATCGCCGGAAGCATCCTCTCCTGACGAGGAAGTATTCAGATACGGGTAGATGAATCGATAGATGTACCGAATTCCAGGAGGGAACGTGTATTGAGACAGATCAGGATCTACGGGGGCCCCAAAAACAGGGGCAGGAATCGTGTTACCCGTTGTTGGTTGGTAAGGACGCACATTGCGCTTGGTGACCTGCAAATTAGAGTACTCGAAGTTGCTCCAGGAGAGACCGTGGCCAAATTCGTAGATGGGTGTGTTTTCTGGGTCAGCGGCGGTCTCACGATCGAAGTGCCTGTAATCGATGAACACGCCTTCGGAAAAGTCTTGCTGCGGAGCACCTTCGCCATTGTTGGGCTCATACAGGAGATCAGCACCATAGCTCTCCCGAGTTCGACCCCAGGTGAAGGGTGACCGACCAGGGCTGCGCCTGCCGTAGAGAATATCCGTGAGACTGTTGCCAGATTCCTGTCCAGGAACACCGGCCCAGACGATGGCGGTAATATTGGGATTGTCATACCACTCGGTCAACAGGACGGGACCGACTGTATGCAGGACCACAATGACGTTCGAGGTGAGCGACGATACATTTTTGATGAGTGCGTCGCCATCTTTCCACAGGGTAAGATTTCGGCGATCGCCTCGGTTACCGTCGACATCAATGAAACCCTCGCCGGAATCAGCGTTGGCAAAGACGATAGTTGTCGCATTAGGCTCGCGTAGGATGTTCTGGACCGCTGTCCATTGGTTGTTGGCCAGGATGCTCTCATATCGAGTCCCGTCCTCGAGAGCCTGTCGCTGAAGAGCTTGGTCGGGGGTGACTAGGTAGGGGAACTGGGCTGTGCCGGAACCCCAGGCCATGGCCAAAGTGCCGTTGTCGCAGTTTCTGTCAGGGCAACCATTTGGACCGGCGGGATTGCCACCCGCGTCCTCGCCGATAACGACAACGAACTTAGGGCTTCTGAGCGGCAAGACACCGTTGTTTTTAAGAATCACTGTTCCCTTGGCTGCCGACTCGCGAATATGGTTGGCGTGGTTGCCACGGACATCGACCTGGAAATTGACACGCTCAAAGTTCTCCTGTGCCATTGGATGAATATAGCCAAGTGTCTCGCGCGTCCACGAGGAGAAGTTGATGTCGGGTTGGCCTCCAACAGTACGGCCGACTTTGAAAAAGGCCGCCATGATACGCAGAGCCATGTCATCAATGCGCCACTCAGGGACGGTGCCGTTGATGACACCAAGGGTCAAGTTCCCGCCCCAGAAGCTGTAACCGGTATTGAATAGTGTGTCTCCAGGCATGCTCATATCGAGGCCCGCAGCCGCGGACGCCGCGCCCGCGTGCTGAGCTTGCCAATCACTCATGACAAAGCCTTGAAAGCCGTATTCGTCCTTCAAGATGCCGTTGAGGAGCTTTGAGTTTTGGCACCCGTACGAGTTGTTGATTTGGTTGTAGGAACACATGATGGATCCAACGCCTGCTCTGACAGCGTCCTGGAAGGGCCAGGCATACAGCTCGTGCAGGGTCTTGTCGTCCAAGTTTGAGGATAGGGATTCAGTTATGTTGAATCCGTAGCCAACTGCTTCGGGAGCCTGTCGGAAATGTTCTTTGGGTTTGTCAGCTCAATACAAGCTTCGGATTGCTGCAAGCGAATTTACCTTGTTCGTTGGCAACAAAATGCTTGGCTGTAGCAATAACGCCAGCGCCTTGGATGCCTCTCACCACCTGGGCCATGGCTTCGCCAGAATGATACGGGTCAACAGAGAAGCCTTCCCAGTTTCTTCCACCTGTGGGAGCACGGCCAATGGGACCACAGGCGGGACCAAGAAGGACGTCAGAGCCCTTGCCATACTGCTCCTCGCCCATCATTCGGCCACGATCGTGCCATAAGTGGCGGCTCCAGGTCGCACCCGCCACAACGCCAGCTGGGAATGCGCTATTGTAGTCGGTGAAGCGCATGCCGAGGGGGCCATCCTGCAAACAAAGACCTCTGAGACCGAGACGGGGAATGGAACCAGTGTTACCAACGCAACGCTCGCTCATCCAACTATGAAATGCATCAGCTACTTCATCTAGGTCGCGGACAGGACGAACGCCCTCGAATGCGTCGAGTGGGCTTACCCAACTCCAGTTGTCAGATTAACCTTCTCGAGAAGGGTAAGCTGCGAGACAAAATCCCTTGCCTGGGCATACGCTTGCTCCCATCCATTGGCCTCCGGATCAGCCCATGGCGAGGGATAGTCGGGAGGCGAAGTGAGAAGACCTCGGTCCTGATGCTGGTAAAGTGAATCGGGGTCAGCACAAGCGAAGTCGGCGAATATGTACGTAAAGAGAGGGATGTACAGCGAGAGCAAAGAAGAAGCGAGCGCCATAGCGAACGAAGTGAGATGTAGTGAGCGTAATCACGCAAGAGAAGAAGACAAGAAGGTGGCAGTGAAATGGTCTGAAAAGAACGAAACGAAGAGCAGTATGCAAGAACAAACGGAAGCTAAGCCCGCGAGTGGGTGAATGAAGAAAAGGAGAGTGAATAGAGGGAGTTAGGCAGCCGGCCGTGTGGGGGAAGGGTGGTGGTGAATGGAATTCGAATGCGCCCATCAGACGGAATCCAAGACAGCCAAGTAGGAGGGCAACAAAGGAGCAAACGCTAAACGCAGCAATAAAGAAACGGCTGCATTGATGCGACCGTGACAGGCTTCAGCTCGCTGGGCTGGGGGAAAAGAAAAAAAGGAAAAAGACTGGGAGTCGTAGGTAGGTGCATTTGGTGGTGGAGATAAGGTAGCTGGCGGTTTCTCACCTCGTGTAAGTGGGAAATAGCCACTGCCTGGGCGCTGGCCGCCAAAAAGGTAGCTGCGATCAGGGAACGAACCACCACCATGTTGGATTTTCCGAGCAGCAGTGGCCAAGAACTTCGTTGTACTCTTCCTTTCTTTTTTCTTCTGTTTCTTATTCTTGTGCTCAGGGTCTTCGCTTTGACTGCCCTTTACGCAATGTCTCGAATCGCTCGTTCCCCCGTCGCCCTTTTCTTCTCTTTTCTTTTTCGCTCCGACTGAGTCGAGGTCTTCGCAAGAAGAAAGCGATTCGATGCTTTCGGTCTGAAAATCAAGCGTTAAGCGGAGCAACCACCACGCAGAACGTCGAGACACGAAAAGTGTTGCATCCGGCTTCCACGACAGACGAGATCCCGAACTATCCTTTATACGTTCCGCCAACCTGCATGCGCCGCTCGGCAACAGATGCCAATTGAGCCATTAGAATGCACGACGGNATGATGGTGGCCTGGACGTACGATGATTCCATCCCTGGGCTATTCGCACCCGAACTCAACACCAGTCGGCTGATCCTTTCCTTGCCCATTGTGTTGGCCCAGAGATCAACCTCACGAGGCACCGAGGCACCGGAGCGGAGAAGACTCGCCAAGCGCTTCTCCATGCTCCACTATCCCTAGGCTTCGGGTTTCCATGCAGTAGCCTTCTACACTTCTGTGCCTCCCATCGCGTCGAGTCGCCCAACAAGAAGCCATGGCACCGTGCTACAGAAGCACAACCACCCCATTGTCCACCCGAGTTCTTTTTCCCAACGTGCCCTCAAACCCAGCCACTTTTCAACGGGAGCTACAAGCTCTCCCATCACCCGGAAGATGTCGCAACGCTGCGCTGTTTGGAGAAATCCGTTTCCTTGGTACCTCAGTGGCATGTGAACAATGACGCCTTCTCCACACACCCACGAAAACAAAAGTTCGGCTTCTACTCCCATGCCGGCTTGGCAAGGGCTTAAATCTTGGAGATGGAGGGTCGCCGCAAGCCCGCATTCGTCGACGATCTGCGGGGAAGCTGCGGGACCTGGCTCGGTGAGCTCATCTCCTCACCCCGTCAGTCATGATGATGATGGGCATCAATAATAGGGCCGATGCGTTCTCCTCTATTCCAACTTCAACGTTACATCCATGCCAATGAATGGCGAGGCGTACCTGGTCGTGGCTACCACATGCGCTATAGATGCGTCGTCACGAGGTGCCACTTCTACTAGGCAACTACTAACGGGCACATGTTATACTCGTCATGCTTAATCCCCGTGGTCTAAAGTTCATCCGCCGTTTTCGCGTCCCATCCTTTCACCAACGGCTTCTAACCAGTGATGGTAAAGTTCCGCAACCAGCAATAGGGCTAATGGATGGTGCAGGATTGCTAGTGATAGCTAGCACCTGCGAGAAAAAGGTCTGGATCACTTGGCTCAACGCACGGCCTCTGTTCTGCCTCGGAAAAGTGTTGATGAAAGTAGGCATTTATCGGCAACTCGTTGTAGATAAGATATGGTTATGGCTGCTAATTTAGACCAGATGTCTAACTTCACTTCGTTGAGCCGTGCTATACGCCGTTTGCAACAGCCTTGAGGCGGAATAGTTGGGTTCTGGATTATATCCTATACTCTAGGATACTAGAGATTACCTGACCTTTTCTTTGTCTCTTCAATCCCTCGTCTTCCCTAACCCAATCACATCTTCCCTGTCCCTTTGCTCCCACCCGTTGACACTTCGAGAATTCTCCGTGGAACAAGAATGCCCGTCCACCCCGCAATGTCCCTGCTCGGCAGGATGTCTTCAACTTCCCCTACATTGTGGCATGTACGTAACGTTGTAGACATCCCTGCAGTTCAGCCCTCGAGCTGTGGAATCCATCATCGGCCCTTTTCCCTCCCAGATGAACTACTGTTTCTTGGATGAACCAGAGCCAACTGAAGATTGTGGGCGGCCACCGGTAGTTTCCTCGGCTAGCACTAGCTCAATCTTGTTGCTGCTGATCCCCATGTCCTCCAAATTCGGATCCGACAGGCCGACGGCATCCGCAACAGGTGCGAACGCGTAGGGTCACAACCCACGTATGCAGCATTTGGATTTGCTTGAGAAGACATTGCATCGGATACTTGTTTCAATTCTGCAGAGTTCCTTTATGGAGGATCCGAACTACCCAAGTCCGCTGCTTCATGTCCATGTCATCCGTAGACGCCAAACCAACCCATCAAACAGACTCTTATCCGTTGTGGCCAACAATGTACAATAATTAAAGCCTGCTCAAACAGTACTATCGTTATTGGACCGCCTTGCCTTGTCCCCATTGGCATAGTAGCGGTGAGCATCCGCCGGCAGCACTTTCTTTGCGACTTGAGGCCTCAGTAGATGCCAGGAATGATTCTCCATCGCACAATCTTCTTGTACTTGGCCCAATCCTCGCCGTACTTGCGCATGCAGTTGGTATCGTCACGTCTCTCCCGGTGGATGAGCAACACGGCAAAGTAGATGACGTAAAAGTAGGTGAACATCATACCCCAGCCCTTGGCTTCGCCAGGGACCACCACTCGGCCGTCGTTCATGACGTATCCACCCTCCACGGACGTGCCTGCAGCCAGAATCTGATATCCAGCTAGACCGGTGGGAAAGCTGTAAGCCCACGACTGTAGCCAGTCGCCCAGGTAGTTGATGTGGCGGGAGACCCCCCACCAGCCAGTAACCAAGAGTCGGGTGCCGCGCTTGGTCTCCATCGACTCCAGATGGGCGACGCTGGGGTCGTTGGGGTTGGTGCGGAAAGTGTTCTTCTGGTTGTTCGCAGATCGGAAGATGAAGAACCCAACGCCGATGAGGGCAGCTGTCAAGGTAAAGTAGAAGGGGCCAAGCGAGATGGGGTGAACAGCGAGGTACCGCGTCTGCAGCGCAAACATGAAGGGCTCCCAGACAAAATCAGCAAAGGACAGCATCATACCGAAACCATCTGTCGCGATGTCCATGGTGGTAAGAATGGCAGGCTCGTTCCACCAGGAGTCAACGATGTAGACGAGCTGCACCAGGGTAATGCAGATGATGCTGTCGGTAACGTAGCCAAAGGTGCGGTACTGCTGTGCGCACCACGCGCAGTTCATGACGACCCAGCCCAGCATGCCCGGGCGCAACTCGAGGAACTCCTTGAGATCGATTTCGCCGATCCAGGGAAGCGTGACGCGAGGGTTCAGTTCTCGCCCGATGAACCAGTCGTACAGCATGTTTCCCGAGATGCCGCCGAGAGCCAGCTCACGCCTCTCGGGGTTGCCAGGCTTGATGGAGAAGCTTCGCACGTACACGAAGGTCGCCACGGCGTAGGCGATGAGGAGGTTGGCGGTGAGCAGCTGGATGTAGTTTTCGCTGATGAAAGTCCAGACGGGGAAATGGGCGCCTTGGACAAAGGTACCAGCGGCTAGCAAGGCGAGAATGGTGATGTGGCTTGCCATGGCTAAAGTAGGCTGTCAACTTTGTTTCCACTCTGCAAGTATGAAAAGACAAGCTCACTGTTCACACGGTACTTGAGCCGATGGCCAGACCGGAGGGGAGTACCCTCGTACTCATCCGCTGGGAGTAGACGATACAGCACCATATTGAGCAGATTGTATCCGACAACGGCGGCTGTGGCTTTCCAGCTGCCGAGCCCCCAGATCCCCTCTTCAGGCCATCCGACCTCCTGCTTCAGCGTGCTGAGTGTCAATGTGCTTGGGTGCAGCAGAGAGGGCGCAGGGCAGCCCGAGATGTCGTTGCAGGCAAAGGCGAAGAAGTAGACCAGGAGGGGGAGGATGAAAGAGATGGCAAAGGCGCCGGGACTTGATGATGATGTTAGCCTTCACGATACGAGCCTTGGGGGTTGTGCACGACGTACGGGCCAAAAAACTCGTAGCCGTGGTGCTCCTCCTTGTGGTGGGCAGCAACAGCTTTGGATTTGGGCGCCATGTCTGCGCCGTGACGTGGGATTGAGAGCCACCAGATTTCAGATACTTTGTCAAGTCTGTGAGACAAGTGAGACTGTTTTTGGATGCGGTTCGACTCTTAAGTACTGGCAACGAAGAAATTGACGACTCGTATCTTCATCCAAGTGCGCCCGGAGCTTCGAGATACCGATGAGCTCATGAGTCGGTACTAGTTGCATGTACCTTTTTCTGCCCAAGCCACCACGAGCAGGGAGGGCATGTGATTGGTGGTTGATCCACCCACCCCTGCCACCTTCCTGGATCGAGAGGGACGGAGCACGGAGAAAGAGCGGCACCGGGCCAGGCCGAGCCCGTATTACCTCATCCGACCAAGGCCAGCTGGCCGATGCCCTTGACGCACGACTTACGAAGGCAGCGTCGAGGCCAATCACGACCCCTGCTTTGCTTGTGGACAGGTCCTGTAACAGGCTCTACCCGGTTTAGGAGACGGACGTCGATTCGGATTCATTCAACGGTTACCTAATTAACGACGACAAAGCATCTCGGCCGACTCCTCACCTTCGTCTCTCCTTGTCCCCGCCGCTGGCAAAGGCCCAGTCAAGGTTTCCGACTATCGTTACTGCTTGTGCTCGCGACTTGCGCTCGATTGATGAACCGGTCGCCTGCCCTACACTCCTATCCCTGAGGCGCTCTCTGCTGCTATTTAGACTCCGACCACTTCGGTACGTTTGTCACGTTCGCCAGCCATGCTCCTCCGCCACGCCGCGACGCTCTCGCTGCTACTGGCCTCCGCCAGCGCCGCCCACATCTACGACGACGAAGTCCCCTCGTCTACGGCCCCAGCCCCGGCATGCACAGCATCGTCCTCATCCGGCAGCGGCGCCTTCTTCGACCTCCGCCCGGACACAGCCGTCGCATCGGAAGATGGCAAGTCGCATAGGGGCGTCATGGCCAAGGACTACCGCGCCAGGGGCTGGGACTACGGCAAGAACTTCACCATGAACATTTGCGGCGCCGTCGTGGACCCGATCTTGGATGTTGTGGGCGTCAACCAGGACCTGTGGGCCAACGTCAGCGCCTATTACGAATCGCACGGCAAGATCTATTCAATAGGGTTCGTACGCCCCGCCTGATGCTGTGTTTCTAGTAGCCGCGCTGGCTATGTTTGTGCTAACATTCCGAGCAGATCCGAATCCAAGGACTTGCTCAGTCGAGGGCGGAAGCTGGTCCTACGATACACGGGAGGGTCGCCGTGCGGCGAGGATGTGGAGGAAAACGCCAAGAAGTCCGCGCGGCGCGACGCCTCCAAGACGTACATTTACGATGACGAAGACACCGCTCTGATACCGCATCTTCACGACGCCGAGACCGCTCCTCCGTCCAACGACACCCGGAGGAAGTCCACCACGATATCGTTCCTGTGCGACCGCGACCCCGGCAGCACCCAGGCCAGCATCTCCTTCGTCGGCACCGATCCCGACGAGTGCGCCTACTTCTTCGAGGCCCGGTCGCTGCACGCCTGCGCGCACGCCGAGCCGCACAAGCCCGGCAGCGTCGGCCCCGGCAGCGTCTTCGGCCTGATCCTCGTTATCGCCGTGCTCGTCTATGTCCTCGGCGGCGTCTTCTACAACCGGACCGTCACCCATGCCCGCGGCTGGCGCCAGCTGCCCAACTACCATCTCTGGGCCGGCATGTGGAGCTTCATCTCCGTGCGTTCACCTCGGCGTAAATCGGACTTGCCGTATCGCTGACATTTTACTCGGCTTCTTTCCGCTTGTTGTTTTGATTAGGATACCTTTTACGCAGCTTTCAATCGCTGCCTCAATCTACTGCCGAGCCGTCGCGGGTACAGCCACCTCAGCTCTAGCCCGACGAGCCGGAACAGAAATTCGGAGGCGGAGAACCGCCTCATCGACCAACTCGACGAAGAATGGGATGACTAGACATTACATGATGCGCGTATTTCTTTCTTTGTTTTTCTCGCATGTTGTCGGGTGCACTGGTTTGTGCCGCTTGTGCCTAACCTTGTGCCATCCTTGCAACATCTAGATTTGTGAGATTCCTCGAACCATTTTTTCCCCCTCCTTTTTTTCCCCATCTTCTTTTCTTTTTACTCTATACGTGGGCATACCTGGCGTTTACGGGCGGGGTCGGGACTACTGTTTGCCAGAAGAAGGAAAAACAGACATGGCCGTCTTTGTTGTACTTGTAGCTGGCTGCAAATCTGCAAGGGAGCTCTGCATCATCATGTAACAGGTCCTGAGGTTGGACATCTCAGCTGATGCTGGATACCGGCAGTGGCGGCTCAAAAGGATGGACGATGACATGTAGACCAATATACCTTGCATCTGCATAGTTGATTTCCCATCCAGGATCAGTGGTAAATCCCTTATGAGATCCTCTGGCTGAGCTATTACGGGTCACGACAAACAACTTGACGTCCTGTCAAGTTGAGGGCATCGGTTGCACAGTACCTCGAAATTGAATCTGTCTAGCAACTATGGCGTTTCTGAGGCTGTCTTTGCTGAAATGCCAAATCCAACTCTTACTTGTTCGCAGCAGGTCAACTACCATCGCGCCAGGCACAAAAGTGAACGTCACCCCAACAACAGGCCAACTGCCATTCACCAGATGCAATAAAGAGGAGCAACAGCAGCAACAGCTTCTCCCTCACCGCAAGTTGGCCGCGTCCCACGCATAAAAGCAGCCATTTCTCAACGAGCGGGAAGAGGAATCCGGCAGCCGTCCGGTGTTCCGCGGGAAGCACAAAGCAGCCTGAGATGTGCTGGGCCAGCGAACCGTGTTATTATTCTTTGCTCATGTACGCTACCACAATCCCCCCTGAATTTGGATAATGGATATCGAGTGAGTCCGGAGAGATACAGGCAAGAAAAAAAAAGAAAAAGCAAAGGTTTGCTGGGAGGACGATGATGGATGCCGGTGGGCAGCGTGAGGGTGGCATGCGAGCAAACAGTCCAACAACACTGCAGAGCCTCGCCATTCACGCCGATTGATTCATCCTATTCACCTCCGCCATACAATTCTGGCTACCGGCTCCATCAAGGTAGCTCGTAATCGATCGTTGCCACCTTATGGCATGGAGTGCCTGACCGCTAGATGCATCCTTCCGCGAAGCTTTGACGCATCGACAACGGGAGTGCAGCGGCCTGTCAATGCCGCGTCAAGTGCATCGTCTCCCCGCTCTGGGTACTTGGTTTTTCGCTGTTGGGAGTGATCCCCCGCGTGTGGGTGTCGTTGTGCCAGCGTTTGAGGTCTTGGCTGTATGCAAGAGTGCATAGGCTGTTACAAGTAAGGGTGTCGTGCGATGAGGACCAAGACGTCGGCAGGGCCTTGAAGCATGCTTTCAACTTGAATCAGATACTTCCGTGGCTGCTCTGCTCTATACTGGTCCTAGTATGTGTTTGTATGTCTGTATTCGGATGATGGTGCATACATTCCACACGTATCGAGCCTCTCATATCACATTCTGCCCTCCTCGATGTACGACGTACCGTCTGCGGAGCGATTTCCGACGGATCCTCGCCAGTAGATGCAAAATCCATTCTCTCGATGTACCTACAGCACGACAAAAGCAAAATCCACGTCTCGAACATGGTCGTTCCCTTTGGCCCCCCTTGTTTGGTCATCTCTGCATCTTCCACACACTTCCCAACTAGGCTGTTGGCTCAAGATCAGCAGGTGGGACACCTTTCTTCCTTTCTGTTCCCGTGAAGGCGCAGCCCGAGGGTGCTTGTGCCAGCCCCGTTCCTTTCCATGGCAAACCAAGCACGGAAGATCCGTTGAGGTTCCCCGGATGGCTCAGTCTTTACTCAGTGCCATGGACTGCATCGTGTGTCGATCCCAGGAACCTGGGTGCTGGTATAGACAGACCGGAGCTGACAGCATCTCTTCCGGGTACTCGGGTTATGGACTGGGGGAGGGGAGGGGAAGGGAGCATTGGGAGATCGCCAAGGCTCGGGGCTGCGAAGGTGGCCTGCAAAGGTACAGCTACTGTCTCGGGCCGCGTATATTGAAGGGTGGCTGGCTCTCTGCCTGCCGGTTTGACAGAATCACGCGTTACTAGTACGTAGATACCGTTGCAGTATGGCTCCGGGGCAGGATGGTAAAGTGAAGTTCATCCCCGTTCGATCATCTTCCAGTCACGTCATGCCACGGCGGATCACAGTCTCCCTCGATCTCTCCCCTCAAGTTCCCAAGGCAAGAGACAGCTTATCTCAACACATTTCTTCCATATTTATCTCTCCAGCCTATGCTTCATCATTTTGAGCCCCTCCACTTCTCCTTACCTCAGCTTCAACCCCCATACATCACCCTCCCTGCCCCTAGCACCAGCCAGTCCTCCCACACGGGGCCCTGCTTCGTCCCTGTAGCAGTTCGTCTTCTCGAATCCCTTCCCCAAAGTACCTCTTCAGTCCCCATTCCCACGCTTCGTCCCAGTTGCCGGTCACCGGTTCCACCAGAGCCGCAAGAAATCTGGCATCGGGTGTCCACAGGAGGTCGGTCCGCGCAAGGCCCTCTTCTTTCATCGCCAGGTGGACGGAACGCAATGCAGGAGCAGTCTTTGGGCTTGTGAAACGGAACGGAATTCTTCTTGGCTGGCTCAAAGGACTATTCACTTGGTGAGCGTTGTCCCATCTTGCCAGCCAGCTCAAACAAAACTCTTTCTTTTTCCTGCTTCCTTGCTTGCTTTCTTTGCTTCCTCCTCCAGACTTTTAGGATGGGGCCCCTCCTCGCTTGAGCAGAAACAAACAAAACTATCATATTACCAGAGGAGAGATAGTCCTGAAAAGCAGCGGCCAAAGGACCATCCGGTCCACAGGCCGTTCCCCCTGTTTCGGGAGCCATGTCTACAAATATGTCAGAGCCATACCAAGCCTATTGCGAAGTGAGTTTCTCTTCCTCTCCTTGTTTCGAACTGCTCTTCTCTTTCTACTCTTACGTTTTCTCTCTTCTATTTACAGCTTGAACATTCGTCCGAAAGTGGTCACTAACAGCGCGTACGGACAGGTGCACGACAGCTTCTTCAACGACGCCTTCTTCATCCACAACGACGATTTCCATGGGTTTCTTTCTAAGAGTCTGAGCCTGGATCTCCAGCTGATGGATCACGGGTGTCCCTGCCTCGCCGGCAACAGTGAGCCCCAGCTACCTCTGTTGGGTATGCTCCCGCAGCTTCATCATCATCCGTATCACCCTCATCATTATCCCGAGTACTTTGCGTTGCCCTCGGTCGGCGACTTTGATCGGCTGACTCCCGCATTGGAGGACTTGCCTACGCCGTCCATGTATTCGGTCGACGACTATCCCTTTGGTTCGTTGTAGTTTCATTGATTCGATCCCTTCCTGCTTGGCTTTCACGACGTATCATACGTGACGGGGCCCAGCAGCACACCATCACTCAGCATGGTCTGACATGTATTGTTTATCTTGCTTTGATAATACACGTGTCCTCGCAGAGATACGGGATTTGGGATGGAGAAATCGCATGAGGCGGTTGCTAACGCTGCCGTGTGCCCAGAATCCTCAGCCTCACCGCCCGGCAACGATGAAGCACCTACGCCTGCGGTCGCCGCGCCATCGCCCGCCATGTACAACTGCCCCGACGAAGCCTACCTGCTGCCGCCGTCGGCGAACTTTGGCCTGGCCGACGAGGATGACGCCAACTACTTTGCCCGGGAGCCCTCGTCCGGACACGAAGAGCTCGACGCCGCAGCTGCTGCCGAGCCGAGAGGACTTACGATGCCTCGCAGGTCCTCAGCTCAGGTCCTTGTGCCACCCCAAATTCCCCAAACACCACCGCCGCGCGAACCCACCATCGGGGACGTGCCGCCGACGGTGGAAGAGAAGGATCTGCCGATACAGCAGCAGCGTCCTAGAAAGAGGCTGCTTGACAGTGCGCCTGATCGTTATAAGAGAGCACCGCCGCTGCCGCTGCCGCCGCGGCACGATGAACAAGAACCGGATGAACGGCATTACCGCGAGGATGATGACTATGAGGATGAAGAAGAAGAGACGCATCCACCACCCGCCAAACGAAGACGCACATCTCCCAAGAAGAAATCCGTAGACACCAGCCATTCGCCATGGTCACCAGCGCCGGATGGCGACCGCTCGAAAAAGGACAGGTTCCTGGTAGAGAAGCGGAACGCCGGGTGGAAGTACTCGGCCATCAAGAAAGAGGGAGGCTTCGAGGAAGCCGAGTCCACCCTTCGAGGTCGCTTCAGAACCCTCACCAAGGACAGGACGCACCGCGTTCGCAAGCCGCAGTGGCAAAAGCAAGATGTAAGCCAGCAGTCCTCCCCCCCTCTAACAAGAGCGCTTTCCTCTCACAACAGTCACGTACTGATCGATTCCGCCTCTAGATCGAGCTGCTGCCCCTGGCAGTCGAGACAGCCTGCAAAGGCAAAGACCCCGCGGCAGAGACGGCAATCGCGTGGGAAAAGGTAGCGACCATCCTCCACGAGCTGGGGTCCACGTACAAGTTCAGCTCGGGCGCATGTCACAAGATGTGGGATAAGATCCAGGACGACGCCGACGAGCAATGAGAATCTCCTCATATGTTTATCACGAGGGGGGGAGGTTGCAAGCAAGAAGCGTGAGTATCGTTTTCGATACATTGGACTTTGGTAAGGGCTTTATTAGTCGGCGTTTCTGTGGGAAAAGGGCAATTGGAGACCTCGCAAGGGAAATATGGACGGAGCAATGGATACGGTTATACTTGGTTTGGGATATAGCAAGGCGGAGCGGAGTCTGCAAATCTCTGGTTTTCCCCATCATGTCTTTCCAAACAATGACATATCGTATAATCATGAGTGCGACACGAGAATCCCCCGACCATCCGTCTACAACTTCCCTCCCTCCTCCAAGGCCGCATAACGAGGAATGCCAATCCCTTTCAACACCCTGAGCAAACCGGCGGGGTCTCCCTTCAAAGCCTCCCACTCGAGCTCATTCTTCACCAACGCCGTGCCAGCCAGTAACGTCCCGTTCAGCGCCAGCGACCCCAGTATATCGCCCTCGTTGCTCATGATTTTGGCTCCCTCGGCCAGCCTGGGGCATACCACCAAGGTGCTCTTGGTCATGGCCAGGTTGTAGCTGATCCTCGCTTCTCCTTTCGACGGCGCGTCTGCCGTGGCGGAGGAAGCCCCCTGGTGCGTGGCCACGGCGCGACAGGCTTGTCGGTAGAGGCGCAGGTACGTCGCGTACAGGTCCTTGCCCGATATGTCAAGGCTGATCTTCTCCGAGAACGTCCAGAAGGGAGCCTTGTCCGTGTGTAGGCGATCCGCGAGGACCTCCCACGCACTCCCCGCCTCCAAGCCCTCCCGCATCTTGGCCACGGGCAGCAGCTGGATGTGCCGATGAGGCTGGCTCGCGCCCGAATGCTCCCCGCAGTTGAAGAAGGCATACAGCCCCTCGGCGGCCGAGGCAGCTTCGTCCCGGTCCTGGCTCAGGCTCGCCTCCTCGTAGGCCTGGATGCACGCCAGCGTCGCCTCAAGATCCGGCTCCTCGAGAACATGGGTCTGCAGCTTGTACTCCCTCGTCGCCAGGATGAAGTGCTCCGGCACCACGGCGAACTTGTTCAGCACGAGGAAGTGGAACGGGCCAAGGTCTGTGACGAAGAGCCCCGGGGGAGGGTTCTCAAAGGGGTCAAAGGGCTTGCTGGGCTTGGCCGGGTCGGGGGCAGGGCCCTTGGGTTTGTTGGCCAACGATGGGGAGAAGCGCAGCTGGAACTAATTCAAGCAATCACCGTCAGTCGACAAGGTGCCATGTCGCAGGTAGCGGCAGGCCATGCGCGCGTTTGCGGTGAGACATACGGGGATGGTATCTACCGGAAGAACCGCCACCTGCGTGGGGAAGTGGTGAAGCTCCTTGTCCGTGAGCGCCTTGGCAAACGTCTGCTTCACGAGCAGCGGCAGATTGGCCGGCGCTTTGACTCGAGGCATGGCTCAATTCGATCGGAAGCCAAACCAAGCAGGGAGGGCGATCAATTTGCCGTGTCCAGCCGCTAGACAGACAGGCTCGGGACCGGTAGTCCGTACTAGATGTGGTCCGTGCACGTCCGTCAATGTTCTTTGCTGATGAAGTCATCGCCATCTTGAAAAGGCATGTCCAAACGGCCCTTCTATTGTCGCTAATTTCTATCACGGGCTTCGTCCAACGAATTTTCAAATAAGAGTCTTGGTATATATATTGTTGTCTAAAACCGCATGATACCAGAACAGCCTGGTTTTGTCTACGCAGCATGCACCTGGAGAGCCCTATTTAGTCCTAACATAGTATTGCAAAAAAGCATGTCGTTTCCCTTTCCATCGTCTCCGTCGTCATCCTACAATCAGAAAGCGTCGCCTCTACCCTCATATCCCCGGTAAGCCAATCGTCTGCCGCAGCGCCGGCACAAACCGAGGCACGTAGTAGACGGCGTACAGCGCTATCAGCGCAGTCACCAGTCCCGTAAGCTAGCAGATGTTCATCGTCAGTACACGTCAGTCGCATCAGTCTGCGCCGGGATAATCGACTCACCTTCTCGAACCACGTGTGAAAGTATATGGCCGTCATGAGCAACATCCACAGACTCAGCCCAATGACACCAAACGCCGCCTGCCCACCAATCGTCAGCGCGGCCTTGCCGGCGCCCTCTCCAACCCGTGTCTCGGCCTCGACGTTGGCGCTCTTGAGCGCCCCGTCGGGCATCACCACGCACCGCTCCTCCTTGCGCCAGCCCGTCCACCGCATCACCGGCCACACCACCTCCTGCGCCAGAAAGCCGATGCTTAGCACCAGCAGGAACACGTGCCCCGAGATGTCGTGGCCGCCCTTCCACCGTCCGCCCGCCGCCTTGCACGCCACCGCCGTCACCATCTCGCCCACGCTCGTGTCGCCCATGGCCACCTCCACCTCGGCGATCTCGCACTTGCCGCCCGTCCAGCGAAACCCGCGATCAATCACCGGCGCGCCGAAGCACCACTGCGTGACCAGGAACCACCACGTCGTCGCAAGCACCCAACGCAGCCCGGCGCGCGCCCGCCGCCGCGTGAGAGTCAAGGTTCCGGGCACGCCGACGCTGGGGTGCGTCAGGAGGAACAGGGCCAGCGCGAGGCTCGTCCAGCCCCAGCCGCGCTTGACGAAGAAGACGTTGAAGATGTTGGACTTGCGCGCAAAGTAGCTCGGCGCGAGGCTGGCGTCCTGGTAGTGCGACTGCGAAACAGGGTCGTACGGCGCGGCGCGCGTCTGGGGCGACAGCATGGAGAAGACGGTGCCGAAGATCAAGAGTGCGGGGAACGTCGCCAGGGCGATTGTCTCGAGGGGCGTCGGGAGGAACGGCGGCGTGCGCGTCGGCGACGTGGTAGCGGACGAGGCTGCCATGTTGACGTCAAAATTGTCCAGTTCGGGGGATGTTTTGACGCCGCGTCGTGTCGTCACCATTTTCTGAAGCTCGCTGTGTTATAAAAACACCTTCATAAAGCGTGTATCGTGGATTTGGTGTAAGGAGGTGCGATTTGGACGTTGTGAGGGCTCTCGTGGCCTTTTCAGCTTTCTAGTACTTCGCGGGCTAGTGGTTGATGGCTGTCCCACCACGGTCGTATGACGTCGATGTTGCCCCCAGCTAGGTAGGGTAGGTAGTTCAGGCACCACTTGGAAGATTCTGGCCCAGCTTCATCCACACGTCAGCAGGACTCCCGTCTGATAAATCGCCGTCTTTCGTGGGAGTCGGTGACACCCACATTTTCAAGCAATTCTGTGCGCTAAACATTGTGCATCGTGCTCGAAGCTGCTACGCGTTCATGTTCTTGGCCGTATGCAGTGAACTTGAACTACGTTCAACCACTGTCAATCCCTCTAAACAGTGAGTACCAAGCAACAACATATGACCGACCTCTTTTTTTCCTCGACATCCCATTTTTCGTGCTATACAGCTGCTCTTTAACCTATGTAACAAAGGGAATATTTTGTCTGGTCTCAAAAGGCCAAAAGGTGCCATCTGCGCTCCCGGGTAATCTGAAATTACTACGTAGTAAGAAGACATCAATCAAGCATCTGATCAACAACTGTCAAAGCCCCCTTGTCAGGTGGGCCCCACTTTCCCGGGGATGGACTTCCCCACAACAACCTTGAATCCGTCGACATACAGCACACGTACTGTAGGCTCCTTGCCATACAAGTCAAGATAATTCACCATCTACCAGCGAAGTAGCACAAAGAATTAAAACAAACAAGTCTAAAGCTTGGCCCTCAGTCCGGTAATCTCTATCGGGTTCTGGGAGGAGGGCCTCCTCGGCTCCTCTTCGCTTTTTGGCTGGCCCTCGCGCAAAAGGCCCAGTTCGACTCCCATTCCGTGTTGCTTGCTTTTCTTTATAGTTGCTATCTTTCCTTTTCTTTTGGGTTCCGGCGATGAAATTGTGCTTTTTAATATTCCAAAACGATGTTGAGAATACCTAATCACACAGGCCAAACGGCATGAGGGCCCTCGCAAATGGCGTTGGTGAATATATGTAAATGTGCCGTCAGCATACGTATGCCCAACCACCAGCATCAAGATGTACCACGCCCTACTCACCATGTTAAGAGAATGAGACTGGCATTACTGATGTAGAAGCAACCACCCTCTGTTCAAAGAGCCTCCAAAACCTCACACGGCTTACGAGGTTGCATGCTGCCCCTGATAACCATGCCGATGCTGCTGATGCTTGCACCCAGCCCCCACATCACATCCACCCCNGCCCCAAAACAACACCCGTTGCATGATCCTATCTATATCAGAATGAGTTAACATCTTTCAGCGAAGTAGCTTCACTCAGAAATAATTCTAAAGAACGAATTAGTCCTGGTCTCTTTCGGGGGACGTCTTCGCTTTTTGGCCACTCCCTTCTCTAAGCTGCCACTTCGAATCTCTATGGTGTTTGCTGTACTCGTTTTTTTTAACACGTCTTTTTCCGCCTCTGGCAGTCACCACCTTGCACTGCTGTTTTTTTTTTTTTCTTCTTTTTTGCTTCATTCTTTTTTTTTTCCAACTCATCCATCTCCTTGAGCCCTTCTCATCCCCCATTCACCTCCCACCAAGGTATTGTGAATCTCCTTGAACATGCCATCGATCAAGAGTCAGTCCAACAGTGTGGCACCGGCTGGACGCACCCATCAGCCCCACTTTCCCGGCAGTGACTCCCCGCCGCCATCTAGACCCAACCTACTATGTATTGTAGGTACTTTACCTAGGTACCTACTGAGCACTGCGGACAACACACATGCATCGCCCTTTATAGATCAAAATAGTTCACATCCTACCATCGAACCAGCTCAATAAACTCAGTATCTGCCGCATCAATCTCCTCAAGCAGTTTACCTTCGACCGTTCTCAGACCCTTTCAGCAACCTTCGCCATTCCCCGTCACCACTTCCATCGACATACCAGGTTCGAATCGACCCCGAGCAACAAGTGTCGAATCGACAGCATCAATTCGCAAAAAGCAAGTAACTTTCGACCACTCTCGGATCGACAATCTTAGCTTTTTGGGCCAAAATCATTTTGTCTTGAGAGCAGGTTCAAATTCCCTTAGATATTCCTTTTTTTTGTTCCTTTTTTTCCCTTTCTTTTTTTGGCTTGTCGACTCGTAGTCTCATTCCCATCTGCAACCCCCTTGAATTCTTCTTCTACATGTGTACCCTTCTTGAATGCTCACAAGTCGCTATGGCCCTCCTCCCTCGTCCAGGTCCCAACATCTGATGATCCTAGCAGGTGTCACGCCATCCCTAGGCAACAGCGCGACAAACGCAGCAGGACGTGCCCTACCTCTGTAGGATGCAATTACAGCAAGCTCAGTAGCGAGGTAACAGGAAAAACATCAGAAACGCTTTACTTTAAACGTACCTTCGGGCTCCAACCCCCCTCGTTTGTTCTTTTTGAGCTACTGCCTACCAGCCTTTCGGGGTTATGCCGGCAGAGGTGGCAGGTTCGAGTATGTCCTTGTTTCGTACCGCCGAAGCAGGAGAGCGATGAGCTCGCTTCCTTTTGCATCGTACTATTGTCCGAGTAAGACATCATGCACACGAGTACCGTTTGCTCAGCTGTCAAAATTTCGTGCTCCGAAGCACAAGCATCCGGTCGAGGCCGACATCTGACGGCGCCTACAGCGGCTATGTCTACGTGCTACAGCATATCAGTCACGCTGTGATTCAGTTCGTCACCCATGAGAGCCCATGACTTGAGGTCTGTTTCATTTCTAGGTAACTGTCTGCTGGTTCATAGCTGAGCCAGTGATGTCCTCTCTAGTAGCCTCTCATCCTTCGCGGGCCCTTTTCTCGGGCTGGTTCCATTCCTAGACTCCAAACTTCAAAACAAGTTGCAAAGCCTCATGCGATTCGTCCTAGAATAAAGAGGCCAGGCATAAAGAAGCAATTGGCAAAGTAGGAATGCTCATGCAAAGTGCACATCCTCAATATATACGTGAAGGCAGTATCTTCAAGCAGAAGAAGACGGGAAGCCTAGACTACTGCGTCCAGCCTATGCTGAAACAAAGCTGGCAATAGCGGCGCAAAAATTGTTGCGATTGTCTGAGTCTACGGCCGCCACCTGTCCGTTCAGACGCACCATGTTGACACTAGCCTTGGTGCTCACGCCGAACAGGTACGCGCTCGAGTTCTCGATGTTGATCATGTTGTCTTGGCAATTGTTGAGTGGCACGCACTCCTGGTCGTAGTTGTTGAAGAAACTGTATAGACCACCGCCAAATAGGTAAATGTCGTTGGAGTCGTGGATGCGCATTCCCCAGGTGCGGTGGCACGTCTCGGAACCAGTACACTCGGAGAAATCGGGATCAAAGTAAGCCGAATTGGGAGCAAAGGGCTGCAGTGAGTTGGGGTTGCCCTGATAATAGGCTGTTTCGGTCTGGATCAAGGCCAGGAAGACGTTGGCTGCGTTGCTGATCTGGTAGTTGACAAGAGTATTGTGCTCGGCGGCGGTACCCCACAGCCAGGCTCCCTTGGTGCTCTCAATCAGGATGCCGCGTCCGTTGTAGATGTTGATCTGGTTAAAGTCTGTACGATCAAGCTCATGGTCCGACACCCATAGCCAATTGTTCTCCATGTAGACGCTGGCCTCCGCAGTGACGTGCATAAGCATGAATGAACCAACACATTCGGGGTCAGCATCTGTCGTAACCTCAGGGGTCTTGCTGCAGCGGTCAGACTGGAGCTCAGTGCCAGCCGAACCACCAACACGGGCGTGGACGTCGAAGAGAGCAGCAGAGCCTTTCGTTTCGCCAGCAACATTGAACTCGATCAGGATGGCACCGGGCTGGGGGCCTTGTGTCTCGAACATGAGGTCTTGCATCTCGATGTTGCCAGTCTCGCCGGGCTGACCAATCTGCCAAACGGGCTTAGGGTTGTTCTGGTCCTTGAAGTTGGTGTCGCCACCAGCCATGATGAGAGGCCAGATCTCGCCCACAACTCTGACATTACGGGGAACGCGGACAGTGTCGGTGATTATGTAGGCACCATGGTCAAAGTAAACAATCTCGTCGGCGGCAATGCCGTCAAAGACAGCTTGGATGGCGGCGGTGTCATCGCTGACACCGTCACCGCGAGCACCCCGAGACTTGACAGAGACGAATTTGTCGACGGGGACGTCGTTGTACTGAGGCTTGCTGCGCGCAAAGACCCTTCCATTGTCGTCGAGAAGAGCTTCCGGCTTCGCTACAGCGGCGCGGGACTCTTGAATGGCATTTCCACCATCGGTACCAGTGTAAGATCGGCCCTGGATCCAGGACACGACAGCGTTTCCAGCCAAGAGAGTAGCCTGCGTTCCGCCATTGAGGACAGCAACAGGAACGTTCTGAGACATGTCGACGTTGTCGAGGATAATGGTGCCGTTGGTGCCAGTCTGCTCAGGGTTGTAGACGGTAGCGACGCCAACGGGGGTGTTGGAAATGGTACTGTCAAGAACGAGCAAGGAGCCGGCAGTCTGAACACTACCTCCACCGGCGGTCATGTCGATGCCGATGTCGCAGTTGTTGATGGTAAGGCCATGGAAGGTCCAGACCCAATTCCAGTTCATAAAGATGGCGGTCCGACAGTTGTTGAACGTGAGATTGCGAACGGTGAACTGCTGATTGCCGACCCAGGCACCAAATCTGCCGCCATTGAAGGTAAGGTCAGTCATGAAGCCGCCAGAGCCGTTCTCCATGAAAATGCCCTGTTGGGCATTGGCATCACTCTTGTCCTCAATCATGTTGAACTCGATGTTCTGTAGAGAGGTGGCCTGGGCAACCTGCCAGTGAATACCGGTACCGCGGGAGGCGGGCATGCTGGTCAGGTCGATCTTGAAGTTGCGGACCTGTCGGAAGAAATTGTTCTGGTTGGTGAACCAGTTGTTGCCAGTATCATCGTATGGGTTTGCGTCGATGACAGCCATGCCTTCAAAAGTAGGAGCAGCCTTCAATGTTGGTAGGTCGATGACATCGCCGACTAGGTGAGTGTAGTAGTAGGGAATGATAGGGCGAGAGACGAGGTAGGTACCAGGGGGGAAGTAGACGAGAGCAGGTGTGTTGGTCGAAGAGTCGCAGCCGCGGCCACAGCGATTTCCATCCGTGATGGCCCGGTTGATGGCCTCAGTATCATCGGCGACACCATCACCAACGGCGCCGTAGTCCATGATGTTGCGGAAGACTCTGTGGCCCTGCTCGCCGAAGGCGGCCAGGCCCTGACGTTCAATGTTGGCGAACCACCAAGAGGAAGCAGCAGTGCTGGGAACCTCCGCCTCCTGGGGCTCGGTCACCGGGGATGGAGCTGCGATGACCTCAAGGCTGAAGAGGCGCAAGGCCAGCAGCGAGGCCGTCAGAACGGTCGAGAGACCCATCATGAAGACGAAGTACCAACTAGGTAAACTCTTCCGATGTGTATGAGGCGATTGATACGATTCAATACGCTTGAAGGATTGGGATTCCGAGGGGAACTGTAGATGCAACTGTGTTAGCTGGCTGCGCGGTTGAGATGCTGTTGCAAGCGGTGAAATGCGGGGGTGCTTGGGAGAGAGAAGATTTCCATGCTTTAAATAAGGGACTGGAGGAAGGGATGACGCAGTTTGATACAGAGAACAAGAAGAGAGGATGATAGCTCGAAGACTGTCATCTACGTACTTGCGTAAAGTTGAACAGTGATTAAGGGGTAGGTGTATGGTGAGACGAGTTCAAGATGTTCAGACCCGAACGTGGGCGATGAGGTTGAGGGAAAAAGAAAACAGGCAGAGGGACTGATGTGAGGGGCAGCTCTTTAAGTGTGCAACGAACAAGGTGAAGTGAGTGAGTGTAGCTCGAGTGACCGAGGCAATGTCGACAGCTGGCAGACAGGTGGTGGTGAATGGAAATCGGCCCGCCCGTCACGAGGATCGAAGCCACTGTACTTCCCCACAAGATCAGGCAGCAAATGAAGCCGAGAAAAGGAGCGTGCAGCTTCTATTTCGGGAAAGAAGCTTAAGCAGGCTAAGCTGTTGAAAATCGTTGTGATGGGGTCATGGGAAAGGTGGTGGGAGGGAGGGAGGGTGCCAAACGTGAGCCGGCCACAGGAACACACACAAACAGCAAGCCTCCTAAGGGTATATCCACACTCCAAGGGCAACGTTGCAGCCACAACTTACAGGCTCGGGCAGATGTCAACTAGGAAGCAGCCCACGCAAGGCTTGGCGACGGGGTAACAATGACAATAAAGGAGTGACTGGAGCGGTGGGCGAATCCGATGGACGAACGTAGATGATCGTAAAGTGATTGACAATGGAAAAAAGAAGGCTTGCTAAGGTCGATATGAAGAGACAAGTGCAAAATGAATGGACTACAAGAGAAGGGACCACAAGTACAAGAGACGGGCTGGTGCCGCATGCCAATGTCTTATATGAACAAACATATCAACGTACCTGGTGGACCTGCGAGGCCGTGCCATACTGACGGATGGCATGCTGAGCAGAGTCAGAGGCGTAGCCGCCACAGGACGGTGGAGCCATTGTCCGCTCGTGTGATGATAGGCCAGCAAACGTGAGTTTGTTTCAAACATGGGAAAGAATTCAGGCGGAATGGTATCGACGAAACTGCCAGGGCTTGCCAGCGGACGAGTACAGCGTACGGCCAGGGGGCGACAGGACCAAGAAACAGGCTAAATGAGTGTAGGGCATGCAAAATAACGCTATGAGTTCCAAACAATGGACATATGAGATTCTATAGGACAGATGCTGAGAGAAGTGCCGAAGAGCTGGGCAGGGGGGGGGAGGGAATGTCGTCGGATTTGGTGGTGGACGAAGTTTGGCGTCGTTTCGTTTGGTGGTGGGCCGCTAGCGTCTAGTGGCCAGGAGCCGGTGGGCGGCAGCTTCCCAGATCCTGGCTGGCTTAGCGGCGTTTCACATGGGAAGGAGACGCGCCGTTCCAGTTGCCTCGGCCTCCGCTCCTTCCCCCCCCGATCAGGGGACGTTTGCCCTCCACAGCGCTCCAATCGATGATTGTTAGCGCCACGTCTGTTTGCCCCGAGAGCTTAGCCTTTGGCTGGGATGATCTCGACTCGTCCAACAAAAGAAAAATGGGACCGGTCGCGCTCGGGTGCTCATGGCATTGATCGGGTACCTGAACTCGCAGCGTGGTAAATTACGTACCGCTGGAGTGGCAAAGACCTAGGCCCCATTCAACTTCTGCTTCAAAGGGATTGGTTAGCTGGGCTCAGACGAATCCTGCCGTATGCAGAAGGCGCTTTTCTCTGTGTCTGAAAATTCCACGCGGCGCATGAATCTCCTCTACCAGGGAGAGGAAGAGGAAGCCGAAGAAGAAAGAGCAGGCCTGACATGGGGCCTGCTGCTCGTAGTGCTCGAAGCCAGTCGACTCGGGGCATCCACCTAGGGCGCGGGTGTGCCATGGTGACGTGCGGACAAGTCTGTCCCGCCGCTCCAGCCACATCTGACACTTCACTTACACGAGAATTACCTGATGGCAGTCCACCGCAGTGCTGTTTGTGGCCGGCATCCCGTCCTTTGCCTCGGGCTGCACTGTTTCCCATGGCTCGCTCGGCCAGGCCCCCACCACTAGGGCACGAGCAGGCAAGACACTGCTCCCACCAGCACGGTCTGTTTGTCTTGGAACCATCCGAACTCACAAAAAGAAAAATAGAGGAGGAAGACTCCACGGGGCTTACTAAGAAAAACACTTGTTGCTTCCCTGGAGCGATCCTCTCGTCCAGCAGCGAGCGTCTGGCCAACCAATTTACATGAGAGGTGTGGCTCCCCGCTGTCCGCCCGTCGTCAGATCCCTCCGGTGGTCGCCAGGGTTGCCTGTCTGGAGGGGGCCAAGGATCGACAAAGGGGAAATCATGCGGAATGGCAGGGGTCGAGTCCCACTGTACAGGCGGGTGCGAATAGCTGCAACCACCAGCAACGTCCAACTTCTACACGTCGTTGGACCTCATGATCCTGCTGCCTGGCTCGGGAGCAATGTCAGTCATACGATCAATCAGCATCGCTCCCGTAGACTCTTTGGATCATTCAAGCAAGTTCAAAGACCCAGGTCACAAGACGACATAATTAGACAGCATGGGGCATTCGATATCGTCCTGCTGAAGGACATCTGAAAATAATCGATTAATACTACGTCAACGTTCCCTCCATCGAACCCCATCGAACCCCATCTACCACCATCTTGACCTCCGCTTGCACCCTACGGTACTAATGCAACCACGCGCTTGATCCCAGGTGCCTGCAATCTAACCACGATGCTCCGTAGAATGGCCGTGCCGTTCCCATCCTTTCCCTGGCCCCGGTCTCGAAACACCGAATCCCGTCTCTAGGCTTGACCGCGGCTTCCCAAGAGCTCAAGGGCGCATTCCGACTCACTCGCTCGCTCTTCGCGCTGGCATCATCGTCCCTTTGCGTGATACACTTGGCATCAGGCAACTAGGTCAATAGTTGGATATTGTCTTCTGCCTATGCCTCGGCTCTTCGGGCTGGAATTTATTGAGTGAATCCAGCCGGGCTTGTGTCCGGCCCTCCGTACACCCATCCGCTCCGCTCGAGTCTCGTTGAAACAAACAAGACACAGCACCAGCATCACAATTTTTTGCCACACCCGCAGACATGTGATTCCTTCTCCAATGTCATTTCTACCACCTCGGGCTCTACTCGGCCAAATCGAGTCCTGAGGCTATTTGGGACCCTGCTGACCCCCCGGAAAACCACCACATGTCCGTCACCCGCCTGCACTGTCGATCGCTCATTTGCCCTTCCCCGCAATCTCTGCTACCTACCCTCCACGATCAGATCACCCACACTTCCCCCCTTGCCCCTTTCGGTAGCAATGAGCAGAATGGGCGGCCGAACCGTAGCTGGCTAGTCACCGAGAGAGCCATAAGCTGGGTGTTGTGTTCGGCCGCCCGATCAACCCTCAGCAGGATGCATAGCTTTCCGTGGCTCTTGTCGAAAATGAACTTTGTCAGAGGCAGAAACGATATTAGTGTATTGTGGCCTTGTTCAAGAATCATCTATCAGAAACTATTATGCCGCTCAAAAGGACAATGATCCTGTGGAAATGCAATCATGATCGTGCCGCCTCTCCCCCTTCCCAATCGAGGCTATCCAATAGCGAAAAGTAAGAAGTTGACATTCCGTCACCCGCCCAGAACTCCAACAAATATTGCAATCCATTCACTCTTTCATTTGCTGAGAGTGATCTCGTCAACGGAAAGACGTCTTTCCGCGATATATTGATTGGTCAAAGACAGGGAGCCAAAACTCGTTGTTCACGAACGTGCCGCGCAAATCACGCAGACCTAGTGACCACCGTGTCCGCTCGATATCCCAAGCGCCAATTAAATGAAGTGAAACTGGCCGGCGAGTGCGTCCTTGCTCTCCAAGGTTTGAATACCCTCAATGTCAGCCCCAAAGTCCATGATCAAAATCTTGGGATCTTGCCCGGTGCTGACGATACGTCTGTAGTCGCACTTGGCACTCAGCACCCAACTGGAATGCCATCGTGGGAAGTCCAGCAGTTGATGGCCCGTCTCCATGTCCCACACTTTGATGTCTCGGTCGTAGCTGCCGCTGATCAGTCGTCCACTGACGCTATCAATGTGCAGGCTGCGCACCAAGCCCTCGTGCGCGCGCATCTCCCGAACGCACTCGCCAGTGTTTGCATCCCAGATGCGTATGACCTTGTCATTACCTGCCGAAGCCACATAACGACCGTCTTCTGAAAACTGCGAGCATGCGAGGCCCTTTGTATGCCCCGCAAACTCGCGAATGTTCTTGCCCGTATCGATGTTCCAGAGCTTGACGCGGAAGTCTCCAGAGCACGACACGATTGTGTTGCCGCGCATTTGCACAGCATTCACGGGCCCGGTGTGTCCGCGCAGTTGACGAAGAAGGTTGCCTGTCGCGCGGTCCCAGACGCAGATGCTGATGTCTTTGCTGCAGGTCACGATATGTTGGTCATCAAAGGCCAAATCCAAGACAGCGGCGGTGTGGTGACGAAGTCGCCGTACCGGTTGATAGCCATTGCGCAGGTCGTGGACTATGCAGGTCGAATCCGAGGATCCCGTTACCAGAATCCTATCGTCGTACTGCAGGCACAGGATGGACGCTTTGTGGTGAGTGGTAAATGCTAAAGGAGTAGGCATTGACTCCTTGATCCGCTGGTTATCCGCACCCGCGGCATAATGAGTAGGAAGGCCATCATCATCATACAGAATCGGGGTCCCCACGACAACCTCCGGAGGCCCAATTATCATTTTACAGTCAAACGTATGCATGTCCCAAATTCGAATCGTCTTGTCACGTGAACCTGTAATAATCTTGTGCCTATAAACCGTTAGCGATTGAACTCTTATGACTCGCAGGACGATTGCCGACTTACTCGTCGAACTGGATACAGTAAATACTGTCAAGATGGCCGTTGAGGTAGACCGGGCGGGCTTTGCCGTCTCTCCACCTGCGGCTCAGGTCTTGCTTGATGCGATAGATATCACGCCAGTCATTGTCCGGATGCACTGGCGGGATACCGAGGCCCATGCCAGGCTTAATGGGCCCGCTGGTGGCATAGGTTGCCGCGGTGTGTCTGAGACAAGACTTCCGCCAGACATGCTGACTCGCAATCACCCAATTCCACCCACGAGATACAGTACATGCTTTGGCAAGCGTGGCGGCATCAAGATACTCCAACACATGAGTAGCGAGCTCGGTGGGAAGCCCCGTAATGAAATCGAGGCGGCTGATGCTGGGATCCTGCGCATCGGCTTGTATCTCGCCAATGATATCGTCCTCCATCCCAGGGATGGCCGCATTGATCCCAATGCCACTCTCGCGGTCAATCCCATCTTCGCTAGAGGGCGTGCGCAGCCAAGCCGTCTGCAAGCTTTGTCTCAGTATGAAATCGTTCTGGAGAGCAGCTGCGGCTTTGGCCGCGGCTCCCCCGCTCATAGGTATCACAGGAGGCTCGTCACCAACACCCGGGATGGCAAGGTGACATGGATGGGAAGCCTGATGTGCTGGCGAACGGAGATCGGTGGTCCGCTCAAGATCATAAAAGGACCTGGAGCGGCGGAAGGCAGTGGCATGGCGGAGACGGGACCAGGTCGTGTTGGCGGTGGTCGGTCTAGAGAAGGATGCTCGTCGATCCGGGGCCGGTTCATCTATGGTCAAAGACGGGCGTCGCTGGACAATGCCCTTGAGTGATACGGAAGCTCGACGGAAAATGCGCCTGATGCTACCCGAACAGTGTTGGGTGGATCTATGGTCTGTATGAGGGTTCTCGTTCGCGTACAGTGTATCGTCAATGGCAAGCTCGCTAGCCGCCTGTTCCAGCGCGTTCAGTTCTTCGGAGGTGAATATGGACGTCTTTGACCGGCGCCAAGGTAAGGACAGACTCAGGCTTCGGAAGCGTTCTTGGGAAGTCGAAGATGATCCGCCATGGTCGAGTCGAGGGCCTTGCGAGCCAGTGGCCTGAGATTCGGGAGCTGTACCCAGCATAGTATCGGTCGTTGTAGGATGGAGTTGTGGGAGGATTCTTTCTTGTTTCGTTCGTGTGTCGTTTAGCTTCCCGCCCGGTTGCAAAGCAGTGTAGATCCCAAAAAGGAGGCGCAGCTTGTTTGTCAAGAAGCAATCGAAGAGCGGTATCCAAAATACACGTAATATTTGTATGATCTTTCCCGGGAGTTAATCGACCGTTGATACAACAACCTGCAATTTCGAGGGAGTCCGAGTAACGTGTTTCACCCTGATGACAGCAGTGCCGTCAAAATGTCGTAGTCCGTCGTGCGCAGCGCGAGTAAGAATGTGATGGGTGCCTAATTTCGAAGGAGCGGTGGCTCAGCAATCCGTAGCACGAGAGCCGTAGTACTAAGTGTTCGCGAGTCGATGGGAAGCTTGGACGTGGTGAGCGAGTGAAAGATGTTCAGTCCAGTCTCGAGCGAGTCCAAGAGGCACGAATAAGACAAATGAGGAGAGGAACAAGCAAGAGAGACATTCAAGATCCCAAAAATGGGCTGGCAAGAAAGGAGGGAAACACGGCGTACACGACCAGGAGACCAGAAAACCAAGAAACCAAGAAAAGGACCCGTGAGTATGGGTGGGTGAGACAGGGCAAGAAAAAGGATCAGGACAGGATCAGGACGTGATCAGGAAAGAAGAGGAAGAAATCATGAGCGGCTTCTGCCAGACGTTAATTGGCGGCCAGGCTACACGACTCGTAGGTTGGATCAAAGTTTTGGGCAGAGCCGAAAGGAGCCCAGCGGCTGCGGGCCAGTGGATGACAGGCGCAGGCGACGGGTCCCGACCGCTTCCCTGGGCGGAGGACCCGTCTGGCTGCATGTACGAGGTAGTCGTGGGTACCTCTGCACCAATCAACGGATGCGAGTGTACTTTGGAGGATCTACAGAGCCGCTGGCCGGGGTACCTCTCACCAGGGCGGGCTCCATCCCCTAAAGATGTCTCCGTTTCTCCCTACCCGTACTTACCATTCACTGGTGTTCACACCACCTGTCACACATCATCGACTCCAAGGCCATCGTTCTCCATTGCCGCAGCAGCACTTGGCGAGCAAGATAATGAATCATGCGCAACGGCATCAGGTCGTGACGTCGGAGTACTGACAGTATCACGTTGTTGCACAGCCAGATACCCACTGCCTACCTAGTAGTCGTACAAGGGCCTCCTGCGGCATGCGTCCGGCCAGCACGCGTGACCTACCATCCAGTCAGGGGCAGGACATCGACCGCAAGGACATTTTACTGCTACTGGGCAGGTGCCGTGTAATAATAGCCTGGGCATGCCTTTGTTGAACGTTCAGGTCAGCCTACAATTAGAACACTGGTTGCTTTTGTCACTCAACCCACGCACGGCATGATGATGCACAACGAAATCCAGACAAAGGCTCGAACATGCACTACAACGATCTCGTAGGCCAATTGTTCCTCATGTTCCCAAAGGGGAAGATGGATCATAAATGCCATTACCTACAGCATCAAGCGTTTACGCAAGTCCACGTCGTAAACGTTCAAAGGCAGTCTTCTCTCTAGTTCTTTTAGCAGCAACATAAGGGAGGCCAAAGTCGCCAGGCGCTGACGGTAATTATCATCACGGTATCAACGTCCAGGTTTGGAGCCCCCTCCACGGAACTTTTAGAATGTCCCGTCGTGGCTACTGCAAGATCGGAGGGCCCGAGTTAATCGCCACGTTTGTCCTTGATCTCACTTGGCCTAACAGCCGGTTGCGTGCCCAGCCATGGTTAGTAAACAAGGCTAAATTAAATCTTGCATCATTGCATAACGAAATCTCTGCCGTGATGTTCGCCACGACATCATGACATGCGAGCATCACTCCTAGTCTTTGGTCTGAACCTGCTTCTTCCAGGATTCGACATGGCCTGCTAGCAGCAAGGCTGTTTCTGGAAGGGTTCTCCCCTTTGTCCATTGTTTGTGTTGATGATTGAAAGTTGACTAAAATCGGAATTGCCAGCCACGTTTACTGATAAGATCACATGCGTCGATCGCAATGAAGGAACCAGCCGAATCAAGCGGACAGATAAGGTACCTAGATTATCAGTCTGTGGTCCTCCGCGCGGCAGGTTTTCAGATGTTAGAGCAGCAGCGAATTCCTTGTTGGGTTGCGTCTGGAAATGGGTAAAGCGGGCAATCGGTTACTAGTGTGAGTGCGTGTGCACGGTATTTGTGTAAGGTTGTGACTCGGCATAACCTGATCTGGGCCACAGCTCTGGAACTGCAACTGTCCCCAGGCTGCCAGCGTCTTAACCCATGGCACCGCTACAAGGAACTATTATCCTTGAATCAAAATTTCCCTCGTAAAAACCCGAGAACCCTTTGTGCATCTCAAGCTTCGACTCGGTCATTCGTTCCTCGTCACCCTAGAATCATACTCGACAGAGCCCGCCATCACGTCTCTCAACACTTTTTTGACGTTCACAGTCAAGAACCATCAACATGGCGCCGGCAAAACAAGGCGTCTCCTTGCCTCTGGCATACAGACTCTTCTTCCTCATCATAGAGCCCGTATCTGCCCTTGTCGGAGCCTTCTACTCCCATTACCGCCAAATGGAGTATCTGCGGCTCCTAGACGCCAACTCCGCGCCAGTGGTCGTGCCCACGGCCACCTCGGTCGCCCTGTCTCAGTTGGCCAACATGTACTTGTTCTTCGCTCTCAACGAGGCCATCGTGCTGCGATCAGCGACCGATATGCGCGTGTGGAAAGCCGTTCTCGCAGTGCTGCTGATGGCGGACTTTGGACATCTGTACTCGATGAGGGGTCTAGGAATGGAAAAGTACTATGATGTAACAGGATGGAATGCCAGTGACATTGGCAACATTCCCTGGGTTTACTTTGGCGCTACGCTGCGAATTTGTTTCCTGGCTGGCGTTGGCCTGTGAGGCAGACTTGGTATGGTAGACTATTGTGTTGGGGATTCGATCGGCCGGGACGGTTGGCGCGAGCCACAGGAAATACGATGATTTATGCGGTTCTGGTGAGCTTTAAGAGCGGCCTGGCAATGGCCTCGAACAACCGAGCTGAAATACCGGACACTCCCGAATCGTTTGACTGATTCGCGGTGATGGCCTAGCATTCAACCGTGGTTAATCGGTCACGGGAGGGGTGGGCGATACCACTCCTCCCCGATCTACAGAATTGGACGATTATCGTTGGTGGAAGAATCAGCCATGCGTCGGACTCTGCGGGGCCCCCACGAATCGAGGGGCAGGCCAGTCCCCGCAATGATTCAGGCTGGGTGGACGAAACTCGGTATTAGCCATACGAGGTGCAGCTTCGCCAGCTTGACCTCGCCCGCGAAACCTGGCGGTGCTCCGAACCTTCGTCCCTGGTCTTCGGCCCATCGTGAAAAGGGCATTGGTGACGCCCTGGCGTGGGCAGCAGCCCCGTTGCCCCTCCTACCCCTCATACTCCATCCTTTTTTTTTTCTTGAGGATGGTAGGTGGGGGGTAGCATGGCTGGATGATGGAGGTAACGATGCTCCTCTTTATCTTGCTCCTTGCTCTCTCACCCTCTTCTCTCTTTCTCCTCCTCTTCCTCTTCTTCTTCTTCTTGCTCATACTCAATTCCTCGACCTTGTCCATCTCCCATCTGCATATCCTCTCATCTTCGTCATTCCCCATCTCAAAATGGCTTACCCCGACAAGTTCGAAGGCTTCCAGGCCCCCAGCAAGGAGAACTGGCTGGACTTCCAAAAGGGCTCATGGGAGCCTCGTCCCTTTGGCGACTACGATGTCGACATCAAGATCGAGGCCTGCGGTGTCTGCGCCAGCGACAAGCACACCATCGACGGCGACTGGGGTGACTGCCCGTACCCTCTGGCCGTCGGCCACGAGGTTGTCGGCAAGGTCCTGAAGGTCGGCTCCAAGGTCAGCCTGGTTGAGGTTGGCCAGCGCGTCGGTGTCGGCGCCCAGGTCTACTCGTGCCTCGAGTGCCGACAGTGCAAGAACGACAATGAGACGTACTGCACAAAACAGATTGACGCCTATGGCGCTCCTTATCTCGACACCGGGTTCATCACCCAGGGAGGATACTCGTCTCACACCCGTATTCATGAGTACTGGTGAGTGAGAGACAGGCGGCATCGCAAGTCGTCCAACCCAGAGCTGACATGGTGTGTCACAGGGTCTACCCCATCCCCGAGAACGTCAGCAGCCCTGACGCCGCGCCCATGCTGTGTGCCGGCATCACAATGTACAGCCCGCTGAAGCGCCTGGGCGCGGGCCCCGGCAAGAAGGTGGGCATCGTGGGCATCGGTGGTCTGGGCCACTACGGCGTCATGTTCGCCAAGGCAATGGGGGCAGAGGTGTGGGCCATCTCGCGCTCGCGGTCCAAGGAGGCGGATGCCAAGAAGATGGGCGCCGACGGCTTCCTGGCGACGAGCGAGAAGGGGTGGAACGAGCCTCACAAGATGACGTTCGACATCATCATCAACACGGCCAACTCCTTCGACGGCTTCGAGCTGAGCGAGTACCTCAGCCTGCTGGACATCCACGGCAAGTGGAACTCGGTCGGCCTGCCCGGCGGCGACGGCATCACGGTGCGTAACCAGGACTTCCTGGCCAACGGCTGCTACATCGGCAGCTCCCACCTGGGAAGCCGCAAGGAGATGCTGGAGATGCTCCAGATGGTCAGCGAGAAGGGCATCTCCTCGTGGGTGGAGGAGATCCCCATCTCCAAGGAGGGCCTGCAGGAAGCCATGAACAAGCTGGCCAAGAGCAGTGTGCGCTACCGATCATGCATGATCGGCTTCGACAAGGCTTTCGGCGCATGAGTATGAACGAAGGAGAGAAGGAAGGAAGGAAGGAGGGTCTGTTGGATGTGATACCTGGTCCTTATATACGTTTGCATGTAAAAATTAGTATTTGTTCTCCTCGCTCGATGTGGGGGATGGAGCACCTTGATGGCTCCCAAGCCGGCACCCGATGTATTCGTACGGATTTGGATTGTCCCGATCGACCAGAGATCTACAAAGTGCCACCTACACATGTTGGTTTGTGTATTTCCACCATCGCCATAAACAACATGAGCACTTTTGCCTCACATGTATAGCCCTTCTCTCGGCTATCATTAGTTGAGGGCAATAACAACAGACGAAGTGCCGGGTATTCAATGATTGACAGCCTTTCCTAATTCATCTCGCCGGACGCTCTGCCACCTCTTGCCCGCACCAGCACCGACCTGAGTCATCCCCGAATCAGGCATTCCGAGGCTCCAGGACGTCCTCTGATTTGCCAGAGCGTGGACCAGCCTGTCCGGCGAGACGAATTCGGGTAGGTACTTTGCAGGGGACTCAACGACAGCTTCAGGGTCCTCCCAACTTGGTTCCTGCAAGCACACCGCGGTTCGTCAGCAGCGCGATTGACCATCCGCCCACGCCAAGCACCATTATCAAAGCGGCCCAAAGCTGCTATGCGGGCGGCATCTCTCAGCATCAAGACATTGCATCATGAAGTTCCGATATAACCTTGCCGGATTGGGCCTCGCCGTGAAAGGGCCCCCCAGTGCACGTTACACGCGGGGATGCGTGAAAATCTGCACCCTGGAATATTCGCCCATTACGGTCTTCAGTGGCTTCACTATCAGAATCAATGACCGAGGTAAAGAAGAAGATGCGGTATCGGGCTGTGGTGAGGGTGAAGGCTCCTGGCTCCCTTATTCACCTCGTTACTATGAGGGGGCAAGTTGGTTTATTGTGTTGGCTGAGTTTGCCCATTGACTCATTGAACGCAAAGGACTCAAAACAGTGACGGGAAGGCGCAGATAAAGTCTTGCTGCCCGCCCATTCACTCGGAAGTGTGCGCTGAGACGGCTCAAGGCAAATAGCAACTTCACTTATCTTACCCTCCATTCCAGTCCTTGACCTCAGCCTGGCATCGCGGGCACCTCATCGTTATCCATCATGTAAGCCATCTCTTCGCCGGCATCTCGCTACCCATTGGCATAGCTAACCAAAACACCAGGTCATCTTTATCGGAAGCCCTTGCCTCCGAGCAGCGGCCCAGCCCCGCTCTCACCCTCACCCTCACGCTGCGGTACCGTCGACAAGCCTCCAAGGCCGAGGTCACCGCCGTCGGCATCTCCCCCAGCACGTCGTCCGCCTTCGCCGTCTCCCTCGGCTGCCAGGCCGCACAATCCTGGGTCGACGTCTTCGACATCGAAAGCCAGCGCGGCCACTCCAAGACGGCAGGCGAGACGGCCGCCTTTAGTCCCAAGGGGGACCGCATCGCCTGCCTCCGTGATTGGACCACGCAGGTCGGCGGCGGCGTCGAGCAGCGCTACGCTAGTACCGTGCTCATTCGCGACGCCGTCTCCGGCAAGACTGTTGTTGAGCTCAAAGGGGCGACCAGCTGGCCCCTGGCTTGGAGCCGCGATGGACGCTACCTCGCCGCGGGAGAAGCTGGCAACGGATTTGCCTCTGGCCGCATGAGTGTTTGGGATACGCGGACCGGTACCAGGACTGGCCGCATCGTGAGCCACCTCGACACCATCACCCACGCCGTCTTCACCCCCGACAACAACCTCGTCACCCAAAGCCTCGACGGCACCGTCCGCCTCAGCAACCCCACCACCAGCAAGACCCTCCGCCGCCTGGAAGTCGAATCCGTGCGTCGCCCGCACCCGCGTGCCCTCGCCGTGTCCGCCGACGGCTCCCGCATCGCCTCCGTCTGGGCGTCCACGGTGCAGCTGTGGCTCCCGCAGGCCGATTACATCGTCTCGTACGCCACGAACGCCGTGCGCAGGACCGAGGGCTGGCCGCTCTGCGTCTCGCCGGACGGCCAGCGCGTGGCCTGCTGGACCGAGGACGGCTTCGACCTCATGGATGTGGGCACTGGCGCGGTGCTGTGCGAGCAGAAGACGGATATACTAGTAACGGCGGGTGCGTTCTCTACGGATGGCAAAGTGCTGTTGCTTGGCAGAATGGATGGCATGCTGGAGGTTTGGGACGTGGAGCAAAAGGAGTGAGGCGTACTGGACACATTACAGCATTAACAAAGGGGGGGGTTCTTAAGGGGCGTGTGCATGCAGGCCAGGAAAAGCTGCATGGCTTTTCTTTTGCTATCTTATGCTAGTGTATCATGCACATTCAGATTGGTCCTGTGTAAAACAAAATGGAGTTTTAGGGCGTCAATTCGATATTATTCGGTCAAGTTGCTTATCAATATATACAATGTTGTGTGTTGAAAGTAGTGTAATGATTTCCAAATCCCTAGCGATATCATGACAGCATCATTCCAACGACTCCTTACTCTCCACAGCCGTTGGCAGCATGTATGAAACAGTGCAATCACCCCAGGCATACTTGGGATGCAAACTCATACTAAGAGTATATGAGATGTCTCAGTATCGATGCGCGGGACCCCAATTATAGTCTTTCTCAGGCAACTCTACAATCATTGTACATTCCAGACGTGGCCGTGGCAGTGGTTGTCCTTAGTACTGAGGCTCCTTCGCAAAATTGGCTCTCTTACTGCGTAGATTTCTTCATTCCAGGATATCGCAGTCACATCACCACACTCTACATCTACTCTGCCATCAACACTATCTTCACTCACTCAAGGTATCTCTCGCTCGCTCGCTCGTCCACATAATTTCATCCCTCATCACTTCTCCTCCCCCCCATATATCATCAATCCTCTTTGTTTCCTCCCAAGGGTATTTACCGTATCGAAAAGCTCACTTGTCCCCATCTAGGGAACCCTCAACCAGCCCAGCCCAACATCTCCAATGTGCCTCTAGCGTCGGCTGCCGTCAGATTGCCAACCCCGAGCTTGGTAGCCTGGGTGCCGCGTCGCAGGCGCTGCAACCCCACGGCCACCTTCCAAGCCTCCGTCTCGTCCAGCACCACCAGATACCGCTTGCCCTCTTGGTCTCCAATCGTGGCGCGCAGCAGGTGTAGGCCTTTTGATTTCCACCCTCCAGTCTGTCCGGTCGAAGATGGAATGTTAGTATCTTTAAAGGTGCGTTCGCATAAGCCGATACGGCAACAATTCTTGCACGCGCAAAGCATTTCTGTCAGGAAGAGGTCGGCATCCTCGCCCGCGTACGTCTTGGCGACGTTGCGGCTCCGGGCGCCGGCCGCCTTGTGAAGCAAATGAGGGAAGTTTTTGGCCCCGGGGTTGGGCGACGAAGCAGACGCAGACGCATTCAAACAGTGCGGGGGGCACCATACCTCAATGAGCTTGAGGGTCCAAGCCTTGACGTCCCATTCGCGCTGGGGAACGCCTCGGACATCGTCGTCGATGAATAGACCCTCGGTGGTGATGCGCAGGATTAGGCCATCCGTGACCGATCCTACACCTGACACCAACTGACTGGCCGGCGTCTTGGAAAATTGGTTCATAAACAGATACACAGCCTGGATGACAATCTTGTCGGGATCCTTGGTCGTGTAAGGGCCTCGTACCGATGCTGGCGGTGTAGTTCGTGTTGTTGTTTGGGACGGGGCCCAGGATGCCTCCGAGCCGCCGAAGGAAGATACAGACGGCGCTTGTCTGTGCTTCTTCGGGGTGTCGTACGGCCTGTATGAGTGGGTATCCTCCGAGCTTACATACGACTTGGCAGTTGGATGAGGGGGCTTGCTCTGAGTCGAGGAAGCCGATGCCTTGGAGATATTGGAGGGAGCAGGCACCGGAGGCCGTCCGTTTGGCCACATACTCGTCTTCTCTCCAAGGCCAGAGAAGGCATAGCTGCTCCCTTGTTTGGGGGCTGGTTTCGCGGCCGCAGCCGCGGCCGCCGCTGCACGGGCTTTGGCCTCTTCCTCCTCCTTCTTCCTTGCTGCCTCTCGTGCTGCCTCTCGTTCCCTTGCTTCTTTGGCCTCCTTCTCTAGTCGTTCTCTCTCCTTCTTTTCCTTTTCCAGTTTTTCCGCGAGGTCTTTGGCTCTTGCTTCAGCGTCTAGTCGTTCCTTTCGTTCTTTCTCCTCTCTTGCCTTGCGTTCTTTCTCTTTCTCCCTTTCGAGTCTTTCTTTTGCCTCTCTAGCCCGTAATTCTGCCAGTCGCCGTGCGGCATCCTCACGTCGCTTTTTCTCGGCCTCCTTGGCCTTACGTTCTTCTTCCTTCTTTCTCATCTCTTCACGGGCCTTCTCCCAGGATCCTTTGGCTGTGGCGGGCTTTGGTGACGTCGGTGTAGGTGCTGAACGCTGCCATGACGACTTTGGTGGCTCTTGCTTCGGCGGTTCCGGCTTTGGAGGCTCTGGTTTGGGCGGCTCTGGTTGGGGCGGCTCTGGTTTGGGCGGCTCTGGCTGTGGCGGAGGTGTTGGCGGAGGCTGCCAAGTTGGTTTCGGTGGTTCCGGCTTTGGCTCTTCTGGTGGTGGAGGAGGAGGAGGGGGGGGAGTTGCTGGTCGAGGAGGTGGCGGCGGTGGTGGTGGTGGTGGTGGAGGCGACTGTTCCCACGACGCTTTGTGCTTATGGTGCTCAGGCTGTGGAGGAGGCGGCGGCGGTGCACCATGAGTTCGAGCACCTCCTGAGGGATTTGTTCCGTGTGGAGGAGGGGGGGGAGGACCTCCCGTGTTCGGGGCCGTCCCCGCAGACGTCCCACCATAGCCGCCTCCTCGTCCACCATGGCTGGTATACGGCTCCGGTCCCCGACTTCTCGGCGGACCATCATGTTGCGTCCGGCCGAGAGCCCATGCCCCGAATCCAACTCCGAATACCAACATGACCATACCCATGTTGCCAAGTCCTTGAAAGCTCTCCCACCAAGCCAGAAACGCCGGGGCCATGCTTTGACACAAAGCAACAAGTATCAGCGCGGAGGCGAAGCCAGCAACGAAGCTATTGATGCTGGGCTGCATTGATGGTAGGTAAAGGAAGCCAGAGCCTGCCGAGTGCTCGGGTATGATGAAGATGTCGTATTTGCCCGGCGGCAAGCCCGAGGACGTCCTGGGCATTTCGCCATGAGGCGGGGGCGGAGGCGGTGTGTCCATATCAACCGCTCAGCCCTTGTGTCCGGCTACAGGCTGTATGTTCGGGTAGTTGCGTCTTCGAAGTCTGCGAGAAGAGGCGGTATCGTCTGTCGATCGGGAGGTGAGGAATCCATGAACGGTGGTCAGGGTCGTAAGAGAGGAGCTATGGACCAGTCAGCTACTGCTCGACGAGGCAGAGTATGCAAAGTGAGTTCCACGTCTCCGACCAGAGACATGGCATCGATTACGATGGCGTGGGAGACGCAGGGTTTTCCTCTGGTTTCTCCTCATTTCCCTGTGATGACGACTTACTTAGATTAGGAACATAGGAAAAGCAATGAAACTGCACGCATAAACGCCAGGCTCCCGGAACCGCAATGCAGAAGTCAACGCTCGACGAGGGACAGAAATAGCAACAAAG
The DNA here is from genome assembly GCA_001021365.1 of Stachybotrys chartarum. NCBI lineage: Eukaryota > Fungi > Ascomycota > Sordariomycetes > Hypocreales > Stachybotryaceae > Stachybotrys > Stachybotrys chartarum. The sequence continues at coordinate 2,309,533 of LDEE01000003.1, forward strand.
CTGTTCGTTTTAGCAGGTATCGCCGGTTTTATTGGAGGTCGTAGGATCAGTCCTCAAAAGGCGGTAGGCAGGCATTGAGAAAGAAAAAAAAAAGGCTTGGTAGGACATAACATGGTCCACGGGCGCCAATGTTTACTTTTGGGGGGGGCGGGTAATAGCCTTTCGGGAGCGTGGGAACCCACGCCGGGGGCCACGTCTTTACTGCACCAAAGCCCACCAAGCGGGGCTTCCTCCCACTGGCTCCCGCGCCCTTACTGGGCGCTATCAAATGCACAGCCCAGCCCAGCCAGCTTCCACTTTGATCCTTGCCAATGTCCCCCTCTCGAGAGCACGTTAATGGATCATCGTCATTTCTCTATCCAGCCCATTGAGAGGTAACCCTCCGATTCCCAGCCTCAGAGCTCCCCCCGGAAAAGCAAAGCTGAGGGGAAGGAGGCAGGGTAGGGTGCATTGGTTCGACATCGAAACTATACACCATAAGCGAACTTTGCAACGTGGTGTCTGTCCAGGATGTCCCCTGCTCCAGCACCTTGTCTCGACATGACACAAACCGTTCGCGAAGGAATAGATGAGCTATGGACGAAGTATCGAACGTCGGGATCCGTCAAATGAGCAGAAGTCCCTTGTCGCCTACTTCGAGCCATGGGCATGTCGCTGCACCGATGGGCTACTTGATAACTGCATACGCCCTGCTGCATGTGTTGCAGTCTGCACAAGTAAACAACCGGTGCTGCCGTGGATACGATGTTCCCATGCTGCGAGTGTCGCGCAGTCATCACACAGCACCGCCCAATCCGAGCTCTCGAACAAAGCCAGCGCTCCTTACAGGTCGGTTACGTTTCCCTCGTCTAGCGAATAGTGTTCGTCTGGGGCGATCGACGAGCTCCACTGGACCGGAGATACCAGGGCCAAGTCAACAACAGACGAACCCACCACGTATGTGCAGTGTGCTAGCTCTTGCAATCACGAGCGTTGTTGTGTTGAGAGACCAATCTCCCCCAGTAACACAGCTACGGATACTTTAAGTCAGACCCAGCATATCGGCATGTGTAGGCTGTTGAGTCTCTTCCTTTGGCCCCCAATTCTTACAAAGTGTCCTTGACACAAATGTGGTGGCCATCTTCTCCCTTTTCCTCTTTTTTTTTCCCTTTCGGTTCCCATCCTCCTCATTTTGAATCTTGCCCCATTACGCGTTGCTAGGCAACCGCTACCACGGCGCCTGGAGCGCGTCTGGCCAGTGACGTAGCTCCACGGAAGTGTGGGCCCGCCGGCTTGATGTAGCCCAACCCGTCTCCAGAGGCAATGATGCTAAGGTTGGCCGTCGAAAAGCAGACGTGTGTCCCAGATGCTGTCAGCGGCTACAGTACCGGGTGGATTAATGTCAACTGTGACGTTAAGGGTTCGATCGTGTCAGCTATGGATGGTCAAAGTGCAGATGGCGGCTGCAGGAGCGCACGTGCAATTTTGTACCTCATCATGGGGTAACCCGGTCGCCTGGCCGCTGTGGCTAGCCGCTTCTACAAGTATACGTATACAGGGTCCCGTGGTGACTGAGCCATCAGCCCTGTAAACCTACTGATATCTTTCTCTTGTGTCACTTTGAGCTCGGAAATAGGGATAAATCACTATCAAGAGGCACCCGTTGGCCTTCCACCATTCTCCATTGAAATACAGCTGCGCGTAGAGGTCTCTCCGATTTGACGCCCACAATTGATCCTACTTATATCGTACAAAGGTATCATGCTAGCTGTAGAAAAGATGAGGTAAACGCCGGCAATCCCACTGAGTCAAGCAAGCCCGTAAATACGCCCACGTCCGCCATCATAGGCTCCTACGCTGCCCGCAACATAAAGGTCACGAGATTCACTATCCAAGTCGTCCCCTCCGCCATCTGCCCGATAACCCAGAGCCACCACACCGTCAGCTCTCCAATCACCAGTACCGTCCTCAGAATGGCCGAGAGTATCTCCAGTCACATCTTGCGGATGCGGTTGTTGGCGACCTTAAGCTTGCCCGTCACGCGGTCCACGTCGCCGTCCATGGCGCCAAGTATGTCGTTGTGCTGAGCCACCTCGTCGCCGATCTGCAGGCCCATCTCCTTTTGTCGTCGAATGATGGCGGCCAACTGCTCAATCTGTTCGTCCTGTGACTGCATCTCCTGCTTCTGCAGTTGAAGCACCCCTGAGTTGTCCAGTTCTCGCGTCTTGTCAGTCTCGGGTAATGGTGCTCCTAGGACGCGTCCAGCCGGCCGCCCACCCCGCAGCAGGGCTGCCTTGTCTGACGATGAAGCCTGGCCTTGACTGACGCCGCTGTGAGCCACGATGGATGCCGAGCTCGGCAAAGAGTTCGATAGTTTGTCCAAGCCCTCGCGTTCCATTCGTGCCCCGGATATCAAGTCTCGCCTGCGCCGTATCTCGCCCTCGCCCAGCTTCCCAGACTCTTGGATCTTGCGCAAGCCATCGTTGAGTGTACTGATGAGGGTACCAGCCTTGACAAGCGCTCGCTTCGCCGCTGCGCCGGCCTCTACTGCTGCTGTGCCATTGCCGCTTTCCACCGCTCCATCTCTCTTGGACAAACATTGCCGAGCGTCATGTAACTTTTGCTTCAACTCTCGGTGCATGTCCAACCACGTCCCCGGATCCGCAGCACCGGCAGCCGCGTTGCCAACCATGCCCCCAGCAGAGACAGCGGAATTCGTTGTGCTCGAGTTGGGCAAGTTTAGGAATGCCCTCCATGCTGTGGTATCCCTCCATCGTCGATCGGGCGATTCCGCTATTGCTTTCAGGTACCTTTCCAGTCCAACCTGGCGATCCCTTGTTAATTCTGGCGAGTTCACTGTCGACTTGAGCCAGTGCTTGCCAGGTAGCGGTGCGGGTGGCGGTGAGCCAACTTGTGCCACCAAAGAGCTGTGCAAAGAAGCGAAGTCGGAGTAGCGCTTCTGGACGATGAATGACCGGAGGGGTAGGCGAAGCGTGATGTTGTAGTAGGTAAACGGCTTCGAGGAGCCCTCATTGGAAACACTCGTGGACGGGATAGCGATCTCGGGCGGAGGTGCCATCGTAAAAGCAGTCGAGAAAACTATTGCAGAAGGGAGAATGATTTAGTGACGTCGAAAGTATTGACAGCCCGAGCTTGTACAACAGTGGGCGAGTGCAAGGTTGTATTACAAGAAGTAAGTTGGTAGGTAACAAGAGGTCACGTTGGGCCGATGATGCAAGTACATGACGCCTGAGGAATGCCCATTTCCAGCGCCTAAATAAAGGCACTAGCGGTGGCGTATTCTGCGTCTGCTCGGCGCATGATGGAAGGGTCCATGCGTTCAGGGTTCCCCTTAGGCGGCCTACCTGCGACGTCGTCATCTGCACTAATGTTAGGCAGGCATTCAGGAAGCCGTTCTGCCTACCCTAGAGAAATGCGTGCTGAAATGAACATGAATAGATGAAAGCTGTTATTTCGAACCCGTCGTCACATCGATTAGATCCGAACATTGACATGATTCTGAACTAGTGGCATGACTGAGCCGAGAACAAGGTTTGCTCGCTGGGTCAATTCGAGTGGGTTAGTCTCTACTAAGGGGTGTTCGATGAGTAACACTTTGACACACTTTAGGACCCGTTCGAATGCAAGATGAGAGCAATCGCAGGACGTGGTTACAACAGCCCGTATTGCTCACATCTATTGACACCATCCGCGAACCCGAAAGGTACGACATTACCCTTCACCGTCATATTGTCATGTCACGTAAGCGAGTCCGGGGTAGGTGTCTAGCCCTTGACTCTCACAACCCTCTCCCCTTTGCAGCGCACCACACTTTTTCCCAGTTCCTGTACGCCCCGGAATTCCACACAACTGACACTATTAGAACGTCTCCTGATCATCTGCCTCGCCCTCGACCGGGATCTCAAAGCCTTCCTCGGTTGAGTACAGAATCGTCTGGATATGCTTCACCAAACCATCCTCCTGCTTCTCCAGCTCGGGGTCCTCCTCCACAGCTTGCTGGATCAGCAGTTCAATATCGCGAAGCTTGCTGAAGTAGAAGTCCCGTTCCCGCTCTAGACTCGTCACGGTCTCCTTCAAGGTCGCATTCTCCTGCTGCAGGGCCGCGGTGCCAGGCCCAGCCACCTTAGCGACACGAGGACCTCCGCTGGGCGTGGCGCCGCCTCTCCGGGCTGCGGTCGTGGCTGGAGCTCTAGGAGCGGGACCGCTGCTAACGGGGGCTCCCTTGCGCCGGGCAACAGCATCGTAGTCATGGTCGGGGAAGTTTAGGTCCCAAAACTTCTTGGTCCACTGGAGGAACTCGAGGTTGTCTTGCATCTTGCACTTTACGAGGGACTCGACAGGGATGGGCTTGTCGATCTGGTGTTTCGCAAACGTGTCTGCACCGGGGTTAGCAACCTCGTTGCGCAGCGGAACCAACCGTTCTTACTTTGCAGGACCTTGAAGTTCTGGATGTAGGCATATTCGCCGTTGACGTTGAATTTGACTCGTGACATGGGCACATCCATGTAAATGCTATCGAAAACCTGGCAAAGAGCAGCGCTGTGGTCGACAGCGGTCAGCATCCGTGGTGATGAGGGCGTTTGTAATGTTCGCATCGTCGTGGGGGAGGGGTAGAAGCCACCTACCCAGTGCCGCACTGCTCGACCTTGGTGATGTTGAGCTGGAGGAGGCTGTTCAGCCATTGGACTAGCTCCTGTCTGTTGATCGAAAATAGTTAGAATCATAACCCATCGTGCGCGCCACGGTGATGACACCAACCTCGACTCGCCCATCTTGGATTCGGTTCGTGGGCTAGGAATAGGGGGACAATGCAGAAATAGCAGCGGGCCGGATGCGACGAGAATGTGAATGCTCTAAGAATAAGACAGACACCGTTGAGGAGTTGCAGAGTGTTGGAAGAAAGAGGGTATCACGAAGGCGAGGAGGATGGTGTAGGATGTGGCGTAAGGCAACAGGAAAGAATTTGGTCCCGTCTTGCTCTTCGCGTTGATTATATGTGCTAAGGCAAGGTAAGTAGGCAGATTAATTAACATGAGTTAAGTGCTCCGTCGCCCAATCAACCAGATGGAGGGGCATTTCTGCGGAGAAACAGCGGCTAGAATTTCTAAGCCAGCAAAGCAAAGCTTGTGATGTCAACCCAATAACCACAGCGGGCGTAGCCACCTCATGTGATGCAACCCCAAATGATTCCTCCAAGATCAGTAGCCTCAACTTATCAAGAACAAAACTGCATCACAGCTATTAGCCGAGATCGTAGGGTTTAGGCCCAGTAAGGGACGTGGGCAAATCGGCTTCTGATGGAAGGACAAGTACAATGCTTATGTTCCTAATTCTGCAGCATCTCAGTACAGTCATGGCAGTAGGAAAACGTCAGACAGGACAGGACGGTATCTGGTACGTCAAATTGAAGCACTGCTCAACTAAACTCAGAAACCAAGGACAGTGTGATGATAACCACAGACCCACGGTTGGGGAGTCGCATGTACATTTACATTGTCTATCAGGTACCTGAGAAGAAAAATGTCTTATCGATAAGCCCGTAGCCGCGCTAAGTATGGAAGCCGCAAAAAAAGTTCTGGCTGGCTTCTTATCCACACTTTTACTTCCCTCGTTGACCAGATACGGCACAATCAAGATGCCATCAAAACGACGTTCGGTCTCGGCCGAGGACGATTTCGTCTATACGATATCTGACAACGAGGAAGTACCCGAGGAACACATCCCTCCACCGAAAAAGAAGGCCAAGACCAATGCCAGCACTGGCAAGAAGTCGAAGAAACAGGCGGAAAATGAGGTTGAGGGCGATGAAGGTGCAGAGGGTGGTATATGGGGAGATAATGACGAAGACGACGAGGCAATGGATCCCGACTTTGAATTTGCAGACGTCGACGCAGGCTTCGGTACCGAGGACTTTGAGGGATGGGGCTTCGATGGTGCTAAGAAGGCTATGAAAACTGCCGAGAAGCGAGGGGTCGACATTGATGAAATAATACGACGGCGCAGACAAGGCAAAGACGCTACCAACGGCGAAGACGATGAGGAAGGGGAAGAGGAAGAGGAGGAGGAAGTTGAGAATGACATGGACGTTGATCTCGACGACGAGGACGACCAAGTTCTGGCCGACGACGCCTTCGGCATGAATGCTGGTTCAGACGACGAAGGATCTGCGGATGAGGGGGCTAAAGTTGACGAGGATGATGAAGATGAACCGGCTTCGGACAACGATTCAGTGGCTACGCCCTTGGCACACCCGGATGATGACATGTCCGATGCTAGCGAAGAGGAGGACGCCGAAGAGGCGGCCAAAAGAGATGCTTTCTTCGCTCCTGCTGAAAAGGAGAAGAAGGGAAAGACCTCAGAAGCATCATCCTTCATGACCATGTCATTGTCACGTCCAATCCTTCGAGGGCTTGCGGCTGTAGGCTTTACGAAACCTACGCCAATTCAAGCCAAGACCATCCCTATCGCTCTCATGGGCAAGGACCTTGTCGGTGGTGCAGTGACTGGTTCAGGAAAGACTGGTGCTTTTGTCGTACCCATTCTTGAGCGGCTGCTCTACCGCCCGAACAAAGTCCCCACCACTCGTGTTGTCATCTTGACCCCTACCCGTGAGCTGGCGATTCAGTGTCACGCTGTAGCTACCAAGCTTGCAGCGCACACGGACATAAAATTCACTCTCACCGTCGGTGGCTTGAGCCTCAAGGTGCAGGAGTCCGAACTGCGAATGCGACCAGATGTTATCATTGCTACCCCCGGTCGATTTATTGACCACATGCGGAATTCAGCCAGCTTCAGCGTCGACACGGTAGAGATTCTGGTACTCGATGAGGCTGATCGCATGCTCGAAGACGGTTTCGCAGACGAGCTGAACGAAATTCTGACTACGCTTCCGAAATCCCGCCAGACTATGTTGTTCTCGGCTACGATGACGTCCACTGTCGACCGATTGATTCGAGTTGGCCTCAACAAGCCGGCGAGGATCATGGTCGATTCCCAGAAGAAGACTGTGGGAACTCTAGTCCAGGAGTTTGTACGCCTACGTCCTGGCCGCGAGGAGAAGCGAATGGGTTATTTGCTCTATCTGTGCAAAACTGTGTATACTGAGAAAGTTATCATCTTCTTCCGCCAAAAGAAAGAGGCTCATCGGGCGCGAATAATCTTTAGTCTTTTCAATCTGTCATGTGCCGAGCTGCACGGAAGCATGAACCAAACTCAGGTAAGACGACGGCCCCCCCACTCCCCCTACAAGACTACCGTAAGAGAGGTTTATTGACAGCATTCAGCGTATCGCTAGTGTGGAAGATTTCCGCGACGGGAAGGTGTCATTTTTGCTTGCAACCGACTTGGCATCTCGTGGTCTTGACATCAAGGGCGTCGACACCGTCATCAACTACGAAGCTCCCCAATCGCTGGAGATCTACGTACACCGAGTCGGCCGAACAGCTCGTGCCGGACGCAAGGGTACTGCCTTGACCATTGCGGCAGAGCCGGATCGGAAAGTTGTCAAAGCAGCCGTCAGAGCTGGCAAGGCACAGGGGGCCAAGATTGCCAGCCGAGTCATCGAGCCATCCGTGGCCGACAAGTGGCAGTCTCAGATCGACGAGTTGGAGGAGGAGATTGAGGAGATCATGAAGGAGGAGAAGGAGGAGAAGCAGATGGCGCAGGCCGAGATGCACATTAAGAAGGGTGAGAACCTGATCGACCACGAAGCGGAGATCAAGTCGCGGCCCAAGCGGACATGGTTCGAGACGGAACATGACAAGAAACAGGCCAAGCAGGCCGGAAAAGATGAGCTGAACGGTTTGCGGGAGGCCATGAAGCAGAGGACGGGCAAGCTCAGCAACAAGGACAAGAAGAGGCTGGATGCCAAGGCGCTGCGAACGGATTCTAGGACGTGGAAGAAGACCAAGACGAGCGAGGAGGAGGTGGCCAAGGCAAAGGCCAAGGGGAAGAAGACGGCAGGCAAAGGCGGCGTGAAGAAGGCGCCCGGCAATGCAAGGATGAGGGCTAAGCTGAAGCGTAAGCGATAGAGATGGCTATTTAGTTGAGCTTGATACGATTTATACCTACTCTGGCCCTGTTGTTTCTTGTCAAAGATGATCCACTGGACCATGGCTAATTAAAACATGCGTGTCTTAAACTTGAGAGGACAGTTTATTGAAGAATGTTGAGGAAGAGTCTCCACTCACCATTTCTCAATTTCTCCCATGTTCTTGAGGATCGAGGCTGACTTCCAAGGCCCCAGACCGATGCAAATACGGCAAGTTCCATGTATGGGTGGAGGCTGCCCTAGACTACTCGCTTAGGCCCCCCTCCCCCTCCCCCCGGCGCGCTACAACGGCACAACGGCTCAGCGAGCCATGACATAATGCTCAACCCCCCAGACGGCGATTAATCATGGTTGAATATCCCATCCCATCCCACTACGAGTAGATGCTACCTATATTATTCCATGACTTGCGCGGCCTAAACTATTTCTCCATCTTCATCTCGAGTCAGCGAATTCGCTGCGTCTTGCCCGAAAGCCAAGCCATCTACGAACACAGCGTCGTCGTCACTGCCGTGCCAGGTCGGCCTGACCCTTGCTAACGATCACGAGCTCCCAAGTCTCCAGAACCTCTCTGGCCGCCGCCCAGCAGCAGGTCAAGCAACCCCTCCTCCCACCGGCCTGAGTACAGAGCCTGCGGCGCACATCAGCTGCCACCGTCACAGTGTCCCAGTGTCCAACCCTCGTCGCCGGTTCTGCTCCGCGTGCGCCAGGCTTCTGCGCGCTCACCGTTATCAGACGATCGGTCCGCCTGAGAAGAGCCGCCGGCACTTGCACCACATCATCCCCACGTTGGCGGCAGCAGCCTTGTCTTGGCTCTCCCCTCTGCTTCCCGTTTCGGGTGCTGATACTGCAGAGCCTCGTCTGACTTGACCCCGTCATAGGGCCAGACACTCTGCCACTGGATGCTGTGCCTTCGCGCTCTTGGTCCTCAAAAAGCCATTTGCCCCTCGTCTTGGCCGTCTCCATTAATTACTCCTGTCTCGAGTCTCAACTGCAACAAGGCCGCTGCTATTCGATTCTTCGGCTCTGGCCGACAAAACCCCCGCCGCACTCAAGGCTTCCTTCGATCGCTCGTACCGCTTGCCATCCGAGATCGCTACCGACGCCGTGTGATCGATTTCCACCTCAACGTTCTCCCACGTTGGAAGCATCGACTTCAAGCCTGGGTATACCGCCGGATTGTGCAGCATCAGCTCAGACGGTCCACCCGTCGACGGCGCAGTCTTGTAGGTCTCGTCAGGAAGCAAGGCCGGAGGCTGCTCTCAGGAAACCCCCGCTTGCCACAACAGGCCAAAGATGCAAAGGGCAGAAGCATGGCGTCAGGACCAAACAGAATACCTTCTCTGGGTGTATTGAGCTCCAGCTACATCCCCGGTATAATTAGCAATGGAACATCCAGCGAGGAAGGAAGGGGGGACAGGGGTTATCGGCGCAAAAAGCTCGCTGCCATGGCTGGCAACCTATACCGTACCGGGCAACAGGCCGTTACAGAGATTCGGGAGTCATATGCGCAGACAAGAGCTCGGGGCTTGGACGGCGATTTCGACAACCAGGGATCCCTACACATACCAGGCGCCTTCCCAGACGTCGCCATTACCGTGCAGGGCAACGAACATCTTGTGATATTCCCTTCGTATGCGAAGCAGCACATAAAACAAGAATGGACTGACGAGACGGCGCATCATTCCGAGGAACAGCACGGCAGTATCAAGGACGAGGATTTTTGGCGTCGAGAGTGGGAAAGGAACGAAGACGAGAGGGCAATCGTGGACGTAGATGTCCGCGGCTGGGTTTATTCTCCCCATGTCGGCCCGTTGACACGCCGGAACCGCATTTTGATAGGTCTGGCCCGTCAGCTCAGTGGTATACCCATGCCGAGACCAGATGGAACCGCCTCAGGCTCTCCAGGCACACCGGGATCTTCGTCGTCCGCTCCCTTTCCGATGAACGAGGACCTGCGCGAGCAAGAAAAGATAGCCAAGGAAGCTGCCCGCATCGAGCGAAAGGGACAAGAGGAGAAGCGTGTAGCGGGCCAGGGTGGATACAGTGAGGACTCTCCAGGCATGGTTGATGCTGATGTCGAGGGTATGTCTTTGTTTCGAGGTCGCCGTGGTAGCCAAACGCCCGACTCGACACCAGGCAGCCCTGTCGTCAGTGGAAAGCAAGGATCCGCTGCCGCGTCCAGCGAGCTTACGGAGGCTGAGCTGGCAGTGGCTAATGTCAACCTCATGGCGCGCGTTGCGCCATTCATGACAAACCCATTGGTTGCGTTGCCGATCACGATCATGTTCTACAACGACGAGAAGTCGCAAAGCCGCACAGTCATGACCAACGACGCTGGCCACTTTATCATCCGGGCCGCACTAGATTTCGTACCGACTACTGTCAGGGTCTTGGCAAATGAGAAGCTATCTGCTACTCAAGAGGTGAAAATTACAGAGCCTTTTGGAGTCAGCATGATCAGTGACATCGACGATACGATCAAGCGATCTAGCATATCACTCGGAGCAAAGGAGATATTTCGGAACACATTCGTTCGCGAGCTGGCAGACCTCACAATAGATGGCGTCAAGGAATGGTACGGTGAGCTACATAAGATGGGTGTTAGCATACACTATTGCTCCAACAGTCCATGGCAACTATTCCCCGTCCTTGCCAGTTTCTTCAAACTCAATGGGCTACCGCCGGGTTCCCTGCACCTAAAGCAGTACTCGGGCATGTTGCAGGGAATCTTCGAGCCAGTCGCCGAACGGAAAAAGAGCACCTTGACCAGACTGATGCGCGACTTTCCCACGCGGAAGTTTCTTCTCGTGGGGGATAGCGGCGAGGCCGATCTGGAGGTGTATACCGAGTTGGCCTTGGCGCATCCTGGCCGAATTCTGGCCATCTTCATCAGGGACGTGACGACTCCGGAAGAACCTGGATATTTCGATTCGGGCTTCGAATATATGCAGCGCAAGGCGCAGGGCTCATCTTTTGACGTTTCTCAGTCGGCGTCAGGAACGGGCACAATCCGGCAGAACTCTGCGCCGACGCCTGGGAACGGAGCCAAGCCGTCTACTGGGCCTCTTATGGGCACGCTCATCGACTTTTCCGAAGAGCCGGAGGAGGTCACCTTGGATCGGCAGGCGATGCTTAAACAGGCCGCGGCCTCTAAGCCGGGACCTCATCGCGCTGTCACATCTGCCGAGCTGCTGGCCAGTCGTAAGGGCCCGCCGCCTAAACGACCTGCGAAGCCCGTCTCTCTCAGAAGCGCCCCTTCGAACCCAGACCTGCCCTCAGGAGTCGGCTTGGGGCTGTCTCGCAGAGACACCAGCAGCAGTGAGCCGCCGGCACCGCCATTACCTAGGCGGCCGCAGGTAGAAGGCAACGACAAGCCCCATCCTTTAGCACAGATGCATAACTCATCCCAGCAAACGATGGGCGGCACCCCCGTCACCGCTGCTCCAACCAACAAGGAAACAACAAAAGAGCGCCCGGCCCCTCCCCTCCCACGCCGTCGCGGGCCCAACATGAAGAACCTCAGCCCACGCCTCTTCGGCAACGCCCGCGACAAGTCCTCCAACTCGGACATCGACTTCGACCCGCTGCCCCCCGCGGCCGTAGTGCCCCCCAATGTCAGCTACAGCCGCACAGGCACGCGCTCCGCGTCGGGCACGCCCACCGGCTCGCCGACTATGGGCCCCGCGAACCGCAAGCTGGACCTTTGGCGGAGGCGGCTGGCGCGCGCCCACGAGGCGCTGGATCAGCAGGGCGTGGCGCTGTACACGTGGCGCAGGGGCCAGGATGTCATGCACGAGGCCGTGGGCATCGTGCAGGGCGCGCTCAAGGAGCTGGAGAAGAACAACAAGGAGAGCATGACGGGTCAAGAGAAGGAAGTGAGGGATAGAAATGGTAGGTAAGAGGGGCTGGGTGCGGCATACGATGGTGTTTACGATGGATATATACATATATACATGCAGGGCTGGAACTTAGCGTCTCTCTGCTCATGATAGAACTGTTCTCATTCTGCCTCGCCGGTAACCCCTAGCAACGTCTGCGGTTGGCTCCTTGCACAGACGAGGCCGTGTGCTGCCGCGTGTGAAACCAGATCCCCATTGTGGGAGAGCGTACCCGTCAATCGAGGCTCGTCCCCCCCATCCGGCTCGACCATGTAACAAGTTGAGGCCGAGCCAAGACGTGCACCACTCCGACCATCGCCTCCACGCGGCGTATCACAAGAGTCGCCGTGCAGCGCGTCATCAACATGTCATACCAACGAGTACCTGAGCGATGCTTTGAACTATTCCTGGATACGTTCGCCTGCAGGCCCCGTGATACCTAATGCAGGGTGGTAGGCGTGTATGGGTATGTGCTATGTATAACCCCCCTCCTAACCAACGCAATCCATAAGCCAAGAAAACGTAGGGGAGACAAAGAAATAAAGATATCGGGCTTTATTGGCACGAACCCTCTCGCCGGAACTCCATACATGTCCGAGCTCTTTTCATGAGTTTTACTGCATCATCAAAGCCCCCCCTCCCTCTCTTATCCAATGTCCCGCTGTTCACTCGCTTACTCTTTCCTGCTCAGTACTCTCACTTGTTCGGGTTCATATCTCCGGCAAGATTCATGTGCATAATGGCATCCCTAGTCCAATCCTCTTCATCTTGCTCGGCCTTCTGACTCTCAAGCCACAAGCTCTCACGACCATCCACGCCCGGCAAACGTATCTGCGGCGGCACCTGACCGTCGCCGGATCCGTCGCCGGGTCTCTGATTTGAAGCTAGCGGTGTTGCCTGGTCCACTGCTCCGCCATATCCGGCATTTGGCGGAGGAAAGTCCGGGTTGAATTTTCCCGAAAGCGGGCTTACCAGGGAAGGATCTCCCCGTGACGCTGGTGGCGGTGATGGTGCAAGCATGTCGGCCCCGGTCCCTGTTCTGTGCTTCCCATCATATGGCAGAGGTGGCGGTGGTGCTGAAGGATCCTCGCTTCCGACTTGTACTGTTGGCGGCGCTGGCGCCATGTTAGCCATGTTGCCTACCTGGTTTTCGAACTCTTCCTGCTCCAGGATCTGCGGCGGACCATAATCGGAATTCCTTAGGCTGGACGTGCCGCCATACGGAAATCCTCCTCCAACGCTACGGGCGCTGCCGGAAGATGCTCGGTGGCCTTCGAGCACCTCTGGCGCAGCCCCTCCGACTTCGCCCATCATCGCGTCCGCATCTAGATCCCGGATGGCAAACTGCGCCAGTGTGCGCATCTTGCGCGAAACCCAGCCAGCCAAAATCTTTCCGCGCTGCTTTTCACCCAGTCGCGACCGTTGAAAATCGCCTTTGCTAACAAACGCCACAATATCAACCACAATTTGGTGCTCGTTCAATATGGTGTTGACGATGACCGGCACGATGGATGCAAGGTAGGACTTCCGGCTCACTTCGACAAGAACCACGACCAAACCACCGGCTTGGAAAACAGCACTACAGACAATTGTTAATACGAGGTCGTTGAAGCATAGCTTGTAGGTCAACTTACCAGCCGTTGGGCACGATATTACGGTGACAGCGCTCCACCGAGGTTTCGATGTCCATCGGGAAGTGGCTCAAGCCGTTGATCTCAAATGTTTCGCCAATGCTCCCCAGGACGAACAGGACTTGCATCTCGACTAGAGCCCCTCCCGGTCCAATTGGGCGGTTGACATTGTGCAAGAATCCAAGGTCTCCCGTCCGTACGTACTGCACGCTCGGATCGCCATCTATGGTATGGCCGTCGAAACGTTCAGCGTCGAATGCGTCCTTTGAGCCGTAGAATGTCTTGACGCACGCTTCCGAGTACACCCAAATCTCACCATACTCGCCGTCGTGGCAATGAGCGCGGCTCTCTGGGTTCACGATCGCGATCTGGGTAGAGACCGGCACCATGCCCGAATCCTGCACCAGCAACGCTTTCGGGTCTGAGTCCGGGTCCACGGGAACAACAAGGCCCCTTCGAAGGGCTCTCGTGTCAAGCCACAGCTCAATGGGCTCAATACACATGTAAGATCGCGATGCCACCATGGGATTGAGCACATGTGAGTAGACGGTGTTGATGGCTGTTCTGTCCAGGCCTGCAGCGGCAAAGTGCAGGCGCACGTTCTGGAACACGTCAATCCTTGGACGGCCATCGGCCGTAATCATCAAGTTCTTGAGCTCGTGCATCGTGAACCCCTTGCCTGGCATCGATGCCATTGCATGGTCAAGCATCTGCGGTGTTGCGTACGTGTCCTTGATCTTATACCTGGACAGCGTGACAAAGAGAGACATGGGGTTCTGAGCAAACTCTACGGGCGAGAGAAGATACGTTGGCGTGCCTATGTAAATGCCCATCAGGCAGGTGTGGAGGAAACCTAGGCCGGTAGTGCTGCGTACACAGCCAAGGACGGGCCGTGAGCTCGACATTTGGCACGTTTCCTTTTGCACCTTGCACATGCCCATGATGGTATCGTGCGACAATTGGACGGCGATCCTGCGCTGGTCAGGAGTCCAGTATGTCCAGATGACCACTGGGTATCCAGGTCGGATCCATGCAGGGTCGATCGTGAGTTTCAGGTCTCTCAGCCCACTGCTTTGTTTTGGCGGCTTGGTTGTGTTATAGGTGCTCGGCATGTTGATCTTTAGTATGCTGGCCGATTGCTTGATATGGCTGCCCACTGGTTTCAGTTTCAACAGATGGTCCACCTCCTGATTCACCAGGACTGCTTTGACCCTGTAGTCGGCGATGATGTGGAGGAACGCCGGTACGTCTTCGTTGAGTCGGTTCTGGTCGATTGGCGCCATCGGGATGATGATGGCTCCCAGATTGATGGCCGCATGTACGGCAAAGACAAACTCCTCGGAATGCGTGTACATGAGGATCAAATGGTCCCCGGGAATCACTCTGGCCTTGTTCTTGAGGTACATTGCCACTGATGCAACTCTGGAGTCGAACTTCTTCCAGGTTATTCCTTTGCCTTCACGGCCCCTACCATCAATCGTACAGTATGACAACTCTTCGGGCTGCCGTGCCACACGCCATTGGATGAGGTCGGTAATGCACGCAAAGTTGTTGAGCGGAGTGGACGTTCTGTCGTCAATAACGACTTCGCGGCGGTCGATACCGGAATACTGCTTGTCTGCAGGCATAAGGATGTCGGCTCGGCTCTCAGACGAGAGCGGTGACCAGATGCCACCAATGGGATCGACACCGAAAGGCAGGTTGAGAACGGCATGCTCAACACCAAACTTGACGTGAACGCAAGGCAGGTTGCCTAGATCAAACTCCCTGCGGCAGAGCATGTTTCCAATCTCCCGTCTGCCGTTCTTGGTGACGCGAGGGAGTGTGTTGGGGGCTGTGATCATGACGCAGTAAAGTCGTAGATGGTGCTCCTGCATCAAGACTTCCATGCAACGCTCCGCGAGCGAGTCGAGTAGAGCGGTGTCTGGCTGTCGTGGGGGGCCTCCTGATGTAAGAGGGGCCGTAGATGCAGCTGGCGACTCGAAAACGACGACCGGCAGGTGCTCATCATTCACAAAGACATCGAAGGCAGAGCAATCGTAAATCTTGGGAATGTTCTTGACAATGCTGACAACAATGTGTTGCACAAAGAAGTATCGGTACTCGTCAGTCTCGTGGCCGTGCTCGGCCCATTCGACCTTTTGCCTGATGCGATCCTCGTACAGACCTAAGACAAAGATCTTGCCTTCGATAATAGTACCGAGCAGTCCAGTTCGCAGGAATTCGGGCTCTACTGCCGTTGGTGTAGGGTCACCAGGGTCAAACTTGTAAGGTCTGGCGTGGAATATGAGCTCCGTGTTCTTCGGCTGTGCCCAAAAGCCTCCAGATAATGACGGTGAATCAACCCAAATCTCTCCAATTGAGTGAGGGGAGGCGAGAAGGCCGGTTTCCGGATCGACCACGGCCAGGGTCGCATCTGGAATTGGATACCCAAAGGAGCCCACAAGGACCGTTCCGGGCTCGCTAGTACTCTTCTTCCGAACCTCATCCCCGATAGCGACGACAACGACCTCATTCGTCTTCAGAGCTTCGCGGTCAAGAAGGACTTCTCCAAGCTCCATCTTCGGGCGCTGCTCTTTATTACTTGTGGTTCCACCGCTAAGCAAGCTGCCAAAGCCGTTGGATGGTGCCGGTTTCTCTTTTTCCTTGTCACTTCGGTCCTCCTCGGAGTCGACATCCGACTCCACGGCAAGCTTAAGCGGGACGCCCATGCGTTCTTCGCCTCCGAGCCAATCTCTAACGCTCACCACCATGCCACCGTGCTCCGGAAGACAAAGCATGGGCGCCACCACCTCACGAGCTCTTGGGTTTCGTAATGGCCGCAGCCATCTATCAGCCAGAACCTCGTGAAAGCCGCAATCTACCGTCAGCGTATCGATCAAACAAAGCTTGACAGACTGGAAATTGGGCTCCATTCCCTTCTTGTAGTTGCGAGTCGTCATCGGGTCTTGCTGGTAATTGTACGCCGCTCGCTTCAGGCCCGGGTAGTCCGCAATCATGACCGTTGCTTTGTACTTGGTAATCAAATGGGCATATAAACCAGGAACGTCCACAGCCTTACTGTCGAACCATACCGTGGTGTGGCCTCCGTAGACAGTCATTAGAACACTGAGGATCATGCCAATACCCTGCCTGGACTCGAGATATGAAAGCATAATCTCGCTGCCTGCGCCACCTCCTATCAGTCGCCCGTTCTTATCGCGAAGTGACGGATTGAAGGTGTCCGGCGGCCCATTCCCAGGCATGGTGGAAAACACAGCGCTCAAGCAGGCCATCTGGTGCATGATGGTTCGGTGGCTCAAGACGACGCCTCGCAGGTCGCCCGTCGGCGATCGAGAAAATTCAATGTAGGCCAAATCGGGCACGACCAGCGGAGGAATATCATCCTTCTTTTTCGGATTGAAACTGCCAAACTCGTTTGTCTTCCACCACTCGACTCCTTTCGGCCACGTCAGTTTCTGTGCTGTGATGTCTCTCTGGAACGCCTTCAGGTTGTTATCCGTCGTAAGTGCCAAGTGAGCTTGTGTTGAGACTAGGATGTAGTTCAGTCGTTGGTAGTCTTGCAGATCGTTGATGGGTACGGCTACGACGCCAGCTATGAAGCAGCCCATGAGAGCTATGGCGAAGTCGATGATCTCGGTGTCGCGGTAAATCAATGCCACCCGATCCCCACGGTAAAGCGAGCTCTTGTCCCTTATGACTTGAGCAACCTTTTCAGCTCTTGAGGCAAGCTTATCCCATGTGATCGAGGCAATCTCCTTGCCCTTACCATCCAAAACCCAGTAGGCAGGTAATTTTGCCGTCGTCCGAGCTCGGTGTCGTAGAACAGCAGCAATGTTGTCGAACTTAGACATTGACGTGTTGGCGTCATGGGGATCCTGTATAGCGAAAGGAACTTCTCTCGGCTCCAGGGGCAGCTGATACTCAAGCAACTCCGGGGGCGGTAAGTCGTTGGCCGTGAGCATAGGGGGGGCCATGGCGGCTGTGGGTGAGAAGGCCTCACTAGCTGAGTATCGTTGAGCCCCGCCATAGTCTCCGGGTTGATTCTGTTCGTAGTGCTGCTGGCCCGCGAAGTCGGAGAAATAGGCCTGAGCGTCCTGCATTGTATTGGTCCTCCCATCATAAGGCTGTTGCTGCTGGTACGGATCCTGCTGATGGTGTGGGCCCTGCTGCTGATACGGGTCGGCATAAGAACCCTGCTGCTCGGGATTAAAGGCGTAGTCCCCGGATACCATGGTGCCGCTCCTTGTGGGGGGATCTGCCGTTCCAGGAGTGAGGAAAAGCGAGTCGCGCTGGTTCACGGCTGGCCGCTCTGCTATTGGACCGCCCGGACGCAGGAGCCCGGCGGGGTGCGCATCCACGTTGCCCGCCGGAGGGCCCCAACCAGAACCGGGACGGAACTGAGGCGAGTTCGGGCTGCCATAGTCGCTGGGATTAGCTACGGGAAAGCGATACGGATCGTTGGGAGGATGTGTTGGACCATCGGGTGCGTGTATGCGGAGGCCAGTTGGAGGAGGGTCGGCTGGAGATTGTAGTTCTGGCGAGGCATATTCCTGGTACTGAGCTAGTAGCAGAGCTCGTCGTTTCTGGTAACTAGGGACGGATGTCAGAAGGTCTAGCTCGTGCACGTGTGGTATGCGAGCAGGGCATCCGGACGGGGGCGGGAGGGTTCCTCACCCCTTCTCTGTAATGTCGCCTTCCTAAGCAAGAACCAATGTCAGTCCATACGTCCACGCGGCATGGAGGCGAGAGTCAATGTCGCAATGGACAGACACACGCACCTCGAGATCGCGCTCGAGCTCGTCGAGCTGGGCTTGGAGTTCGGGGGGGATCTCAGCCATGGTTGACAAAGGAGCGAGTGAGCGAACGAGGGGCGGAGATGGTCAAGCAAAAGAAAAGCGAATGCGTGAGGTTGATTTACTCTGCCATAGCTTAATCCCAGCCAATGGAAGATAATTACTTGAAACAGGAGGATCGATACCTCGAGACGGCTGGTGGGAGGAAGCCAAGGTTGGGAAAAGGAGAGGGCAAGAAAAGGTACGGAATTCGGGTTCGAGACCAAGATGGTAAAGTCGCAGCAAGAGACACCCGGGCTGACCCAATGGCGGTCGGTGGCTCCTTCCCTCGGTCTCGTGACGTAGCTTCCTCGAACCTCGTCCCAAAAGAGGGGCCACCTTCGTGTCTTTGTCAGGTTCTTTGCCTTTGCCGTAGCGCCAGGGGGGTGGGCAGGCCCCTGAACCCTGATGGATTGGGGGCGGGCCCGAGATACCTGTGCAGGGTCGGGATGGTACGTCGTCGATCCTGCACTAAAGCGTGGTGATAGAGGTACCGGTCGCTCCATCGCGGGGTATATTCAAACTTCATCCCCAGGAACCAACATGGCTTGGCTAACGGCTCTTCTCCCAAACCGGCCTTTCATGTTGACCTTGGCTTCAATATTCCTGCCGTCGTACCTCGTGTCCTTATCGCGCAGTTGTAACACAGAAGAGTCCGAGTAAGGCATCGCTTCCGGGTGTCGGCTATATATACCTTACGTATGCTGATCCCTGTATCCACTTACGATGGCCTCACCTTACTCGAGCAAGGTAGTGTCGCCCTCATGCAGCACACTGCGGCACTTGTTCCAAGCAATGCGTCTGGCCTGCGGGGCTTGAGAAAACCGGATTCTCGTGTCAAGGGTTCAAGGTCCCGGGGACCGAGGGTCTGCTTTACGCATCCAGCCTTGTTTCTTACCAGCTGCCTACCGGCCGAATCACGGAGGCTTGGCTTGACCTTCCACGTTCGACCACTACATTGCCCAGCTGTTTCCTGGTTTCTGCGTTATCCGACTGTCAGACGGCGCAGTCCATGGGCTTGGAGCTCATTGTCCCGCGATGCCTCACTATGAGATACGTCCATTGCATTACACGCCTCGTTGGACCGAAAAGAAGCTTGAGCACGGCATGGTCTATGAGGCTATCCATCCAAGGCATGGGTGGTCAATGTTGTTGAAGGTGGATGGCCGTTGATCGATCTATCATCGAACCCACCCCGACCGCTCTGGCCTTTCCCTCCACCAAGACGGCTGCAGCTCACCCCTTCCCATTCAGTGCAACACCACGCAATGGCCTACGATAGGTCAAGCAACAGACGACGCCTCCTGCTTTCGATTCACTACATAATGTTCGTCTGCTCATGTGATCATTGTCTAATCTCCCGGTAATCGACAGGCCGATCCATGAGCCAAGCTCCCATGCCTGAATCCATGCTTCTCCCTATGGCCCCCTGCGTTCTCCTGCCTGCTACAGCTCTCATCTCATCTGTCTGAGTCATGGGGTACACTCGGCCTGATTCAGCAAGATGCGGTGCGGCTGCCAGATCGCGTGGTCTGCTGTTAGATACTCCCCTTCGTCACAATGGCCACTACTAACGTCTACAGGCCTCCAACGAGAGATGACGATGCTGGAACACTCCTCCGAGGATTCGCTCACGATAGTGAAAGAACGGTCACGTTCGCGGCCAAAGTTATCCGTGAGTCGATGGTGACTCCTTCTCCCCGGAAAGCGGGCGACAGCGCACGGACGGAAGACAGCAAGCGTCTTGCCTGGACATCCTGCTATGCCTTCACGTACACTGACAAATTATCAGGTCTTCTGGATTAGGGGACTTTTCGCGCCTTTTGTAAGGCTTCAAAGATGAACGTGTCACAGGTCTCAAAGAAGTACCTCGGTCATGTTGAAAGACGCTCTCTCCAGCGGCGCCACCCGTCAAAGGCGGTATCAAAGCGTCCCTCTTTACCGGTCCAGCTGTGCAGTTTCGTCTTTACATGTTGACCAGCGTTTTCTCTTTGGTCAAATCTTTCAACTCCATCCCGTTCCTGGCCTTGTTGTTGTCGAGCCCTCAACCAGAAGGAAATCTCCATGTCTGTAGCACATGTGAAGCCTTCGTCCCTATGCACACCATGCATGTACCCTCATAAACCTCCCCGCATACTGCCAGAGTGGCCACCTCGGCACCCCGTAGACGATGTCCAACCTGTTGAATCACTGTGGTGTCTCCGGACGCTCACGAGACTACTCCGGCGGTGGCAGCCTGGGCACCCAGCTTGGAGGTTTGCAGGACATCATCAACTTGCTACCGCTTGATCCCACTTAGACAGCCGCGTCCGGCACTTCTTTCAGCGCATCACATACTCTCCGGCAGAAGTCAAGGCTGTCCAGCAGGCCTCTTTCTTGAGACTTGTTCCGGAACAGTCTTCTTTTGCCTCGTCTCGTATTCTTTGCTATGCTTCACGAACAATAAGAACGCCAGTGATTTACAAAGACTCTGTACATCAATAGTCCAAGGGAAACAAGTCATGGAAGTGCCAATGTCGACCATGGAGGGAATCGTCTTTAAAATCGTTCTAGCCTTCCTTCTTCTGATCTTCTCCCATATCTTACTAGTACACCCGAACATCGTTTTCGATTCTTCTATTCGGTTTCTTGCACTTTTCTGCTTCTATTTCGGTTCTCGACGCTTCTCGTACACTTGCTTTGATCCTTTTCTTCTCTCTACTTCTTCAATCACACAATTTACCGTGAATATCATGTCACTTCCTCCTCTCGACAACGAAGTCCAGGGGTCACCTATCCCCAGTCAACCGTCTGGAAACGGTTACAGCAACATCAACGACGACTTCAGCTCTTTCGACAACACCAATTCAGGCTTTGATAACTTTCCGAGCATCGGCACTACAAACCTTGGAGACCTAGGTAGCAACGGACCTGGGTTCCCTTTGCAAAACCCATCCGCCTCCTATGCCAGCGGAGGCTTGACTACTCCCAGTCACCGACAGCCGTCTGTTTCATATCAAAACAATGGCAATACACGCCTGGCAGGCGCTGGCAACAACGGAATTGGATTCCCACTCATCACTCATGCTAGCGGAGGCTTGATTCCCCCCAACTACGGACAGCCGTCTGTCTCATATCAGAACAATGGTATGGTTTCCACCGATCAGACTTCCAGCGTGGCTCCTGGGCTCCTTTTCCAGGGCAATCAAGGCTCGGGAGGCCCAGTGGCCTCGACTACCGGCCAACACCACATTCAACACCTCGATAACGGCTATGGATTTCCAAATTCCAACTTGTTGAATAGCAGGCTGAATATACATCCACGGGCTCGTCTAAATATGGCACCGCCTCAAGTCATCCAGACAGGGGGGGGATATCGAGTCCCCCTTATTCCAAATGGCCAACAACGCAGCAACGTAACGGCCAATTACGTGAATTCTGGTCAAATGCCTGCGTCTGGCAACTCCTACCTTCCCTACGGAAAACAACAGCCCCTTCCTGCCGCTGTGCCAGCTGGGAGTTATATGCCCATGGATGGAACCCAATTTTACAACACACATCGTCCGTCCATGCTGCCCACATGGTATGTGCCGAACCACACGTTCACGCCGGCTCCTTCGAACCCTGGCCATGGAAGCGTTGACCCCAATGTCATACCAATACAGCAGGGTACCTTAGCTACGCCATCAGCAAACCATCAGGGAGTCCTTCTTCATGGCTCGAGAACTTCCGGTATTCCAAACGGTGCTCTGCAGTACCAACAAGGTGTTGTCAGGAATCAGTCGGTCTCTCGGGCAAAGCCCGTTTCATCGTCATCATCGCAGCCAGCTGCTCAAAGACCAGTTCAATCATCAAGACAAGCTCCCGAGAAGAATAATCAGCACTCACATCATGTAAAACTTGGCACGCCTGACACTCGAGGCTGGGAATTCCACCACGCGGCCAAGGTCAAAGTGCTGGGTAAAGATGGCACTTCCAAGCACCCCGCGGATGTGACCGCCGAGGAGGCTTATCCTCTACCGCCACAGAAGCTGGAGTCCTGGAGCCCGCCAGGATCTGGGGAAATCCGATATCAATATACCATCCAGGGTCAGCTTGAAAATGCAATCAAGTTGGACAAGGAGGACCTGGAGAAGTATTTGAGACATTGTCCCCGGGAGCCCAAGATATGGGTGCAAAGACCCCCGTCGCAACCCAAAGGTCGGGAAGATCGGCTGGACAAGATCTGCCGCTGGGTACATTGCCCAGTGCCCAGTCGGCTGATCTCCATGCCATTCTTTCGCGTAGCTTTCGACGAATTCCACAAGGAGACGAGCACTGGTCACCGGAACCCATACAAGTATGCCATGTGCATGCATCTGTGGTGTTTCGAGCAGATGCTCGATGTTGTGCCGCTACACAACCAGAGAACACTCTACGCGGATACGCGGGACCCCCCTCCCTTGGAACGCGTTCATCCCATGTCGATTGACAACGAACATGGCTTTGAGGATATATATCTACCATGGTTCAAAGATCATCAGAGGCAGCAAGGCGATCCCCCACCACAGATACCTCGCCCACATGTGGAGAGCCTAGGCTATGCCTTGACGAACCACCATATCACCCATCAACCCAAAGCAAGGCAGGAGACGCGCAACAAGCGGAATATGAACAAATCGGAAGACACCAGAAAGACGCTGGACAGGCATAGGGGGGATTTGGCAATGTATTGTGGCAAGGTCAAGAACGGGAAGGAAGCCAAGGTGAGGGAAAGAACCAGGACCAAGACAAGGACCAGGACCACTGTTCAGTCCAGTGAGGCAGCAGCCGCCGCCGACACTGCAGCCACGGCAGACGTTGGGACACAGCCGGTGCTTCACCTGCACGGGGCCACGACATCGACGCAAGGTCAAACGGAATCCGTCGCTCCCCCTCCCAGCGAGTATTTCAATCCCCTTTCGCAACCGGCGGTCAGAGTAAACGGTGCGACGACGTCCACTCAAGGTCAGACGCAAGATGCGTCTCCTCCCCCTGAGGAGTACTTTAATCCCCTTGGCGGATCGAAAAAAGTACGAGACAGCACGGAAGCCACGGTCCAGCCTGGTGTATCGAGCACTGAAGCAGGAGCAGGAGCGTCTGCAACCGCCAGTCAAATCTTGGCTCAGGAGAATGCCGAGTATGCGAGAATACTGACATCTGCGATGGAGGACAGCTCATCGGAAACCGTTGGTGGGAGCGACTTGCCAGGACAACTGCCTGAAGTAGACGGCACAGCTCATGTTGAGGTCGAGTCTAGCAGCCCGACCAGAACGTCTGATGCCGCACAAACGAGCCCTGCAGCGCAAGGCTCTACAGATATATCCGAGCCTATCGATCACCACGAAGAGGGGCCCGATTTGATGTCTGCGGCAGCTGGCGAGCGTGTTGGTGAAGCCGCGGACGTAAATTCTCTGTTTGGTTCTGATGAGGGTGATGGACCAAATGACATTGGCGATACTGAGATCAACCCTTCCCTTGCTGAAGCTGTAACAGCTCATGAGCACCGGCAAGAGGCCTCAGGGGCTGCTCAACCTACGGATCCGGCAGATACCACAATGGCAGGCGGCGATGAAGCTGCAGCAGGGCCAGAAGCCGTGGGCCAAGAGAACACGGAGCGGAATTCGTTGCCAATGCTTGGATCACAAGAATTCTGGGATTCGCTGCCTACGACTTGGAGCGACCCAGCCGAGGAAGCGTTCTTTGAAGACGCCATGGCGGTGATCGACAACCAGCACGTGGAGTTTGAGGACGGCGAACAGGGAGAGGAAACCATCGTTGTCGCGACGCCACCGGCGCAACCAACGCTGAAGCGCTGCCGGTCTAGATCGCCACCGCCTGCTGTAAAACGTCGCAAGCAGTTTTAAGTGCAGGGTGCCCGCGGTCTGTGACTCTGGGGAGCGAAGTGTGGCTCCTTTTGGGTAGCTGAGGGGGTTCCAGCGGTATTGGGGAGGTTACTTTCTTGAGTACATTTTCTTCTGTTCGCATCAAGGGAGTTTGTGATTACATATGGAATGCCAGGTTTGCGGGAAGGTGTTGGACACGGGCGGGCAAATTGGGAAAAGGAGCGCACCGGTTTGTATATCATTTGATACCGAATGCGCCATGATTGTGATGCAACATAGGGTTGCGGGAAGAGCCATGAGCTTAGGCACGCCGGCGTGCGTAATCGGACCGGCAGGATAGCCTCAGGATGGCTGGGCTGGATGAATGAGAAAAATAAATATAAATATAAATATAAAAATGAACAAATCATTCACATGAAGAGGAAGGTGAAAATGAGTGAAGTCGCACTGTCACGTGTGTCCCTGCCAGCCCTCATTCGTCTAGCAAGAGGGTTGGATGCGTCGTCAGATGGCATACATCAGAAATACCTAAGGCAGACCCTTAGTAAGCCTCAAACATACCATACAGTCTTTTTGATATTTGCCGTCATGTCGTCCAGTGAAGAAGAATACCCAAAACTTGATTTGTGTGGCATATTGGCGCTTACGACGACGACGCGGTCGCGTAGACACACGCGAAGATGCCATATTGCCCGACCGACATATGCGCTGCACTGCAAACGCCCGCAGAAAGCGTCTGACCGGGGCNGCCAAATCTAGCTCATCAGGCACATGCATATCGGAGAGGCTCCGAGACCTGGGGACCAGAGTTGCATGGGTTCCGGGCAAGGTGTGCCTTTGTCGAGTGGCCCACTCAAAAACCAGGCCCGTCGCCGTCGTTGCCAAGACTGTATACTACAGCAGGTCAAGCACTTCGACGAGTGATCCGCTGTTGTCTGGTTCCGACCATGTAGGCTGGTGGGCGCTCAATAGGTGGATGAATTACAAAGACGCCTTGGCTGGCCAAGGTCCGAATAGCCGCATGGTGGGCGCCGTCGACGTATGTTTGCGCTGGAATGCAGCAAGGAGGCTCCGGGGACGCCGAAGCAACCGCCGGCACTAGTTGTCGACCTGAAAGATGCTGGGCAGCCGGATTCGTTGGGCCCAGCCTTGGTTTAGATTGCCGCCTGCCGTCTTCTCTCGTCTTACCAGCTCATAACCAAGGCCTGGTCCGTTTCTCCTAGAAACAAGCTGTTCTTTTCGACACTGTACTTGTGCAGGTCGCGGCCGAGTCATCCCTCCTAGCGTCCACGGCCCATTCGGCGGTGGCTCTCTATTGTCTCCCGTGATCCTACGGCACTGCCTACCAGAGCCTCCACGGGTGGTTGCCGAAGGGTGAAACACTTGACCTGCACTTGGCAGCGAGCCTGTGTGAGCTCGGCGCTACAGGCTGAGGCATTCGAGGCTCGAGGCAGCATTGCGATTGCACTTGTCGAGTCTACAAACAAGGCTGCCGCGTCACGTGCCTACCCTATCGCGCAACAACATCCCAGCATCCGCCCCACGTCGCAAGCCGTATATCTTAACAACTGCACTCCAAAGCCCCCGGTCGCCAGGCAAGAATTGCAGTCGCCAGGCAAGTGAGTCGTCTTATATGTCATATCTGGCCACTGTTGGCCAGTGGATGAGCCAGCCGTTACGCTGCTGTCTGGGTTACCGCGACGACGTCCGCGGCGGCGCAAACGCCGGGCAGCGGCAGATGGTGCAAGCACCGGATCCTGCGCTGCAGGTCGTTGTACTGGTAAGTCTAACATCTCCCTTCACTCGCCCTAACATGCTTGCTTTTGTGTCTTTTTACTACAGCGACCCTTGGGGTTGTTGGGTCTTGCTGTTTGTCTTCCTTTCTCTTGTCTCAGATGAACGTGCTCTGTTCCACAACAGCCCTCTGCCGATTTTTGTCTCACTCCTTACTTCTTATCAAGAGACTTTGCATCATAATTTCTACTCCTCGGTGCAGATGTGCTAACTACTTCCAAGGGCTCTGGAGGGGGTCCGCAGGAGAACAACGTCACCGCGTTCCTGGTGCGCTCTGTAGCTCAAGATTGGGGCCGAGGGTCCGTCGTTGCCGTTGATGCCGGCGTGCACCTATCTGCCATTACTCGTCTTATAGAAGAGGCGTCGCCCTCGCCTCTTCCATCCACCCCCTACACGCTCACAACAGGCCCTTTCGCCGGATTGTCATTACCACACGCTACCGCCGCGGCCAATGCTGGTCACTTCACCCGCTCTCTCGTCGACACCTACCTCATTACTCATCCTCACCTCGACCACATCTCTGGATTCGTCATCAATACTGCTGGATTCCCGGGGACGCGACCCAAGAAGCTAGCAGGGCTCCCCCACACAATCCAGGCGTTCAAGAACCACATCTTCAACAACATCATCTGGCCCAATCTCAGCGACGAGAACAACGGCGCTGGGCTCCTTACTTACTTGAGACTCGTCGAAGGCGGAAGCCCGGCACTAGGCGATGGCGAAGGCAAGGGGTACGTGGAAGTATGCGATGGCCTTCTGGTAAAAGTCTGGGGCGTGAGCCATGGCCACTGTATCGAAAGACACAGCCATAGGGGGTCCGGATCCAATGCATCGACTCGCCCGGGCAGCTACGATGCCCAAACCCACATGCACCGACGCGACGGTCACAGCCACAGCCACTCGGCAGGTCTCCTCGTAAACCGGTCGCAGGCCATGCTCAGCCAAGCGACGTTCGTCGGTAGCATGTCCGGCAACATTGGCTCGCCGCAGGGCGCCGACCAAGACAAGGTGTGCGTGTACGACTCGAGCGCCTACTTCATCCAGGAGGCCACGCACAGCCGCGAGGTGCTCATCTTCGGCGACGTGGAGCCCGACAGCATCTCGCTCAGCCCGCGCAACATGCTCATCTGGCGCGAGGCGGCGCCCAAGGTCGTGGCGGGCACGCTGGCGGCCGTCTTCATCGAGTGCAGCTACGAGGACGCGCAGAGCAACGACCGCCTGTTTGGCCACCTGAAGCCCGTGTTTGTCATGGAGGAGCTGCGGACGCTGGCGGACGAGGCGGAGGCTGTGCGCAGGATTTTGAGCGTCGAGTCTAGGAAACGGAAGCGCACCAGCTTAAACCACGACGCATCTCGCCCGAACCCCTCTGTCTACACACCCGCCTCGGATGACCCGGTGTCTCCCAAGACGGTGCAAAAGTCGTCGCCTTTCGAGGCCGAATTACACGCCAAGGAGCTCTTCCAAGCCTCAAATCCCATCGAGACGCCCCATCTCGCCACGCCTACCGAGGAGCTCACACTGCACGAAGTGGAGGCTGTACCGGTGTCGGCAAGCTCACGCCGCCCCTTGGAAGGGTTGAAGGTGGTGATCATACACGTCAAAGACAAGCAGTCGGACGGGCCCGACGTAGGGGATACGATATTGCAACAGTTGCAGGAATACGAGGAAGAGGCTCAGCTGGGATGTGAATTCATCATCGCCAAATCTGGGCAGAGCTTTTACTTTTGATCTTTTTGCCACGGAGCCTGGTTGTTTCCGTGGACGGCGTACATGGGGGGGTTGGTAGATTCACATGGACTGTTTTAAGCATGTGAATGAATGTTATGATGCTCTATACCAGATTGGTTTTCCCTTTGCAAATAGATGAAGCTATCTCAACTCACTGCCCGTCAGTTGTATCCATGCAATTGGAGCGGCCGACACTCGATCGTGTCGATCACTGCTATGGCCGACAATACCCGAAGCATTATTAGCTTCGCAGCACTAGTCAATTCTCTCACAACGTTGGAGGCATGTCTGCGACGGCTCCATCGACACACATGCCCGATATTGTTTCCACCCACTCATACGGGATTCGAAGCATAGGGTAAGCAGAGGCGCTGAATTCCGTGCTTATGTAATAGGCTTTTCGGACCTCGAATCTGTTCGAAGCCCCCACAGAAATTCATGCAAGAGCAAATCCGGTGTAAGAGTCATCAAAAGACCCTTTTTTTTTTTTTTCCCCAATCGTCCATAATTCTTTCACGATCGACCCCGTCCATACCTTTTTATTTTCCAACCCTCCGTTCCTCAGCCTTGACTCTTACATGGAATCATGTGGACCGAGTCGACTCTGGAACTTGACCCGCATCGCCGCTCGGATCCCCCCGCTGTGTCCTAGGCGCATACGCTGCATTCATGCTTGCTCTGTCCCTCCTCGAACTCCGTTGCGACCCACGCCTCGTGCATCACGAAACTCGTCAGTAACACAAATACAAGCCAGGACGCTTCAAACTCGGAAATCCAGCAGCCACGAGAGATCGCTGTCCTACCACTCCGAGCCCAGCATCATGTCGACCACAGTAGAGATCGCCATCGCCCCGGCGCTCGACACCCCGGGCACCACCATCTTCGTGCACAACGAGGGGCGCAACTATTTATTCGGGCGCATGCCCGAGGGGGCCCAGAGAGCCTTTGCTTCTCGCAGGCTGAATACCGGGTCGGCAGAGCACATCTTTCTCACCGGCACGCATTGCTGGGAGAACCTTGGCGGACTGATAGGCTTCCTCTTGACGGTGGCCGCCATTGAAGAAACCTCCCAGGCAGCAAGGCTTCTTAATAACGCCCAGAGGGCTAAGAACGGAAGACCAGTCTTCGAAAAAGTGTACGAAGGCCTCAAAATTCATGGGACGCATAATCTGTCCCACATCCTGGCTGCCTGTCGATCCGGCATCTTCCGCCAGAAGCTCAAAGTTCGTGCAATTGAGTGCATGGAGGATCCCCGGGCTACAGGTGCAGACATGCTCACGCCAGACTGGGAAGATGATGCCATAAGGGTGTGGAAGCTCCCGACCCGTCGAGCGCGGTCTAGCAACCCTCCCAAGCGCCGGAGGAGCAGTGGTGAAGCCAGGCCCGACGGCGCAGGTGCTCTGCCTGACGCGCCCCAAGAAACCACAGCTTCTGCACTTGCTTCTCTGGATCCCGAAGTGGCCGCCTTCATCCTCGAGTCCGTCATGTTTGAAGACCAGGACACTCCGCCGCTATGGGTCTCACGCAAACTTAGCCAGTTAAAACCCACGGACAAGGCACTCAAGCTTGTCAAGAACACCCTTAGCGTGTACCGAGGTCCTTACGTGACAAGTGAAAATACGGACATACCAGATCCGGACGGCACAGCATTCGTCTGGACAACCAGCGACTCTGGCGAAGAGGCAATTGACATTAACCTCCTAACCCATATGCTTCTGCCGCGCGCGACCTACAGCAACACATCCATGAGCTACATTGTCAAGTGCCGGGACCGTCGAGGCAAGTTTGATGGCAAGAAGGCCGCTCAACTTGGACTGAAACCCAGCGTCCACTACAGGATGCTTACTGCCGGGCAGAGCGTCGAACTCGACGGAAAGACTATAAATCCCCAGGACGTGATGGGCGAGCCGATACCCGGAAAAGGATTCATCGTGGCTGATGTTGCTTCGCGCGACTTCTTGGAGTCTTTCCTAGCACGGCCAGAGTGGGCAAATGCTGATCTCATGGCAAACGTGAATATTATGTACTGGATACTTGGGCCCGGCCTCGCTTCAGAAACTCAGATTCACAAGTTCATCAACGAGCATCCTGGCATTCGTCATGTGCTTTGTTCGGAAGACACTTGTCCCAACATGATTGTGCATGAAAGCCCGGCAAGACTGCAGACAAAGCTCCGACTCATCGATCCCGAGAGGTATCCGATGCCGGAATTCCAAAACCAGGTCTTTTTCCAGAAACCCGACTCCAAGGCGACCGTGGAGCTGGGGCTGGTTGGCAAGCAAGCGCAGCTGATGCCGCATTTCATACTCGAGAAACGGGAGGCGGCCAAGTTTGCCAAGCTCGAGGATGCCCTCGCCGAGGTAGAGCCAGACATTGTTGCCATGGCCAAGGAGGCGCAGGCGCAAGCGACTGATGCTGCGCTGCTGGCCCGGATAGAGGAAGAAGAGAAGGACATTCCCAATAGAGACGCCGATATCACAGCACTTGGAACAGGCTCCTCGGCGCCGAGCAAGTACCGCAACGTATCCGGTACGCTGATCCGAGTACCCGGCGTTGGCAACTACCTACTCGACTGCGGCGAGGGTACATTGGGGCAGATACGGCGGCTCTTTGGTCCAGACGAGGCTCGCGCGATCCTCCGGGACCTGAAATGCATCGTCATCAGCCACCTCCACGCAGACCACCACCTGGGCGTGCCGCTCCTCGTCAAAGCATGGTACGACCAGGCTCTGCGAGAAGGCAACACGGCCAACGTCGCCATCATCTGCAACAACAGGTACAGGACCCTGCTGCAGGAGGTCGCCCAGGTCGAGGACATCGGGTTCCACCGCCTGCGCTTCCCCGGCCTCACCCTCAGCGGCGCCGAGCTCAGGACGCTCGCGCTGCCGCCCGGCGAGGAGAACTTCGGCCTCGCCGGCCTCAAGCGCGTCTACGTCAACCACTGCTGGAAGGCCGCCGCCACCGAGCTCGAGCTCACGTCGGGCCTGCGCATCGCCTACTCGGGCGACTGCCGCCCCTCGGCCGACTTTGCGCGCGAGTGCCGCGGCGCGCACCTGCTCGTCCACGAGTGCACCTTTGGCGACGACATGGCCGACCTCGCCCTCGCCAAGAAGCACTCCACCATGGGCGAGGCCCTCCACGTCGCCAGGCAGATGCGCGCCCGCCGCACCCTGCTGACGCACTTCTCGCAGCGCTACACCAAGCGCAGCAAGCTCACCCACGGCATGGCGCAGGACCAGGAACAGGTGTTCCTGCTGGCGACGGATTTCATGTCCGTCAAGCTGGGCGACTTCCGCAAGGCTGCCTGCTTTCTGCCTGCGGTGCAGCGACTCATCGAGTCACTGCCCGAGTAGTTGGAGAGGGTTTCGGAAAAGTGAAGGAAATAGGCACGCATGCAGTGTGACCTTGTACATTGGTTTATACATAGAGGAAAGACTTACATATACCCCTGGGTGAACATGATCAGGCACGGCTTTTTTGTATTATTATCATTATGGGATTTGCTCTACCCAAGGATATCGCGCGCAGGCCTCTAAAGCGTCCGAGACATTCTCCCCAGATTATCGTTAAGCTAGAACTGGATACCAGAACATGGCCGCCATCAAATCCACTCCAGGAACTCAGGCGACCTCGGCGGCCGTGGTGGTGGCGCCCGTCGCGGTGTGAAGAAGTCCGTCTGCCTCTTCAGCTGCCCCTGCGACGCAAGAGGCAGCGCGTCCGTCGCGACGCTCAACTCCTCCGGCAGCTCAGGGTTCATGGCGTAGATGCTGGGCGAGGGAGGTGTCTGAGGCGGCAACGGCGTCGACGGCCCAGGGGGCTGCTGGGTCGGTCGGACCTCTAGAACATCCTCCTTTCCCTCGTCATAGGAATACACCGACGCCGAGATCCAGCTCCCCACCTCGTCATCGCGAGTAGCGTCCCCGTGGCCCTGCTCCTCCTCACCCTCCTCCTGTAAATGCAGCGGTAGCGGCACAGCACTGGCGGCGGCAAACTCGCTATACGCAGCCCTGCTGATCCCAAGCGCCGTAAGTTCCGCCGTGGACACGGACTTCTGCTGCTCGAGCCATTTGAAAATCTGCTTCTTGCTCGCCTCGCTGGCGTCGTTGTCGTTGTGTATGGATCTGAAGCCGCAGAACATCAGACTCTTGGGTACCCGTATCGGAGGGCTTGGCCGTGCCGAGCCGCTCCGTGGACGACTCTCCGATGCCGGGCTTGTTGGCGTGCTGACAGGCTGCGTTTGGTGTGGCGAGGAGTTGGCCATTACAAGAGGGTACCGCTTGCGATGTGCGGCCTTGTCGGCATCGCGGAGCTTGGCATCTTCGGGATTGTCTTGAGTATATATGTAATTGCGCTGGTCAAGGATACGGGTAACTAGGCGGTCGGAACCGCTCAGGATATGATGCCGGGTGCTTTCTTCGAAATGCCCAATCCATTCGTCCACGGTCCGCATCAGCCGCGGCGTCAACGACTGACCCCTTTTCTCCAATGCCAGGATCTTGCGAACGTACAGCGATGCTCGGATATCACTCAAGAGTTCAGCCTTACCGCCTACCACCGCCAGCATACAGGCCTCGCACCTGCTCTTGATGTAGTATGCTGGTTGTTCATGCGCATCGTATCCGTAAATGTCTTTGAACCGAGACGAACCGATCCATATGGTCAAAGCAGTATCCATGCGATCCAGCCATGCCACAACATCCTTGTGAAAACCCAACTTGGTCCTCCAGTAACGGTACAGCTCTACATGCTTGGTCCACTCCCTCGCCACGAGCACCATCATGTTTCGAATGACACGAGGCTCAAGATCATGGTGAGAGCCGCATAAGTTGGCGCAGTTTGGTGCAAACGGGAAGCCGTGGTAGCCAAGATTCAGAGTGACTCGAACGAAAGGATTTGCCGTGCGAGACAGATACGGAGGGAGAAGACGCAAGTCGTCCTCCTGCATATGAAGCCACTGATTTCTGGGACCATGTCCCCTCATAGCAACACTGTCTATGCGCAGCAGCAAGGCGAGGTGTTTCAGGCCTTGCTTCGGGATGTCCTCCAGGCGCATGTCTTGGACGCCTATAACCTGCGAGCGACCGCGGTGAAGGTATGGGTTTAGTTCTTGGTGCATCGTTCCTAGAACTAGGGGAGAGGATGCCTAGACTGTCGTGCTTGCTCGAATTCGCTTGACGTGATACAAGTGCGTCGGATATGGCTAATGTCGCTTGCGGGCTCGAGCTCGAATTCCAGAAGGGTTGTCAGGACTTCCTCGAATCATTCCCCCCATTCCTAAGGCGTTTAAATAATAAGAGTCTTTGGTGCTTGATGTGAACACTCATCTCGCAGAAAGGCATCGTGTCCAGCTTGTGAGGTTCTTGTCAGAACGAGAACATCTTCAGTAGTGGTGAATACGGCTTTTCTCTTTGTCTGCCTTCGCGTCATGTTTACTTGCAAGTGAATGTAGACAAGGAGAATTCGAGTTGCCGCCGGATTCCATGTCACCTAGACCAAGACGTTTGCTTGTCTTTATGTTCATAAAAGAACAATGCTTCGACGCCCGCGTCCGCCTTGTCTTGCAAATCCCCAAGCCCCAGAGCGGCTGAAGATTGCGTTGACATGCAGCCAGGCTCTGTACTAGCGGGTTGTTCGCAAACAATATGCGGTACAACGAGTGCGCATCGTGAACAATCTGGGAACTGATGGACAGGGGTCGTGCAAGGTCTCTGCAGAGACTGATTTCTCGTCTCGGGGACCCGTTCGAGAACGATCCGAGGCAAAAAGTGAAAGAGGCGATATGTTCATGTGCTACAGTACATCGACTATCCATCCCGAAGCCAGCCGCCGCTCCCATGTTCAATCGGTATATATGCAAATGCGAGAAACCTTGGATCCGTTGAACTCCATTGTTCATGTTGGTGTGTGGTCATTATCACGAGTTAGTCGTCGTCATGATGCGAAATCATCTAGTGCTTCAAATAGGTCGCCCGTCTTGTTCCCTGCGTTGTCTTTCTTTTCGAATTTTGGCCGCTTCTGTCCCATCGTCCGGATGCGCCATCTCCTTGAACCAAGGGTGGTTCAACGCCTGCTTGGCGGTGATACGCTGAGCGGGGTCGTAGACAAACATCCTTTTGAGCAGGTCAAGAAAGTTGCGAAGGTACTGAGTGTTGGCCGGTATGATATCCTGCCGCAATGGTTAGCAAAGCTGTGCATCGCCAAAGGTGTTGGGGAGGCATACATCAAGATATTTCATGGCCTTGACGAATCGTCTGGAACCTCTCGTAGTATTCGGGACTGGATAGTCGAGCTTGAGCCGTTTGAAGTACCTAGTCACTGTCAGCTGGGCAAGGTTGGAGTTGTCGTGCCGCACATACTTTGAAGCAGGGTTTCCTCCACTTCTTGTCGACATCTTGTTGACGGCCTGGACGAGGTGTGTATCGATGCGGGACCCGACAACCGCCTCCATCATTGCCAAATGCTCCAGGTTATCATGGGTTTGGAAAAGAGCATCGCCAGTGAAGAACTCCACCAAGATACACCCGATACTCCAGATATCACACGGAAACGACCAGCCGAGGCCAAGAATGATTTCGGGAGCCCTGTAATGGCGCGTCGACACCACCGAAGAGTGATACTCGTCCTGGAAGGTTGCCGACCCGAAATCGATGAGCTGGATCTCCGTGTCTAGCAGCACCCGACGCTGTGTTGCTTGCCGGCTACCTCCGGTAGATGATGAAGGGATCTTGCGGTTGTAGGTAAATGTCTGATATGCGTTGTCACAAAGCAGAATATTTTCCGGCTTGAGATCAGTATGAATCAGGTTCAAATCGTGCAAGACTGTTCATCCACACGTCAGCAATTGCCAGACCGGAGGGGCATCAGCTAGACAAGGCAACTCACAAGCAACACTCGTCAATAATTGACGGGCAAAGGACTGGATCTGGCTATTCGGGAAAGGGACGAAGCCGTTGCCCTTAAGGAAGTCGAAGACACTCTGGCCAAGTAGATCCATGACGATGCATATGTGACCGCGATAGTCGAAGCAGTCCCGGAGATGAATGCATCGATTTCTGTTCTCTTCGTCGTTGGCCTTGAGGGTGGCTAGGACTCGAAGTTCTATCTTCGATGCGTCCCTGTACTTTTGCACCGATCGAATGATCTTGACGGCCACGGCTTTGTTGGTCTTTCGGTCGCGAGCTTGGACGACCTTGCCAAAGGTGCCTTGACCGAGCAGCCGGACAATTTTGTCTATAACGATGTTAACAAAGAGTTCGTGGGAAGGAGCGGGAGTATCCGTGACGTACATTTATCCGTGAGATCGGCATCGGGTACAACAATGTAGTGGCCTTCATCATCGTCGACCTTCACGTTCTTGTTGTAGCGCTGCTAACGATATCTGTCAGTCACGCCGCATATGGAGGATCGGAAGTCGAGTTCGGATTCACTCACATCATGGACAACTCTGATAGGAACATCGGCAGCCTTCTTGGGCGGGTAAGGCGGAGGCTTGTACGTGAAGAAACGATCACCAAGCCCATCAACGTCCCGACGCTTGGCCTCACTAGCCACCTGTTGACGAGTCCGCTTCCTTTTCTGCGGCGCCTGAACATCGTCATGGCCACTGGACGATAGCGATGTTGGTGCCGTGGTATGACGCGCCGAGTTGGTGCGATCACTGCTGGACAAGGTGGTGCCGTTCGGAGTTGTGTTCTGGTGCGGTGTGGTGGCCTGCGAATTGACGTACTGAACGTGGTAGCCAGCCGGGCGGGTCACATTGGCATCGCCGTCCCGTCTTCTTCTCTTGTTGGAATGGGAAGAAACGGTAGCATCATTTGCAAGAGGGGGGATGTTGGAGGCTGCGACTTTCCTGCCAATGTTGGCCTCGGGCTCGGGTGTGTCATCAATGACAATAATTTCCTTTGGCAGTCCATTCGCATAGAACTTGTCCCAGTTGGGTTCGCGGGAGCGGCGACGCTTTCTAGACGAGTTGTTTGAATCGGTGGCGGTATCGCCGGCCATGGTAGACGAAAAGCTCTCGTCCTGAACGTGTGTGCTGTTGTGGTGCTTGTAAGGATTTAGCTCGTAATTTCGCAGGTCGGAGGACGAGTCGTGGGTAGGTGGTCTCGATGCTTTCTGGGCTACGCCATCGGTAGGCGAGTAGCCCAAGCCGGCAGGCTGGTAGTAGGTTCCGAGCAGGCGTGCGGTAGGCGAGGGGGCCGCGGTGGTAGCGGGAGGCAGGATATAGCCTGAGCCTGCGGAGCGAAAGTGAGAGCCGGTGGTGTTCTGCTGATGGCCCTGGTGGTGAGTCGAATGCGAGTAGGGAGGGTGATAATGATGCTGGTGCGGATTGTAGGGAGGAAGTGTGGCCACGACCGTGGTGGGCGTCGACATCATCCACAACCGAGCCCTCGCTGCCCGTTACGATTTTGCGGTTTGGGCAGGAAGAGTTGGAGGAATGTCCAAAACCACCGTTGGGATCCAAACACCAGACGAGAGGCGTGCGAAGCGAATAGAGCAGTCACCACCACGAGAAGCCCCCGTGCGTGAGGAAAGGCAGCGGCGGAACGTCGATGGTGGCGGTCGAGGGTCACTGAAGTGATGGAGGAAGCGGGAGTGATGCAGAGCGGTCCGCTCGGCCAGCGCTGGAGTGGAACAGGGTACTTTGGGTCAAGGCAGCCTGGCTGGGGCTGATCCTGATCGAAACACAGCGCGAGCCAATCTGTCCCGGGTGTGCAGAGTTGGGGTTTGGCGTTCAAGGTTTGCTTGGATCAGGTGTAGTGGCTTTGTCAAGCGAAGAGTGGGAAAGGGAAAGGGAAAGCATGAGGGAAGGTAATGACCGCGCCGGAACAAATGTATGTATTCAGGATTGGAAGTGATGATGCTGGGGGGGGGAGACCGGGTGCTAAATGTGTGAGGCTCCCGCGTGTTTCTTTCTCTCACACTGCTGTTCCGTCACTCGTCTCCGCTCGCTACCTCACCTACCCTCTACAGGCTCTGCTACGTAAGGTGCTAGGTGGTACTACCATGGCTGACCCAGGTGCTGGCGTGCGGTACATTGCGATTCTGTTTCTCACCTCCACCGCTCCATCTGAGACCTGCTTCAAGGTACCTCTTCAGGTTATCTCAGAATGGGGTGCAATAAAGGTGGGCGGACTAGTCGCGCTAGACTTTGGTCTTAACGAATCCTGCACAGCCAGGCGACGGAGCCCGCGCCCGGGTACCTCGATGACCGTGCTCAGGAGGTACCGCACCGCGCGAAGACCTATCACGTACTGCCCAGGATGGTGTTACGAGCTACCTGATGCGCCTCGCCACTCGCGTTTCTTCTCAAACACACTCGTTACAGTGCTTGTACCCAAGCCTCCCGCTCACTTGGCATTTGCCTCACTGTACGAATAATCCTCTAATCATAGCCCGTCCCAGCCCTGGTCGAGAGCTGATCGACCGCCCACGCACCGCACAGGAATGAATGGTTCGAGGTCTCGAGGGAGCATAGCCAGGCCAGGATGTGCAGTTTTCCCTCTAGCTTTTCATATTTTCTTTTTGATCGAAATTGCCATACTTCACCACAAGACTCTTATCGCATGGGCCTCTGCCTAGCCTTGCCTGTGATGCTTCATGTAGAACGGGTCTGCACAGCCGTAGCGATGGCGAGTGCACTGTGGGTGCGTTGATCCCCCTCTTTTCAGGACCATCATGCACCTGGCAGTCGTGTCCTGAATTCTTGGAGTATCCGGCGTAAGGGTCCTGCAAACCTTTACATGAAGACAAAGCAAATCATGGCATTCATCGTTTCAAATCATCGTATTGGCAACATATGCGTGGCCGTACGTAGGTACCTTGCAAGCGGGCGTTAATGAAGTGTGCCTAGCGATGGACAACGTGATTATGCAAAGCGTTGGACTCACCATCAGGGCGGGCCTCGTCGTCGGGCGAAGCCACGAAATGGATCGTTCCAGTCCGCCTCTGCTACTCTTTGATTACCGTTTCTTCATCGTTGCCCCGTCGAATCCAGTCAGCCTCGCTCGGGGCTCGCAGTTAGGTAGAAAGGGAGGACTAATTCAGGGCCACAAACATCACCAAGCACCGGCACCTTCTTTTGTTTTCCCCTCCACAGCGCATGTTTTCCGTGGTGGTAACCCTATGATGTCGAAGCCAGGGCAACGGCCGCCACATCCTGTTGAGGTGCATGCACCAATGCAGGCTGCTGCAGTGGTCTCCCAGCGACAGGCCCCGACAGTGCCGGCCCTCGAAGTACGTGACCTTGACGGGCAGGCTTTGGTGCAGCTGCACGTCGCTTGGAACCCTTGCCGAACCACCGTCTGCACCCTTCGCCTTCGGGCTTCCCCACGAATGGCACCACTGCCTCCCTAGTCAAAGGAGATCCCGTTGTTATCAGGGACGAAGAAGGGACCAGGCCCTTGCTAAGGTACCGCTAGGGCCTAGTCTTTGTTCGCGCCGCCAAATACGCCTCTTCCTTGGTATCACGGTCCGCCAATCGACCTGCAACCATGATGTGAATTACTACCACAGCTTGATCTTGATCACTTCAATTACGACCTGGCACTCGATTCGAACTACAGCCGGTGACGCGATCCTGTCCGCCGTTCGCTCGGAAATATTGCAACCTCCTCCGCCGCTGTCCAATCCCTTTCCTCACATAGCCTCGCCCTCCCCACAATCCGGGCCACATGCGCCCTTCCACGCACTTGGCCATCTGCAGACTATTTGACGGCTGCTGCAGCGGCACGGCAAACCATTCGCTCCTCTGCATACCCTGCCTCCGCATGTACCTCTGGCGAGCCTGGCGGCCAAACCATGGGGAGACATTCTCCCCGACTGCGTGAAGCATTTCCGTCTGAGCATCTGCCGTGCTGTGTCCGATAGGTGTCTCGTAATTGTGTAAGACGCTGCCGGCATAACTTGGTGAAAATGCTGTCGTCCTGGAACTGATGCAAGTCCTACTCCTCGTTGTACTGCATCGCCAGCGGGTAGCCCAGGTGTGTGACGGTATAGCCAGATTGTGTGACGATATCCGTCAGGGTCCGCACAGAATCCTACTCTACTTGTGCAGAGCACAAACGCCCATGGTCACCCAATGGACGGACGAGCCACACCAACGGCAATATAACGCTCTGCTCTTATTGTCACATTCCTTTTTTCCCTCCTCTGCATCCCGCTGCCTCCGCATCCAACCGTAAGCGGCACGTTGCTCCCCTCACCACGATAACAACCGAGACCTGCCAAAACAGCTAGAGCGCCAACCCTTCATCCACTTCTGTTCCAGCGAGGGACCCTCCCGACCACATTCGAGTTGCAGTGCGCTGATCCTGAGTGGCGATTCACTGAAGCCCAGCAGTCCCTTGTGTATTAAATCATCCCTCAGAGCCCCCCATTCCCTGAGATCGCCAGCCTGCTCGGCACGCTCCTGATTAGGAGATTGGTGACGCCCGGGGGCTGCCACATCCCTCGTCCATGCTCTTGTTTCGACTCCTTCTTGCCTGCTGCTAATTTTTGCTGTTTGGTGTCAATGGTGGTTACGCCGTCTTCATGAATGGGCCCCCCATTTCTACATCAGCGTCATGATGATAGATTGCCAAGTATGGAGGATGCTACTGTCCAGTAGGCGCATCATAATGCTGCTCGCTCGGCGATATTCCGCCCACTCCAGATCCGCAACATTACCCTGTAACCCCATCTGCTGAGCGCCATGAATAATACTGTTCACCAATTCACGCCGACATGGAAACATTCGTGAGGTTCTGTTGCTTCCGCTATACATAGTACTGTATGATTCGTTCCTGGTCATTGCTGCTCACTTGCGCCCTCATCGTCTTACACTCGTTTATGTTTGAACTTCTTAACAGATATCTATACTGTTGCTCTCTATCCGCCCATCAATAGGCGAATGCATACCCGCTCTATGCTGCATTGTCCCACTACCATATCGGCGCACGCTTAAAAAAGAGCCACGTCAAATCGTCAGCGCTACGCTCTCTGAGTAAGTTCGGGCGTAATCTATACCCGTCCCCAAATTTATGATGATGGTGCCAGCCAGATTCAGAGCACATGTAATGCAAAACGCGAAATCCTGGATCAGCCTTGTCTAGGCCGGCAAACGTGTGGCTTCTACAGCAGAGTCCAACCGCTCAAAGGCCGCGGTTGAACCACACCTTACCCCCTGCGCCACCCTTTCCATGAAACTCGGGTTCGAGGCTCTCC
This sequence comes from Stachybotrys chartarum, assembly GCA_001021365.1. Classification (NCBI taxonomy): domain Eukaryota; kingdom Fungi; phylum Ascomycota; class Sordariomycetes; order Hypocreales; family Stachybotryaceae; genus Stachybotrys; species Stachybotrys chartarum. The sequence goes on from LDEE01000003.1 coordinate 2,349,499, forward strand.
GCACTTATCTCTTCTTGCTGAGGAAAGGCAGCCAGGGCTAGTGGCAGGGCCGCGAAAGCAGTAATGGCAATCAAGCCTAAGTTGATGCCAATGGGAATCGACTTGGAGACAACTGGTCTAGCTTTAACCCACGGCTTCTGCAAGAGGTTTTGATACCAGGCTTGCTTTTGCTGGATGTGATAGAGAGCCAGCGCCGGTAAGACCATCGTTGGACTGCTGTTGAAGACGCGGCTGGCTGCAGTTTCGTAGACGGCAATCTTGGCCGCGGTTTGGCTCTTCCCTAAAGAGGGGATGTCCCGTTCCGACTTGTTCTCCGCCTGCAGCTGGCTCTTCTCGGCCTCGGAAAGCACAGGACGAACATCAATCCCGCTGAGAATCTCTCCCCGGCGCATGAGATATGTGTTCAAGGCTCCCGCGGAAGCCACCGCCGCGAAAGGCACGAGTCTGCTGAGGATATTCCTTGTGCTAACCGAGACCTTCAACCTTGGCACCATAGCGTTGAGGCCCAAAGCCACCGAGCATGACGCTGACACGGCGATCAAGTAGGATTTGATCAGTGTTTCGGTTGTCATGGGCGACGACTTGTTGGAGTTGGCGGTGTTGATGGCTACGTTCAACGACTGGTTGATGACTTGCCAGGCGACCACCCCCGTGGTGCTTAGGCCGGGTTGGAGCATACCGGCCGTGACGATGAGGTTCGAGAATACGAAGCACGACATTCGGAATGGGAGGAAGACTGGCTCGCCGGTATCTACAAACCGTCAGTTTCTACGGATGCAGCTGGTCTAGGCGAGGAGACTCGTACCCGGATGGAGCGTCGAGTCTACAATCTTCTTGGCACGCCACAGGTCTGGACTCATGCGCTCAATCTTGCCCGTTTTGTATTCCGTCACGAGCTGCTTGGCCCTTTCCAGCCCTGTTGACCCAGCAAACAAAGTGCTTTACTCTCGACAGTCAGTAAACTGTCTCCCAAAGCCAAACTGCACGCCCACGGATGCCCTGTCTCTTACCTCGGGTCCGTGATTCCAATAGAGTGCTTCACTCTGCCCATGTATGTTTTCAAGTCATGTTGGGAAGCGGGAAGCTCGCGATGGCCCGGCAGAGAGGACGACATTGTGCAGTCGGCGCGTCGGTCGGCGCAACCAGTTTAGGGCCCCAATTGACTGGCGCGCGGGGAGTGCGCGGCCTGACGCTTGCTTGTGGTAAGCGCTCCGAACGCTGGGTCGACTCTTCAACCGTGGCCTCCTGGGAGTCAAAACGCGAGGTGATGGGCAGGTCTGTTTGTTCTTGGATTCTAGAGCGGTGAGTTGAGGGTTCTCATACCTGATAGCGTGTCTATCTGAGCCGATGTCGGCTATCCACGGGTTGTAGTAGTTTAGCGCGGGCGGTCGATGAAAGCCAAGCGCTCCATATTTTCGACTCTATCACACAGCCTCAGCGCCCTGCACCCAGCGAAATGAACTACATCGTTTCAGCCATGAGACCCTAGCAACAGAAGCTCGACTGGGAGCAAAAAAAATTGCCAGTACCACCAATAAAAAACTCGACCACGCCAGGAGTCGAACCTGGAATCTCTAGAGATTATCGTGTACTAGCCGAAATCTAGCGCCTTAGCCATTAGGCCACGCGGCCGATAAAAATTGTCTTGGTAGGGAAATTTATGAGGCCTACTTCGCTGCCCACGTGTAAACGCTCACTTCCTCAATTGTAACATTTTGATGAATCTGAAGGTTGTTGTGGAGTAAGCGATTTATATAAGACAAAGACCGATTGATGAGAATGAGGAAGATGGTAAGAGCTTGCTGCGGCTCAACGACGCACATATTTGTGGCTGTCAGGGCTATTACTGCAGCCCAAGCTTCATTGCCATTCTTGTCTTATTCCCCTTTCCTTTTCAATTTTCAACTTCAATGGTCATTGCATATCTCCTAAAGTTCATCATGGTACAACAAACATAAGGACTCTCCCAAAATTCAGGCACCATTCGACACAAAGTTGTATATATGTCAATGTCGCTTCGTGGATTATGCTGCTCGGATCATATTTTGGCTGGCCACCTCTGGCTCGTACTCTCCTTTCCCTTTATCAAAAGATCTTCGATGTCAGTCCATGTAGTAAATGTTCAGTCATGTTTCATTCAGATAGACCTAGCGTTGCGTAAAATCCTGCGCGTGTCGACGTTCGATGCCAGCTGTTGACAAGTGGTAGGTACATTGTTTGGGCGTGCTCCCATTACCAGCGAGCTGCCGTATCTTCCTGCACTTAGCTACATAAACATGGCCCTGATCAGTGAGTTCCGAGGAGCCGGACGAGCTCGAACGCCTATCCTAGTTATCAAGGTAGCCTTGAAGCCATTTCCAAATACTTATCGAAGCCCTAAGAAGCGGATAGATGCATGTCCGTACCAGAAGCTTTCCACTTTCCAGCTCACTCCTTACCTTCTCACGAGCCGCCTTCCTACCCCTTACCTACCTATCTCCGCACCTACTCACTTCACCCCACTTGCTCCTTCACTTCTTCAACCCTATCAACAACGCCTCCCCCAAACACGTCGTTGCCCATAGCATTGTGTTAGATCCCGTCTCGCTGGAGTTACAGCCTTACCATCGGGCGCTTTGCCATTTCTTTGCCAGCGGCTGAGCGCATCGTTACTGCCGATGGCCTCCCAAGATACTGCCCAGAATTCCCGGCCGGAAGCTCGTGAAAAGGCATTTGCAGACGTCAAGCAACTCACCGCTCCCCACGGACCAAACGACGCATCGAGCAATGAAGCGTATGAAATACGTAGGTTCCGACCCTTCCCGTCGTCTGATCCTAGCTCGATGTTCTCTTCGAGGGATGCAGCCCCAGGACAGTGGCCCATTGGAGATTTCGCAATATCGCATGACGTGCTGATGCCTAGCAAGAGTCCGAGGTCAGTTGAGATCGGTGAGACTTCCTTTAGACGAATGACCCCTATCAAAGCCAACGCTGACATGAACCAGGACATATAAGCCAGAGATTTCAACCAGATTGCAGCCCTGCCTTTACGAAGCCAGCTCCTATTGTGAACACTGACGAGGGCTCGTTGCCTCAGTTTTTCCCTGGCTTGATCAAGAAGACTATCAGGTCCGCGCCCACTGAGAGTGAAATCACCTGGAGCGTAAGTGATATTCAGGAAAATCACGGGGAGTCCCCTGGAGTCGTGGACAGCGGCTCGGGATTGTCCCATTGTTGGCACTTGACGAAAGGTTACAACTTCCATTCGCCCTACACAGAAGACGGCAGCACAGAAAGAAGATCAACCGATTCACCTTACACGGCTTCTCAAAACTCACATGTTGCGCAGTGGGTCATGAGGCTTCCTAAAGCATCTGTTGTAAGACTTCACACTGGCGAGGATGACGATATGGACCCCGAGTTCCATAAATGCGATATCGATGTTGTCACGGGACAGTTGATTCCGGGGACGGCGTATCCCGACACTTTCTTGGATCGTCCGGTCGGCCCATGTCAGAGCTTTGACGACATTGGATGGCGTCAACTGAATATGACTTCGATGCTGCGCATTACTCGAGAGATCAATATCCGCCAGAGGATTGCCGAGGATTATCGACGACGAATTGAGGAGAAGCAGCGGCTAAAGGATCCCCTTTCGGAAGAAGATCCTTGGCCCAAAGCCAAATGTCTCATTCGGCCAGCTGAGCCAACAGACTGCGAAGCAATAGCGGCCATCATTAACCTGGAGAACCGAGCAGGGAGGTGCCCCCAAATCCTGGAAGAGGCTACGGTTGCTGCGTACGAGGTGTTGAAAACACTCGAGCATTGCGCCAAGAACTGTCGGCCCTTTATCGTCGCAGAGTATACTACAGGGAACTTGGTCAGCCGCTCTAAATGGTCCAAAGACGACGAGGATGAATACCAGGAGTTTATCAAGTTCCGTCAATCACAGCCCAAAATTCCTGCGATTGTGGTTGGATTCGCCTTAATTACCGAGACGCAAGGAGGCCTTCTACAAGGTCCCAGTGCAGGATTACGTTATTCGGGACAAGTGAAGCTGGTGGTGCATCCCGAACATCGGCAGAAGCTGTTCGGCACTGCATTGCTGGACAGAATACTCTTGTCCGTGGCGCCGTACCATCGCAGCTTGGTAGATCATAAATGGGAGTGCACGAGCGAAGGGTGTATATATGAAGACCCTGTGCAGCGAAACACTCGTCAGTACGCCAAACTCTATATTCAGGTCAATTCGCGTGGCAAAGTCGATGAAGATCTGGCATGGAGGGGCAAGATGTTGGAAAAGTTTGACTTTCACCAAGTGGCATATTTGTCCAAGACTCTGAGGAGTGAGAAGAAGTACGGGAGCGAATGGCTCGACCTGTCACTGTGGCAACTCGAGACATACATCGACGAGGGGCAATTGGATCGGTGCCGTTGATCCATGGTACGTGGATGAGGGAATATTGGGATGTGGTAGGCGAAGATTTCCGAGTATCAACGCGGCAGGGCGATTGGAACAGATGTTGTCAAATACGGACGACCTGCACGGGTGCCATGTGGCATCACAGGCTTTATGAAGCTGAGACGTGCGATGAGTTTGTCAGTCGTTGTCCGGATTGTTGGCAGGCCTACTACTCGAAAACACAGGAGATAGTGTGCAGCTAGTGTAAGATGTGCGCATTCAAGTAAGACAATGCAAATCGTTGATATTGCACGAGTCCCCAGAGTAACACTTCGATGTCAACTCGATATTGCAAAGATCATAATTGGGAATTGGCTGGTATGGTGGATCCAAAAAGCAAACCGCATCAAAAGTGCATCACGTGGCGCAGGTAACCGAACCTACCTACTTGTCTCTCCTCTCCTCGAAGAGGACCAGCAGGCCAATCGGGACCAAGGTGCTGCCACCTGAAAACGACATCTTTAAGTAGGAGCCGGCCATTGATAACGAGATCCTGCCGCAAGTTCCGCCGCTATGCTGTCGATACTACGGAAAGCTCGCTTCAAAGACAAAGAGATGAGGATTCTGATGCTGTGAGCACGCGAGTCTTGCAGCTAATGTAGAGGTACTGATATTCACCGAAGTGGGCTTGATAACGCGGGGAAGACAACAATCGTCAAGAAGATCATGGGCGAAGACGTGAGTACAGTCAGCCCGACGTTGGGCTTCATCATCAAGACCATCGACTACGAGGGGTAAGCAAGACCAAGCACGGGAATTCCCACACGCTCACGAGTCGTCAGGTACAAACTAAATATATGTACGTCTGCTGCAATCTACGACAAACGCCGGGGCTGAGTGAAGCAGGGGACGTCGGCGGGCAAAAGACGCTGCGATCATATTGGAGGAACTACTTTGAGAAGACGGATGCGTTGATATGGGTTGTCGACTCCACGGACCGACTGCGGATCGGTGATTGCCGAGAGGAGCTGCACGGACTCCTGCAGGAAGAGGTTTGCACATACATTGTTTGCATTGGTCGGGTTTGAAGCTGATTTTGGACTTGCAGCGTTTGGCGGGAGCGAGTTTGCTGATATTTGCGAACAAGACAGACGTGGAGGGGTGTATGAGCGAGGGCGAGATACTGACGGTGNCGCCCCGCTATACGAAGACACAGAAAGCTAACGGAGTTCAAGTCGTTGGATCTCGATGCCATCAGGACTCATCAATGGCATGTATTGCAGTGTAGCGCAATGACAGGGAGGAATCTGAAGGAGGGGTTGGCCTGGGTCGTCCAAGACGCGAAGAAGCGGCTATTCCTGTATTAATGAAGACTTGGCCATGTCTTCAAGACATCACAATGTATCCCTGTCCAGGAACTGATCGAAACGGCATCTTGCCGTTAACAGCAGAATCGCCTTGAGGGTGTTTATGGGTGTAATGGAGTTGCGGCCACCCAAAATCTGAAGGATCATCCGCAGGCCATACGCAACTGGTACTGGCCGAGCGCAGGGACTGGGAAGTTTGATGATGTATTGTTTCCATGTTTGTAAGGTCTACAGCCATTGGGCATCAATCATGACCAATAAACATATGGGATTACGGCAGCATACCTACCTGGGCAGGCAGATATGGGACCGCCCAAGTCAGGGAGAAAAAGAAAAACGGCTGAACTTGTTGTTGCTATTGGGTCCAAAGTCTGCAAACAGGCTCTGCCGACTGTTTATCTTGGGACATGGGCATGTAAACAAACCCGTAGGTACGGCGCGCAAGCCGGCTAGTGAAGGTTGAACAAACAAAAAGCAAGGCAGGTACGGGGCAGTAGTCAGGGGATGGTGGCGGCGCTAGGCAAGCCCACCAACTGGAGCGGGACCTCAAAAGCAACCAATCCGTGATGGCCTCCCATCCGTCGTAAAAATCAACAACAGGGCATCCCGCCGAGGCAACGGACCGACGGACGCACTGATAGCAACTAGACGACACCAGCACCAGCAGCCTCTGTCATGCCCCCTCGGTGGACGTAGCAGCAACGCCCAGCAGCCCGAGCCATGTCCGACGAAGTCTCCCAGTTCCTCGAGCAGGTCGAGCGTCTGCGCGGCCAGCAGCCTGACGACGACGAGCAGATCAGAGCCCGCGAGCGCGAGGAGTATCTGGCCGCTAAGCGCGAACGCCAGGCGAGGCGTGAAGGTCAGTGAACTCTATCCTGCGCTTTCTCGTCTGAAGCCGTCCCTGGTAGCCAAGCCCTCGCGTTTACCATGCTGCTCGGCTTATGCATCATTCTCCCGTTGCTGTTTACACCATGCACTGTGGTTCTGCCACAGCCTTCAGAGAGCAGTCGCTCTGTGCCGTGCTGAAACACTCTCCTACCCTTCCAATTGCTTGAAAAACTCCTCTTGTTGTTGTCGTTACTGCCATCGTTGTCCGGCTCTTCTCTGACCTGCGTGATCTCAGAACGTGCCAGGTCCATCTCGCCTCAGAAATCTTCGCCCGCCAACACCCCTTCACCGCGGTCGAGCCACCGACCCATCAACCTCTCCGACGCGGTCAAACTCGAATCACCCACCGCGCCTACGAACCACGCGCGTGCGCTGTCCTTTGAAGCCCCAGGAGATTCCTATTCGATGGCCTCCGGCACGTCACCCACCAAGGAGAACCAGTCCCCGGTGGATCCCGATGCGAAACAGGGCTCCGGGGCACTGCCGCATTCCCGAGCCTCCCCGCTGTCATGGCAAAGACGACCGAACTCCCGGGGTGGATCCCGGCCGCTGAGTATGGTCGCCCTCCAGAACAATGCAACCCAGAGGTCGCTGGGCGGGCCTCAGGAGCCGCACTCTGCGACCGAGGACAGCTTTTCCAGGGATCAGATTGCCCAGGCCTTGGGGTCGAAGGACCCTGGCTGGTTCCGCCAGACTGCAGACCGGGGCGTCGGATCCGCAGCTTTTAGACGCAATCAGGTTGAAGACAATGATCGACTCGACATGTCTTCGGCGCGAGCTCAGTTGCCCGGCATGTCGAATGAGACGACCCGAGAGTCCCCTGCCGCACAGAGCATCCCCGACAAACCTACGCACGGGCGACTTGCGTCTCCTCCACTACTCAGTCCGTCGGTGGAGCTGGAGGGCAGCGAGGGACGGCGACCAGCGGATACGTCAGGTTCAACATTAGCGGGCAGAACCTCCCCTGTACGTTCTACCTCATCTACCAAGGGCATGGGTGGCTTCGTGCAGAGTGCCATGATGAAGCGATCCGATAGTGTCAAGCGCTGGAGCGTAGCAAGCCCTCCTAAACTCACACGCGCGGATCCCATTGCATCCAATCGGCCCTCGCACACAAGAACTGGTTCACAAATTGGGAATACATCTCAGAATTCTTTCTCCGGTCGGCCCACGACGCCGAGTACTAGCAGACCGGCGTCGCGGCATGGCGAGAAGGAGCAGGTCGATGAGCCTACCGTGCCCTTGGATGAGCCCACGCCACAACCCGCTTCCGCGCCATTAGTTGAGACGAAGCAACCGGACACGGATGCCGCTCTTCCAGTGAGCCCGTCAAAAACAATGGACCAGCGACGCTGGAGCCCTACCAAGACTAGCTGGCTGGAGAGCGCACTGAGGAAACCGGAATCTCCCAAGCCGCAGTCTAAACCAGCAACACCGTCACAGCCGTCCTGGAGGGTTGACCTCAAGAACCAAGCTGAGAGGACCAACAGCCCGAGTTCTGAACTGGGAAGAAACGGGTCCCTTTCGCATAGGCACCAAGTCAGTATTGGCGGACTTATGAGATCGTCGCCTATGGGCGCAGCTGCCAAACCCAACCCCACAGGTCTTGGTGGTATCTACTCACCTCCTCCAGGCGGCAATCGCCCAGCTTACGGGCACGGCTCGCAGGGTAGTATGTCGCGAGTCCTTGCGAAAACAGAAGATGCTCGGCCAGAAGAGGACCATGAAGCTACTCAGGGGTCTATAGTAGCAAGCGAAGGGGAAGCAACAGAGCTCGCGAAACCATCCTCTGTGACGAGTCTTTCAACGGCCGCGCCAAAAGCTAAGCCTGCAACGCCGCCTAAGAAGGATTTCAGGTCGAATCTGAAGGCGCGCTCAACAGAGCCCGCGTCCAGCACAGCCCAGCAACCCGAGTTCAAGAACGTATTCGGAACTCTTCGGAAGACCAAGACACAGAACTACGTTGCGCCAGATGAGCTCAAGGACAACATTCTTCGAGGCAAGGCAGCGCTGAACCTGACTGGAGGACCACAGAAGACCGAGCGCAAGGATGAGTTTAAAGATGCAATCTTGAAGAAGAAGGAAGATTTCAAGAGAGCACAGACAGAGGGCAAGGGTATCACGCGAAGCTCAACCGCTGCCAACGCCAGGGCTGTGCCAGAAGGCATTGCGCGCAGAGCTGAACTAGGTAACCCTATTCCGGGGTCCAAGCCAGATGTATCTGCCGAAGCCAAACCACGAGTCGTTTCTGCCAACAAACCTGGCTCCCCGAAGCCAACCCCGGGGCCGAAACGAGTAGCCAGCTCAAACACGCCAGACCCTAACTCTCCAACGTCGCCTCAACACGCAGATGATACACAGCCGAGGCGCAGCAATCGGGAAGTGGTGGCGCCTACTATCTCGTCAGCCTCAGCAGCGCCTCGCGCCTTGCCAGGTCTACAGAGGCAGACGGCTAGCGGGACCGATAGGTTTTCAACTCGTCCTACTGGCGGGAAGCTTGCAGATCGCTTCAACCCAACCCTTGCCGGTATCCTTGCCAGAGGGCCTCCTCCCATGGCTTCAATGGAGGCCAACGCCTCCGAGGACTCTGCTCCCCGTGCCACATCCACGACTGACAGCTCTACGGAGCCGCCGGCTCCAGGTCCTCAGTTGACGCATATGACTAAAGGACGAGCGCGAGGTCCCAAAAGGAAGGCTCCCTCGAGTGTGGCCGCATCGACAGGGCCTAAAACCACCTCGAACAATGATCAACCACCCAGAGGCTCAGCATCAAGTCCGTTTTCATCGTCAACAATCGTAGTGAAGCCTGAAATTGTACCAACAACACAGACGGATTTTTCCAAATCAGGAAACGACACGCGGGCGGCCGCCTCGTCTATTCAGCAGCAGGTAGCTGTAAAGGCTGCAACCCGCAGCAAGCCCATTCCTCTGGAGCTTTCACAAGACTCGTCGGACAACACCAGAGCATTGGAGGACCTGAGACCGACACCACTGCGTAGACGTCCGTCCAGCCCAGAGAAGCCCGCTTTTGGAAGGGTATCGCCTCTCAAACCCCACAAGACAGGCGACGCATCCTCCCAGCCCGGATCTCCCAAAAAGCTCGATATGAAGCGCATGTCGCGCTTCATTGATGAGGCAGAGGCAGACAAACCTAATTTCGAAGTTCAGCGTGAGCCTGTAAGATTAACACACCAAAGGACGGGATCGAGATCGCCTGTCAAGCTTGCCGAACGTCCACTGCCGGATGCTTTGTCCTTTGAAAGAAAGCCGTCCATCGACGTGGCCACGCCTTTGAAGTCTTCAAGCCCAACTCTAGGCAAGCCAAATGTCAAATCCCCACCTCTGAAGCCCAAGCCCTCGTTCGACAAGCTGGCCAAGGCTGCGGAAAGTCCCAAATTCCGCCCAACAAGCTCGGCTCGCCCCCTACCAGCCCCTCCTACCGACGCAAAATCACCTCCGCCGCTAAGCTTGCCCGCGCGATCGCCAACGAAGCAAGCCAGCGAAATTGCAACACTGCTTAATGACTTCTTCGGACCTGACCGGCCAACGAATGACTACAAAGTAGATCCTGCCGAAGTGCTCATGAATCATCCAACAGCTGCCGATAAGATTAGGAGCTCGGGGTTCCAGGTATTCCAGATATCCGGCGATGGCAAAAAGACTCCTGTAGCGTCGCATAACGAGCGCGTGCTGTTCGAGAAAGAGATGTATATTTGCCCTCACGAATTCGCTGGTGCAGGTGGTCGGCCGTCAGTTGAGGTTTACTTCTGGGTGGGTGACGAAGTCGCCGACTCTAAAGCCGAGGATGCCATGCTGTTTGCCCAGCGCGAGGCAAGGGCCTTGGGCGGCAAGCTAGTCAAGGTGCGCCAAGGCAAGGAGACGGCCAACTTCTTACAAGCAATGGGTGGCATTGTCATCATCCGTCGCGGATCCACAACCAAGTATGATTCTCTTGCACCCAGCATCGTCTGTGGCAGGCGCTGTCTCGGTCAGGTTGCCTTTGACGAAGTTGATTTTGCGAGTTCAAGCTTGTGCTCTGGCTTTCCATATCTCATCACGCATTCAGGCAGATGCTACCTATGGAAGGGCAAGGGTAGCGACGTGGATGAGCTGGGGTGTGCACGACTTGTCGGTATGGAGCTGACGCTCACTGGGGAGCTGCTCGAAGTGGACGAGGGCAATGAGACCGAAGAATTCTGGGGCATGTTCGACGGTGGATCGAAGCCGCACTCGGCTGATCACTGGAGACTGAAGCCAACGTACGGCAAGTACTGCAGCAGGCTGTTCTGCTCCGATGCAGACTCGAGACAACAGGTACGTGAAACATCGTTCATCGAAGCATGAAACGTAGTATATCCACGACCAGTTTGCTAACAGTAGTCTGTCTAGATCTTCGAAATCAGCCCGTTCAGTCAGGCCGACTTGTCGCCTTTGAGCATCTATGTGCTCGATGCCTTCTTCGAGATTTACATTGTCGTGGGCTCCCGGGCGCAGTCTCAGTATGCTTCCTTCCGCAACGCCCTCAACTTTGCGCAAGAGTACGCCATCCTCGCCGCCGGCATGGAGGATCGGCCGTTCGTGCCTGTAGCCACCGTCGTGCTGGAGGGCATCCCGCGCGACCTCAAGAGCGTCTTCCGGAAGTGGTCCGATGCTCTGAGTCCTACGGTTATGAATGCAGGGGGGAGCAGCTCCGGCGCTGCTGGTTTAAGGAGGGGCAAGAGTCTGAAGGTGGTGCCGTTGACACAGGCACTCCGGGCTCTCAATGAATAGCTGTGAGATATTGGACTCGGCGAAGTTGTGTTGAGAGGCGCTTCTGATGCAAGCGTTGTGTTCTCTAGAGGTTGCTTTCTGGCGCATGTGTATGTGATATGAGTAAAGTCGAGTTCGAGGGGTTACAGGAGTTTGGCTGCCTTGGAATTTGGCTCGCGGGTGACGCAGATGGTGTACAAAGATAGCATTCTGGAAACGCTGGATTGTGAAACCACAAGATTTCACGGCATTCATTAAATGTCGGTGCGCTGCTTTTTCTTTTGAATTTTCTTTTCGTGTCTGTCTACTCGCTGTATCCTGAAATCTCCCCATGCGAGGACGGGCATCTTTTAACATCTGTGTCGAGTCCGTTGAAGACGGGTATCAAAAAAAGGGGGGGGGCGTATTGGAGCCTCGCAGCTCGATATCTTGTGCAACCTGCGAACTTTCTAACCCCCTTCACAGTCCAATTGGTCTACCTGCATAAAATCCTCGAAAAAGGGGGGCCTACTCAGGCCGGTCCTTCCGTGGGTCATGTATATCGTAGCTTCATATCAAAAGGTGGGAGAGGGGGGGATAGTGGTTCTATAGGGAGGAGACGGTGGTGTCTATGCCCGAGGATATGGCTTTTGAGGGCTGGTTGAAGGCGGCAGGGACGGCGAGAGGCCGGCCGTGGACTTTTTCGGATAGGCTAATGAGTTCCTGGAGCATGAGCTCACGGGTTGAGCGGGTGAGGTCGTCGATGTCGGCGGTGGTGAGGCCTTTGGTTGGGATAGGGTCAAGGACTAGCCCGAGTTAGCCATAAGGGGGTCTTGGAGATATAGAATCACGATTGCATATGAGGAATGACTTAGACGTACCCTTTACAGGAATTCTGCCAGCATTGAAAACCATGTTCTTGATGAAGAGGATGTGGCTGTAGTTGGCGATGACACAGGGGACAATGGGCACGCCGGCCTCGACGGCGAGGTAAAAGGCGCCCTTCTTGAAGGGCAGCAGCATGGGCTCCTTGGCGTAGCTACGCGTTCCCTCTGGGAATATATAGACACTTTGCTTCTTGGCCTGGATCTCCTGGGCAGCGCCCTTCATGGCCTCGCGGGCATCCTTGCTGTTCTTGCGGTCAATGAAGATGGAGCCGCTGAGGGTCATGAACCAGCCCAGGAAGGGGGTCCTCTTGAGGGAGGCCTTGGCGGTGATGCTGCAGTACTTTGGGAACATGGCGCCGAGCATGCAGACGTCGAGCTCGGTCTGGTGGTTGCCGATGAAGACGGCCGGGCGGGTGGTCTCGAGGACGTGGTTGGGATCGTCGACCTCGAAGACGACGCCGGTGGAGAGGCGCATGGCCCAGTGGAAGAAGCGGCCGGCGGCCCACTGGGAGATGCCCTGGCGGCCGAGCAGGGTGAGAAGGATGCTGGCGAAGACGCCGTAGAGGGCGGCGAGGACGAGCATGAGGTACGAGGCGAGGACGCGGGCGACGAAGGCCGCGCGGGCCGACACGAGGGACAGCATGTAGAAGGAGGCGACGAGGACGGCGTAGCCTAGCAGGAAGGTGTTGAAGTAGCCGAGGAGCGACATTTTGAAGCCCGGACAACACCAGTCAGGTTCGGTGCGTCCGTGTTGTGTGCGTCTGTGTGTCTGTGCGAAAGGGGTTTCGCGCCTGGAGCCGTCGCGGGTCGGAATGGGGATCCGGCTTGGGGGGGGGGGACGGCGGTTCGAGGGAGTTGGCGAGAAGAGAACTGGCGGGGTGGGGTTTTGATCAAAGGGTTGCTGCTGGCTTTTCAGGACAAGGCCATGGTGTATCTCCCCTGGACATTCGAAGACGGACTCCTCCTTGTAAGGACGAAGTGGAAGAGAGTAGCAGAGGTGAGCGGACGGCGGCTTTGCGAAGGCTGGGTACTTGGGCAAGGTGGGCGATGGTAAAGGGCAATTTTGGCTTGAAATTACCGCTTCGGTCTGGCGGTGATGGGGAAGGGGAACGAAGCTAGGGGTGGCATTGGAAGAAAAAAATGGTGGGGTTGCTGCTGCATTGGATGGGTGGCAGTTGGGGAAGACGATGGCGGGGCCGAGGGGTCGCACAGCGTGGAGCACGCAGCTGACTGACCCCGTGCTCAACAAGAACAGCAAGCATCGGCAAGGGGTCGGCGTCCCGGTTGCAGCGAGGAGCCTACCTGAGACGGTACATCTGCCATTACATTGGCGGTTGTGCCATGTGATGATCATGATGATTTCAGGGGAGGGACGGTAGCGTATCCCTGCCGCGTACTTGTATGCTATATCCCACTTACATGCACCCAGTCCCGGCTATGAAATCCAGGACCTCGGTTGCCCGCCGCAGTGCCCGGGAGGAACGTGTCGCAGGCTTCGGCAGGGCACGACGCACCCAGAGTTAACAAATCAACACTTCGGCAGGGCGCGGTGGAACTGCGACTGTCCTTGGGAACAGTCGCCAGTCGAGGTAGGCGACCTGGGCCGGCGCCAGCTCGCCCATGTGCCATTGCCGCATTGGTCTCAGCTCCTAGCGATGCTGGCATGAGATTCATACGCATGTGGGATGGAGGCCGCGGGCATCCTGCCAAACATGCCTACCGGCGATCCATCTATTGTATCCTGCTGGAGCTCTTCTTATAAGCCGAGCATTTCATGGAGGGCACTGACACAAAATACAGCTGTGCCGCGCTGAAAGGGCAACGCCGACGTGCTTGCAGTCGCCTGTGTCACGTGAAAGATCCACCACCTCCCCTATCGGATCGGCTACCGGAACGACATGCCCACACCTCAACCTCAGTTCGGCGCAAGACAGCTTTCCCAGATGGATCCTCCCGTTGTAAGAATCCCGGTGCAGTAGCCCTGGAGTCCCCGGGTTCATCGAGCGGATCATCGGCTCTGTATCAGGCCGTGGCTTCACTCTGCGCCTCCGAAGTTGTCTTGCAAAATCCAGCCCTCCGCTCAGGGCGTTTGATTCGCTGTCTCCGGCAACTCGCTGCCCCTCTACCACGACCAGCCCAAACCCCCTCCCCCCTCTATGATGCAGCTCTCGCCATAGCACCACAAGCGCATCAGCCATGGCAGCCCCCGGCCGCATAGACNCCCTCCCGCCGACCTGCCGCCCGCCTCGGCCCTCTTCCTCATCGACTTCGACGTCAAGGCCGGCTACACCATCGCCTGGAAGCGCGCCGACGACGGCATCGAGCTCGACGGCGCCGTCGAGTACAAGTCCCTGCCCTCGGGCCTGCACACCGTCACCGATGACCTGATATACTTTGTCCACGCCGGCACGCATGCTGGCCTGAGCGCCTTCGTCAACGAGCCCTGCGACGAGGAGGAGGCTAGGAATGCTCGGATGATCGCGGTCGGTATCCTTGTGCCCCTTAGTTATGGGCGGTTGGGCCGTGCTTGGAGACACGCAGATGCCTTGAAGTCCCTTGCTTCGTAAGCATGCCAATCTCAACTCGTTGACTTTCCACATCTTGCTAACGAGTCCATCAGTAAACTAGCCAAAAATCGCAAAGACACGGCCCTGCTAGAGAAGTACTGGGAGGACCACAAGGCAGTAAAACAAGACGGCAACAACCCCGACCTGTGCCAACCGACCCGCGAAACCCCCCCCAGCTCCCCCTCCATCTCCATCACCATCACCAGCACGCTTCCACCAGCCAACAAGAATCACTCTAGGAAACGATCCGCCTCGGATGCCGCCGCGTTGGTCCAGCCAACCCAGAAGCTCTCACCCTACCACCCGGCCTGGAGCCTGTCCAGCCTCCTCGATAAGTTCGGACCTCTCATTTTCCCCATATACCGCGCCGCTTTGCTGCGTAAACGCGTATTAATATCATGTCATGCTCCTGTGCGCGAGATCTGTGACTTTGGTTGGTGCCCCTCCACCCTACACATGTGGCGTGCAAGCTTGCTGAACACGGAACGCCACAGTATATAACATATCTATTCTCTCCAACATACCGCATTCCGTCAGCGATGTGCTCCCTGCTTCTTCGTCTACACAGCGCTTGAGGCCGCTGTTCACAATCGGCGTGCACGATATTCAATTCCTCATGGAAGATCTCGAGGCCTCGAAGCGCCAGGAGGAGTCGGCCGCCGACGATGACCACGAAACCGGTTGGATCGCTTGCACCACCGACAGCATCCTTGCCATGAAGGACACCCTGTGGGATATGCTCATCACCATACCACCCGACCACTCAGCAAACGCGTCGGAAAAGGCTTGGCCGGTTGTGGAGTGTCCCCGCGGCCACCCAGTCAAGGCCACCCAACGCGATCTTCGACGATTCCACTCCTTACGAGCTGGACTCGCGAGGATAGCGGCACAGGAAGCCGAGGTACCCAGGACCCCGACATCAGAAATTGGCCATTCCGCGCGCTTCGTCAAAGATGACGAAGACGTCGACAAGCTCATCGAGCCCATGAGCTGGACAGCCCTCGCCTACAATGGCTTCATGTGGTGGGCCAGCGCAGGCGAGCAGATGCGCTCCGAGGAACAAGAAGAGTCGGCTCGCGACGCCGCCCTGCTCGCCGACCTCGGCCCGTCGCCGCAGACCCCCATGTCCATGCCACGATCGCCTTCTCAGTCCGAGCTGCTCGTCGACTCCATCGCGTCCCTCGCCAACCGCCGCACAGCCGCAAGCGGCGAAGCTGGCCTGGAACTCGCCATCATCGCCTACTTCCACCGCCTCACCACCCAGACCCTTTCCACCCTCAACGACATCGTCGAGGCCGCCGACGAGCCGTACGCAGACGACGACGACGATGATGCTAGCGGAGAGGGCGACGTGCTCCTGAGGAACACCGGCGCCGACGACGGCTTGGCGTCCATCACCATCGACAGCCGCGCCGTGGAGAGCATGGGCCTCGACGTGTGGAGCGTCAACGACGCAGTCTTCATCCAGGAGCTGGCCAAGACGTATTTTGACAGGTCGGCCCACGTCGAGGGCAAGGGCGTCGAGGTCTGCGGGGTGAGAGTCTGCTAAGGCCATGGAGCGCCATCGGTGCCTCGGGCAGCAGAGCTCTTGCTGCCATGTGTTTGCGGGGGTTTCTTATTCGGCGAATTGTTGAACTCTTTGTAGCAACATCATACTGTAGTTAGCATACCCATCCACCCCCTTTATTATCATCGCCACCGAATCTACATAGCGCGGCGGTTGCTCACTATATTATTCGTACCTGTACGCAGACGACTTGCTGCTCTTAATACTACAGTCCCATACTCGTCCTCATTACACGTGCACACGCCAACGCCGCGTAGGCTCTTGAGAACCAGCATCCAGGGCGAAACCGGTCCGGCATAGCATAAACCAGGTTTCTAAACAGCCACCTTTCTAAGGACAATAACATACACAGGGGGATGTACGGCGGATAGCTGTGACACGCATAATGACCCTATGCCCAACTCCTACCGCCCCCACCGAGAAAGCATCTTGTTTTTGTTTCTTTGTTGTTGTTTTTTTCCTCTTTTTCTTTGTTCTTTTCCTTCGCTACGCAAAACCCTTCAAGGTTATGCTCGCTGAGAGAAGGTCCTTGAACTCCGCTATGGTAGATGGTGGGTACCATACATCAGATATTCGTGCCCACAAGCGATGCGCCAAAAGTACTCCCACCTCCAACTTTTTTGTCCAACGCTGTGTGCGTCTCTCCTCAATGGAAGGAACTCTTGCCCAAGGTATCATACTCATCGCCGCCCGCCCCTATTAGTCTTCGGCCTCTGTATCTGTGTTGGTCGCACTTGTGTCGTCATCCTCATCGTCGTCGGTGCCACTCTCATCATCCGAGTCGTCCGCTTTCCTCCGCGGTTTGGGCGCCTGGCCAGTCTTGAGAGCCTGCATCTGGCCGGCAATAGAATCTAGTCAACGGTTAGCCACGTCTTGGTATACATCCTCGGCAACACTGGTTCACGTACCCTCTTCAGGCTCGCTAATCTCGTCCTCGGCAGTCATTTCTGCAGCCTTGCTGGCATCGTCCACGACCAGCGTGACCTCCATCTTCGTATCCAAGCCGACATAAGAATCGCAAATCACGTGGAGAACAAATGTGTAGTGCCCGGTTTCCGGAGGCGCTGTGAACTGCGCTTTGAGGGTCTGCATGGCATATGTGGGTTTGCCCTGTTCATCGAACAAGGGCTTGTCGAACTTGGCAAAGGTGAATGGAGGCACCGCCATCTTGCCTTGCTTGGAGTCGCTGAGGAAAGCCGACCACTTGGGTGTGTTTTCGCGGGCGTAGTAAGGCGCGAAGTTGAGGGGTGGGAGAACGGCCTGGTCCTCAACGGACATGGGCTTCCCATCCGGCCCCTTGACGACCCTCTTCTTGCGTCCTGTGAGTGCCTCCAGATCATCCTCGGCGGGGTCGATGTCCTCCAGGTCTAGCTCATCGATAGCAGGGACATTTTCGCTACCCGGGGGAATGAATCGGCCCTTGATGACAAGGGTGACCAGGGAGGAAGGGATGATGATGCGCTCGCCGGTAACCTTGAAAAACGCCTTGGCAACGCGCAGATAAGGTAGCTGCTTGCCAACATTGATGGCTTCCTTGTACTGATCTTCCGTCAGAAGACCTTTACCCACCGCGAGCTGTCTGCGTCGAGCGTCGGGCAGATCCAGGAATTTCTGAACCGTCAAGTGTACTTTGGAATCCTCCTCTACCGCTGTGGCGATGGAGGGTGTGAAGTGGGGCAGCTGGAGAAGAGGCGAGCCTTTGGGAGAGATGGCTTGAACGAGGTGTTGGCTGGCGTGGAAGGTACCGACAATGGGGCCAATGTTTCCATAGGCAAGCGAGATGGCAGACAGGGACTGGTTCAGCGCGCGAGCGATTGGCGCCACCTCGAACTTGGCCTTGGTGAGCGCGGCGTCGTCGAGCTCTACACGGCCCAGATATGCCCACAGCAGGGCCAGGGCCTTGCGCCGCACGCCGCTGTCCAGATCCTCGAGTCTCTCCTTGTCCTTTGCCGAGAACCCTGAAGCAAAGGGGCTTCCCTGTCCAGGCGCGGCGATGCGCGACTCGATCTTTGAGAGTCCAGAGTCGACCTGGTCCCCCTTGAGAACCTCTTCGTACTCCTTACCCGCCGAAAGGGCGGCGATGATGGCGGCTTCGTCCATCGTTTCATCATACTGTCGGAAGAGGTTGTTGGCGCTCTCCATCAGGACACCCTCCTTGGATCGTCTCCGGGCTCCATACCACCAAGAACCAACCAGGTAAGGCAGGAGAACGCCGAGGAGACCAGTGTAGAGTAAGACAACGTACTTGCCGTTGCCGTCGGCAATGATCCACTTGGGCAAAGCAATACCGATGCTGAAGCTCTGCTTGCCGTCGGGGTGGCCGTACTGGATGTAGTTGTTCCGGATCTCCTCGTCGGTGAGTGCGTGGTAGGCCTTGGTCAGCTCCACCCAGTGGCCGCTGAGAGACTCATAAGTCTCGTTCTTGGCCGGGTCGGGTCGCACTTTATCGGGGTGATGCTTGGGCGCAAGACGTCTGTAGTGTGACTTGATTTGCTTCTCGGTCGCGGACTGTTGGGGTGAAAAGATCAGTCTCCGTGTTCAGCTTTGGGGGGGAAGGTCGTGGGTGCAGGGAGAAGTCCATGTTTACCTCTGAGACGCCCAGGATATCGTAAGGATTGTACAGCTTAAGTACAGTCCTCTGGGTCACCATGATGAGATAGGCCATGCTGGCTATGAGGGCCCAGCCGACAACGACGGTCAGCGTTCTCTTGACCCTCCTCTGCTTCCTCTTCTGCGCCGCGCGCAACGAGTCTACCGTCGCGGCATGCTCTGCCTTGTAGCTGGTCTGGATGCGCGGCGCGAGCTTCTCATCGTCCTTGGCGGGTCGAACGAGCGTGTACGTCAAGGGCACCGTAACCAAGGCGGACACGGTGAGGATGAAGAAGGGGAAGAACTGGGCCTAGCAGGCGTTGGACACTTGGTCAGCAAAAAAGACTGGGTGGAGGGACAATCAGAGGACGAACCTGGTCGTCGTACGAGTATTCGGAGCTCATTGCGGCGGTTGGGCGAGCTCGGCCTGCTCGCAAAGGGTCACGTCCAAGGCAAGAGGAGAAGGAGCGGAATGCGCGAACGTGGTCAGAAACAAAGAGAGAGAAGAGAGAGAGAAGGGAGGAAATGCCCTGAGCCTGGAGTCAGTCGCAGTCAAAGGCAAAAACCGAACAACGGAGGGGGGGGGGGGTATAGTTGATGGTTCCGTCGCCAGAAAATGTTACGGCCACGCAGCGGTTTGGTCAGTACCTGCTAGGTCGGATTAATTATTATCTGTCCTTCCCCCCACCACAAATCTCAAGCAGAGGCACGGGGGGTACCTGCGCCTGCCGTACAAATCGCCCCGGCCGTTCAGGTACCGCCAGCAGTGACCCTGAAGTGCCCCAAGCCTGAACCGCCACCGTGTTCACATGCAACGTCAACGTATGGCAAATGCAGCCCACTATGTACTATGGTAGGTAGGCTATGTATGTCCTTGACGAGCCACCGAGTTCTGCCGTGCCAAATTGAGGAACCAGGTGGGCAATATTTCATCAATTATTAGGTCACGGCTTCGTCGTCGGCCGTTTCCCTGCACCTCTGCGCCAACGATGAGCTCGAGGTTGTGAAACCACCCGTGTTGAATGAATGAATGAATGTTGCTATACTTCAGCCACCACCAACCCACCCCTCTGCTCTGCTTCGACTCAGTCACGAAATGGCAAAATATAGGAAACATCATGTGAATTCCCAGAGTGCCGTAGGCGTTGCACCCGAGGGACATCTACCGCCTTACTCGACTATGGCGTTGCGCGCAGAGCCAAAGCTTCATGATGGCTTCATGTCCACTCGACCCAACGTATTCGCTGGGACAATTCAACAATAATTCATGTCGCTTATGCAATACGCATCTACCAGAAGAAGAAAAATAGAACATACAGCTCACAGCGCCGCATTCGCCGGGGCCGGCACCGCTGACGCACCCTCATCTTCGCCATCGCTCCTCAGCTCCGCGTCGAAATCATCCTCATCCTCCAGCGCCGTCAGCCCGACCCCTTGCCCCTGACCATCCTCCACCTCGGATTCTTCCTCCGTCGTCACCCCCATGGCCGTCTCCGCCATCAGGATGCTCCTCAGGTCGTCCTCGCTGATGATCATTTGGATGCTGCCCCTCCTGATCCACGGCCGCGTGTCCCGCCGGCCCTTCTCAATCAGCCTCTCGACCTTGAGCCGGTTGGCGATGAACTTGAGCTTCGGGAACGTGCTCTGCTTGCCCTCGTGGATCATCCGCGCCAGGCGTTGCGAGTCCGGGTCGGACAGGATGTACCAAAAGTCAGACGTCACTGACTTGGGCCATATCGTTATGTTGCCGCTGAACACCTGCAGCCAGAGCTGGCTCCAGTCCTGCCCCAGCGGTCGGGGTAGCAGTTCGGCGTGCCTGATGAACTTGAGCCACTTGTTCATGTCTAGCTTGAGGTAATTCTCCATCGCAGACATGAGGTATCCTCCGCGCCATCCTTTCCCCTTTCGATGTGTTACGGGATGCCCCACGGATCCCCTGGATGAAAAGAAAAACAGGTTGATGTGAGGGTTCACCTGGCTCACAATGGTAAAATTGACGTTGAAGTGTGTGTTGAGAGCCTTGATGGGAATGTCCGTCCGCAGGCTGCCATCTTTCCACTTGTGACCAAACGAGTACGGGGCCAAGCTGCCGTCGCGCATCTTCATCATCAAGACCACCGGGTTGAGAATCCCTGGCACCGCTGCCGAAGCCAGTACCGCCGACCAGATGACACAGTCCGGGCTGGTCAGGTAGTTGCAGAGAATTGTAGGCGAGTGCGGGTCGGCCGGGACGCAAGTGACATTGAGAATGCGGCCTGTCCGCTCATACGCCTCACGAAAGGTCATGGAGCCCCGCGTCCACCAGCTGCACCGCGCCGCCCAGTCGACCGAGTCGAAACGCGCGCCCGTCTTCCACCATCTCGGAAGCCACACCGAGGCCGGCTCACTGCAGGCGTTGATCCGTTGCGCCAAAGCCGGTACGAGCAGCTGCTTCAGCTCGTCGTCTGTTCGTGTGGCAGCCAAGGCGGCTACCAGCGCGCCACCACTAGTTCCGGTGATCACATCCGGAAGTAAATCGGCATCGACGAGTGCTCTCAACACCCCGACATGATAGTATGCAAAACCAGCGCCGCCGGATAGGCAAAGTGCCGTGCGCCCATAGTTTGCCGTAATGTGTTTAAAGAGGACCCTCTTCTCCTCAATCTCCAACTGGTGAGTTTCTAGAAGAAACTTGAGAGATTTTTCAACTGTAGGCAGTAAATGTTAACTCCGTGTTCCACAAACATGTCCGGTTCGAGGACATACCTTCGTCAAGGAAGTTTTGCACCAAATTCTTGGTGCCATAGTATGTTTGGCTGTAAAGTCGTGCGTTCTCCGTGCCCGCGAAATTGTTCTTGACACAAGCCTCGATCAAGGTCTTGAGCTCTTCGGCGGCCTTGCCGCGCTCGTTCGAGTGCTTGCCGGTTTCCTCCGCCTCTGCCCTTGCCCTCGTCTTCTTCATCTGCTCCCATACTCTCTTCACGGTCTTGGAATCATAATAGGCGTAGCCGTTTTCTTCCTTCCAGGTCTGCCTTCCCAGATATTGATCGAGCTCCTTGGCTGCCACGGCCCAGTCTCGGTAGTTGGATGTCATCCGCATGTTCTTCCGTAGCTTCTGTCTCTCGCCACGCCAAGCAAAGAAATGCTCGTAGAACCAGATGTACATCCTGGTAGAGAGGTAGGCGACGCCCAGGCCAAGCAGCCATAGGACGACAAACCAGAGCAGTGGCCATTTTACCAGCTGGTACAGATAGCCTTCACGGGTTTCATCCTTAGTTCGAGTACCCAGAAGGCCCTCCACGGCCGTAGCGCCCTTGATCCTCCTCTTTTTCTTCTTCGATCCTTTATTACCATGGTAGACTTGAGAGTTCACGGGAGCCCAGTCATTCTGGGCCGTGATGAAGGTACCCTGGCTTGCCGAGGGTGGTGGTTGCAGATTGCCTCCCGCAGCGCCCGCACTGGCGGCGACGGAGGCGACATCGTCTTCAAACCCGCTGCCGGCTTGCGAATTGCGCTTGGTCAGATTCAACGAACTGTTGCTCCTCCGCGGATAGAGGCTAAATGTCTCGTCGACGGGGCTGTGAAGCGGGTCGGGGGCATGAAGCGCCGTCTCGAAAGCTTTCAAGTCGACGGAGTCGATGAATTCGTGATCGCCATCCGGGAGGTTCGAGGGGTCAAAGGCCTCCGGGGGGAAGCCGTACGTCGTGTCGGTCGTGAAGAAACGGGCGTGTTTCTCGGCCATGATGATTGGCAGCGCTTGATTTCGCCTCAGCGCATGGCTGGCGAAGCAAGACTGACTTGGAAAATAGGATGGACAGCTCGTGGCTCCTGGACGTTGGAGATGGTGGTGGTCCTTTTTGCCGACTCCGGCGGATAGAGGTCCAAGGGATCGCCGCAGCCATGGGCGTTTGGGTGGGTATGACGTCGCCGAGTGCCTGTTCGGTTGGGGCTTGGGTTCCTGGGTCACTCCACCACCACCACTCTAAACACTGGGCTTTTTGGGTAGCACTGGACCCTGGGGTTCCGAATGAGGCCTTATTTGGCTCAGAGTGGACTGGCTGCACCTCAGTCTCCTCATGTATACTGTACCGTTCTTTGACCAGGGTCATGCGGTTTCCAGGAACATCTAGAACCGTCTTGCTTCTGTAGCGCATGATCACACGATGACCCCGCGGAGGCAATCTACCTTTTGCCAGCCTCAACAACGACAGCCCTCTTTGTTCCCAATTTACAGTTCGGTGCCGATCCTCCGTCCTTCGTTGACCCAGAATGAGTAGACGTGTTTGGAAGCTGGTTTGATTGAGCCATTACTGCTAACAACATGAAATTCCAAAGCCCCCACGTTCGCCATTAAAAGAATGCGGAATCTCATGATAAACCCATATGGCACGTTGAATACGTTCTGCACGACTCGTGGGTCCTACCAACGCCTTTCTAATCTCCCCCAACAATGTTTGGCTTCTCGTGACATATTCCAGAAAGTCACCTGTTCGACGACTTAAACATACTGGGAGAGCCACCTTATAGCCTCACCATAGCCCTGGCGCATAACCACTGAGCACATGAACAGCTCAATGGGCCTGATGCCCTCCAAGGGCACCTTGCCTTTGCCGGTTGTCTGGTAGAGGCCGAGTTGGTGTCTCATCTCATCCTCGGACACGGCGTCGGGGTGGTCGATTTTGTTGCCCAGGATGACAAAGGGCACCTTCGAGAGTTCCTCCATTGACAGAAGTGCGTCTAACTCGGCTTTGGCCTCGGGGAAGCGTTCGTGATCCTTGGTATCGACGAGGAAAACGACACCGTTAACTTCGGGGAAATAGTCTCTCCAGATTCGGCGGGCTAGAATATCGTTAACAGGCAAGCCGACAGTCGTCCACAGCAACTGTACCTTGTTGATGGCCTCCGAGGTCGAAAGTGGTGAACCGAACATTGCCTATCGCAAGTTCTTCCGAAGCTACAGAGGGTTAGAGAATCGCCGTGCGAGTTGACTCAGGTGACGTACTAGGGTGCAGCGTGGGCTGAAGAATGGCCACTCGGTCGTTCTGGATGTAGCAACAATGTTAACGACTGCCTTTCTGGAACACGAGACCCTGTAGAAACGCCCCGGGATGTAGGCCACAGGTGTCGATGACACGAGCAACGAACCTTCAGCATGTGGAGTAGCGTCGTCTTTCCAGCATTATCGAGACCCAGGAACAAGAGTTTAGCATGCTTGTTCAAGAGTCCTAGCGACGAGAGAACGTCGTAAACTATCCGCCGCACGTCAGCCTGCCCAGGTTCCGTAGTGAGCATAACAGTGCGTCACTTACACCAGTTCACTATCCACATTCTGGCGCTTCTGTTGTACTGTCGAGTGTTGGATGGTGGATGATCGGTGGCTTTGTGGTGGAAGGGAAGGGAGGGTTTGGTGAAAGCTGGCAGTGTGGAGGTCTGATAGCGCGAAGATTGCTGCCTGGTTCTTAAGGCACGAGTAACATGTGGCAAGGCCTCATCACCTGCCTCGGGTTACTCGCCGTGATTCATCGCAGGTGCTCGTCTTAACTCGGGGCCAGTGCTTTGAACATAAAGGGCCTTTATTCTCTACTTCAGACACCCTGGAAATTAAGACAAGCGTAATTCCCATTTGACTTCAAAATCGAGTAACGGTGGTGATGGCGCCTGGGCTACGGTCAGGCATCGTCAGGCAGACACCCAGGCTACGAACATAACACGTTCTCAATGGCTACATTCACCATGCCTCCTTTGACTTCACATGCAGTGGCAATATAAGGTGGCATCGGTAATGCGATAGTATGTTGATTCAAATGCGAACGAAATGTGTCTCAGTGTCATTCGTCGAACTAGTATAAACGATTGCCAAACAACGCCAACCGGGACCCCTTGCATCCCAAATGCTTTCCCTAAGGTATCCAAACGAATGCTGATGAACTCCAGCCCATGTAGCCAAAAAAAGAAAAAAAGAAAAAGAAAAAAAAGAAGAAAAAAACGATTGCTAGTACAATTCAAAGCGATAGTATGGCCTTCTAGGCGATGAGAGCCGTTATGTGAAAAGAAAAAGAGAAAGGTATGTACATTTTTGAAGTCTTCGTAAATCGTGAGCCTTTGGTAGTTAATAATGAAGTGACAGCAAGGTCAGACTGTCAGAAGTTGGTGGTTTGTCGAAATGTAGTGGTGGCGATGTCCGATCCCACAAGGAATCTTGCCTCACTGCAACCCATCGTTCTAGATGGAGAGGACGTAATTGCCTTGATCCTTTTTCCCTGCCATGAGAAGGCCCAATTCCTTCATACGCTCGGCTCCGCGACCGGGCATGGGCTTGCGCTCCGGAATTTGTCCGCGGCGCGCGCGATCAACATATTTCTGATGAAACTTCTCACGGCGTCTTTGCCGCTTCTTCTCCAAGCCCTTGACAATATCAATGGCCCCTCGAACATGGGCATCGTCGGGGCCGTGGTTGGCTTTCGGGCATTTCGCGTGCTTCATGTGAGTGAAGAACGCCGCAGGGCGGGGAAGAGATTTGGTATGAACCAGGCCGGGTCGACCGGCCAGGTTGAAGTTGGTGTGAGCTCCATGGTTTGGCGATCCGGTAGGCGTTATCACGATTTTAGGGGCAGGGGATCTGAGTCGTCGGGGAGAATGACGGTCAAATAGAGGCTTAGGCGAACGGACTCGAGGCTTAGGGGCAGGCGAGCGAAGTCTCTTGGGTGGTGGGGAATGATATCTCCGGGGAGAAGCGGCGTCACTCTTCCTCCTCCTCTGCGCTGGCCTCTGGTCGTGATGAATGTCCTCCATCTTGCCCGGCATCCACTGCTCCTCGTCGCTCGAGTGATGCACCGGGTTGTAGAGCTCTTCCTCGTCCTCATTTTCAGGATCAGACGTGGGGAAACTTGGGTCGATGTCTTGAGGAATGGCACGGAGTTTCTTTTCGCGACGCGCAGCAAGAGAGGTCATGAATGCTTCCTCGAGTGGACGGTCCTCATCGAGCGTACCGCAAACGAAGTCAGTGCTGTCGGGAAGATCGGGTGTGTCGTCCTGAAGCTTGATTCGCCGAGCCTTGACGCTTCGGCCCCGTCGGTTTGCACTTCCTGTGCTTGTTGAAGAATCCGAGAGAACCTCTGGAACTGATGGTTGTCGAATTAAGGGAACGTCTGACGGCCGAATCGTCCTCCGGCTGCTCGGGGTCCAGAGAATCATGTTTTCGTCATCGTCCTCTTCTTCGTCAGAGTCCGCAAATCCGGTTTCCTCGTCAGTCGAGTATCCGTCGCCCACACCGTAGTCAAGTTCGTCGCCGTCAGAATCCTCAACATCATCATCTTCATCGACATCCCCAAGATCGTCATCGTCTTGACCTTCCAGGTCATCGTCATCGATCGCCGTAACGTCGTTCTCTTCTTCCTCTGCTTCTGCCTCCTCCTCCGCTTCGACACCAAGCCGGCGAATAGTGTTCTCTTTCGACAGAGTATCGTTGATGGTCAACTTGGGCTGAACCGAAGGGTTTTCTTGTCGGATCCAATCGTCCTCCCGGGGTATCTCGCTGGCAAACACGTGGAATTGAGACCCTTCTTTAGCGAGGTCAACAGAATCAGCCCCGAGGAACTTGGGTCGCGACGACGTGGTTTTGCTGGGCAGCTTCTTCGGTGTGCTGGACCGTGGTGAGGAAGTCGCAGACTTAGGCAATGATCGCCTGTTAGACGATTCGGCCTCTACCAGACTAGAGAGGGCCGATGGAGTCGTCACCGTCAGCGAGCCTTTGGGTGGAGTGTTCTGTGTTGATGCCGGCCGTGCCTGGCAAGCAAACTTGATGCATGGACGGCGCGTTGTCTCTTGGGCAGAAGGGGTTTTCGCCATCGGCACAGAGCGTGCTGGCGCGTTTGGCTGAGCGGCACAAGCGAACTGGATAGATCTTTTGCGAGGCGCATCTTGGGCAACCTTGAGTCCCACAACTGGGGCGCCGGCGAACTTGACGTGGCTTACGGCGCCGTCCCTTGGCTTGGGCACAATTCCGTTGTTGAGGCGTAACATGGCCATTTCGGGAGGAGGCGGGCTAGGAGTATTGGTTCGAGAAGGGCTGGTAAGACCTGTGTCGCTCGTCAAGTCCGCAGTCGAAGCGACGCTGGCATTGCTGGCCATGGAGCGCCTGCGTAGTGCGTCGGCAAGGATCGAGTGGTGATCATCGTGAGTATCATCGTCAGATTGGCTCTGAATGGCTCGGGTCAAGAGCGAGGCCTGTTCGCTAGGTCGTCTGACAGTGGCCTTCTGAAACGCTGAGCGATCGCGGTTCTGCTTGCGGAACTCGGGAGGTTCGTCGAGCTCCTCTGCTTCATCGCCTGGCTGCGATAGCCACGAAGGCGTGCCTATTGTGGTGCACCTGTCCATTGATTCTGCAAGACGTTTAAAAAAAAAATAAGAATAAGGATGGTGCAAGATGTAGATAGTGATATCGGTTTATGGTTGAGTAGTCGCAGGCTGGCTTGAGTGCTGGTAGATCGATCAAGCGTACAAGACGTTGAGCAGAGTGATTCGTGTTGCAGTGTTGAAAGTAGTGGGTGGTATGGTTTGTCGTCCGTGAGGACCGTATTGCTATAAGTGGAGGGCCATCTTAGGCCAGGGGGTAGTAGGTGGTTGTTTGCTTTATTGGGATGAATCCAAGCGGTGGCAATCGAATGGCAGGACTCGATAGGAACCGATGATCCAAGATCCAAAACCGCAGGGTCCAAGGCGTGGTGAGGTGGGATGAGGTAAGGTAAGGCCAGGTGAATAATAGCAAGCAGGTTCTGGGACGGATGACAGGGTCCTTGGCGGGCACTGGATGACGTTCGGAAGGGGTGGCGTCAACGGTCCGGCAATAAAGCCTAGGCGACACAAAGAGGCCGGCGGCAATGAGTAGCCGGCAAGGGACGGGACAGCTCACACGCACAGCCCGCCCAGCCGTCCGCAGGAAACGAACACGAAGAAGAAAGGAAGGATGAATGAAAGAAGGTTTGGGTGAGGGAGAGGCGACTTTGTTGGCCGAGTGCGAGCGGGAAGGGGGTTCAAATAATACCGCCTGGTGCAAAGACGACCCTGCACCGTGTGCGCGCAAAAAGGGCGCCTGGTGGCTTGGTCCAGTCTTCCCTATTTCCTTCGAACCAGGGCTTGTTTTTGTTTTTTTTTCTCTCCCCTCTGTGCACCCTTCACTGTGCCTATTTTGTCGTACTGTCCCCAACAATGAAGCGAACCAATTCACTAGCGAGAACGAGAATAATGAGGGTCAGTGGGAAAAGGGGGGGGGTGTAGGGGCTTCGAGTGGAGGGAGGGGAGGACAAACGCCCCCGGGACGAGGTGTCCCTATGGATGTAATGTACCAAGGGACTGTGCGACAAATGGCAAGGCGGCTCGCATGACTTGACTTGGCCAAGCGTGGGAGGCATGCCGCTGTTCAGCCAGATCGGTTTTTCACGGTGGGCGCGCATTCCGAGGCGAAATTTGCTATGGAGCTTCTGGCGCCTCCTGGGCCAGTCCACATTCAGCCCACCGCCCAGTGTGATCTGGGTCCATTTCTCGCACCGTGGGAACCCCTTTCCTCGGAGAAAGTCCGCCTGACGCTCCTGGCCCTTGGCGAATCGCTTAATCAACGATGCCGGTGCAGTCAAGCTGTGGCACTGTGTAGGAAGGTGGTTGGGGCGGGCTTGGGGCCCGCCCATGGCCCATTGGGGAGCACAGTTTGCGCACGGTACAGCAGGACACGGTGCACCGTCACCGTTCATGGCGGATACAGAAGCACTCCATGTTCCAAGCCCGGCCAAGACTCACCTGGCGGCCACTTTCTCGTCTTGCTCGTCCTCGGCTAGTGGACAACGAACCACTTCCAGGCGACGTACAGTACAGCATCGGTACACAGGGCGCCCCTCTCCCGACCGCCGCCATGCCTGCTCGGGTCGGCAGTGAGCACACAGTCTGTCCGGAAAATGGGGCTCTTGGCTTGCCTTCTGAAGGGGCCAAGCGAAGATTGGAAGGATTCAAGACAGGGCAGCATTGACTCTGAATCCGCCTTTCTCAACAGCTAGCAAGGCCGCTAGGCCCACAGCCACACGCCCTGCTGAGCGCCAAAATAAGAGCCTTGGAGAAAATATAAAAAATGCATGACATGCCACAAGGGACACCCGCGCACTAGACCTGCTGCATGCCACTGCACCTTGACTGGTGTGTTTGACACACCGCACTTGTTGATGCAATGCGAGTAGCCCCATGCTGCTAAGGCTGCGGGAGAGGGATCGGATGCCAAGAGGGGTCGGAGGTCGGAGGCGGATGCTTGGAACAGCAGTACGAAGTACGGTCTGACATGAGAGACGAGACATATCCCAAAGGAACGGATGGATGAATTCGACACAGAATCGGTCTAGAAGGCCTCAGTGTCTAAATCTGCGTGCCTCGCAGTGTCAGAGCAATGATGAGCGAGGCGTTATGCTTGGCCGCTGCTCATGCAGCAAGTCCTCCGTGCAGTTTACTGCCACCGGCCGGTGGCATGTGTTTCCATCAATGTTCGTACTGTATTATTATGAGGGATATCTTGCGTTCCCAACGCCAGCGCCACGACAGTCCTCGGCGGCAATAATTACAAAAATCGACGATGGGGGACCCTCTTCGCGTACATAGGCGAGCTTCTGGCTATGTTCCGTGCCCTGCCTTGCAAGCTCTAAGGCATGCTGTTGGATCTCCTCCCGCTGTTTCAAATGAGGGATCGGCGGATTATTTACAGGTGGCCTGGGGGCTGCAGCCGCCGTGTGGGCAGTTCAAACACAGTAATAAGGCGGTGGTGCTGTTGTCGGTGGCCCTGAAATGCATCGCCGTCCAAGGGCTTGTTTGCTTCACTTTGACGACCTACCCGTCCAGGTTCGGCACCGCTCGTCTTGGTGGCTCATGCGGCTTAGGGTCTTCCGTCCTGTCGGGGGAGGTCATGCGGCCACAGGCGACGTCTCCAGTTTTGGTCTGATGCCCGCCAACCGTCCCAACCCGAAGGAGCGGCGATCTGACACTCGTTTCCCGAAGTAATCAAGACGCAGCCAGAGCGTGGGGTTCCTTTGGTATCCCAATAATGGAAATCAAAAGCGACTGTCATCTCGCATCAGCTGCACTGCCAACTTGGCAAGCCAGGACTTGTTCGGCGCATCCATGTGAAAGCTCATCGGGAATCACAGCGCATCCCCCTCCAACTCCCGAGTAGTGCCATTCCACGACAGTGTTGCATCGATGATCTGGATGACGAAGCCCATCTGGGCGCCATGCTCGCGGCTCACATATCAAGAACCTGTTTGCCTCCGCAAAAGCAAGACCTAGGATGGATAACATTGCCCCAGGTCCCCAGACAGTAGCCATCCGGCTCGAGCCGCGGCTGCAGGTCTTTTGGAAGTTTTGACGAGAAGGATGCACAAGGGGAGCATCCGATACGATTTGAGGCTGCGATTCGCCATGCTTGACCCCCCGCATCTGTCGTAGGCCACTCACAGTTTGGGGGATTCTTGTCGGCCACCAGTAGGAAGTCGTGATTGTCCATGCATGCATGCATGAGCCCATCCACGCGTCCTGCATGCTCTAGACCTCGGCCAACGAAGAACAGAAGTGCCGTGCCGTAGGTAATCTCCATATCGATGTCGAGGAAGCATGTTCCGATCCAATACAGGATGCTCGCTTATGCTTGAACCAGGGATGGTCAGCTCATCAGCTATCAACGAGGTTCATCATGTGCATAAAGCAGTGAGCACGCCTTTATTGGATGCGAGCCCAGTAGTGCATTGATGCCCCGATAATACCCACCGACACGCTCCCACTTTCGACACGTCCAACATTTGTCAATTGCCGAGTCGTGCTGCCAACGGAAGATGATGATCGACCCTCTTTGTTTTCGTCCGACATTCGGGCCTACGCTCTGCAGCGGCTAGGCAGCGCATCGCACTAGCCTCTGCGCTGTTCCTCTTTTCTTCGCTTCTCCTTGTCCGAATATGACGCCATGGGTCATTAGCATGCAGTAGCGGAGATCAATCCCAATTTCCACGTCCTTGGATGATTGGCAGGGTCCTTCCTTGATGGATTAGGGTCTCGACATCCTAGACGCAGACAAGACAATGTCTAGACCATTGGTTGTTGGACGTGTTTCACACGGGAAAGGGTGCAAGCGTCCGAAATAAGGTTCTTGCGGCTTATGTACAGCTGTGGCTGCAGTTAATGAAACACGGCCTCATCATGTCCGTGTTTTACACGATGCAGTCCTGGCATTTGTAGATGCTGGACTTGTTCGATATCTTTTTAACATAACATTATAGTGTAGACCATTCCCGGTGGTGCGAGTCGGGAAAGCAAAGCTGGTGGGTGTGGTGCAGACGGGACGGTCTAGTGACAGACTTACATCAGCGGCGTGCCAAGCAGCACTTACCTATGGACACCCTCTGTGCAGGTTTCAAGCACCTGACTCGGCGAGACCATGCGTTGCTGAGGTCAATATGTCATGAGTCTCCACGCGTCCCCTGGCCTCACGGACCCGCTGGCTCAAGAAGTCATGACTGCCCGGTTGCCCACTGTCGATGTTGAAAGGCGACTCAGGCGGTGAGCTTCCACTACCGTGTGTGTATGGCCTGAGTCGGCAACGCCAGCAGGCTGCTGTTGGGCAAGTCGTGGATTTCCATCCACGTCTTGGGCTGCCTTTGACAAGCAGAGGCGTGGCATGTCGGGGGGCCACGCACAACTCATGTGCCCATCAATGAAACCCAAGCGCGGGAGGCTACTGTGTAGAAGACGTAATGGGCTAATCGGCCCATGATGAAACTTTGGATGACTGCGGCCGCGTTCCCCTAGCACGGCCCGGTGGGTTGGGTATTCATCTGATCATGCGTTCTTGCTTTCAGCCTGCGTAACCCGCCAATACATCATCATGCATCCTCACTCTGAATCACCATGGTGACAATGGCATTTTCAGAATGGGCGAAACAGCACGCTTTGGGCATTAACGATCGGCTGCCAAGGCTTGACCTGTCAACAGTTTACCGCTCGTCTATCCGTCTGTCTTTACTGTCCTTGGCTAGCACTACATCAATCGTCGGCAAGTGACGGTCCGCTGATCTGCATCCTAGGGTCAGGTTGATGTGCCGTGGGTGGGACGGCCACCGTGAAGATCAAACAGTTGTCACCACCACGCCGCTATTATGAATATCAATTTGCCAGCCGGTGTCAGCACGGAATCACTGATGCAAAGTACTGTGCCCCGTGGGAGCTGATTGGTTTTGTCATCCAGCATCACAACTCTTGGCCGCAATTCGAATATCCCAGCCAGCCAAACTAGTTCTTTACAATTTTGCAGATCGAGGATTCAAAATACTGTGCAACTGCCGCCGCCAATACCGAGCGCGATACTGTCTCATGTATCATACTGATATGACGGTCGTGCACCAGTTCCATGCTCGACCTGAAATGGGCAGGTAATTATTTCCAGTCATATGCACATTGCTGGAAGAGGTGTGGTATGCTGGGTGGTATACAGGGTAGGGCATATCAAGGTGCAGGCAGTAGGTAGGCAACCAGAATCGAAACCACCTGGCATGTAAGAATCTACAAGAAGCCATTTGTATCGACGCAGGTCGTGTTGTGAGTGGAAACAGCAGGAAGAGATGACCTGCCCTTCATCAACGTTGCCCGGCTGCCATTTATTACCTGGCCTGAGAAAAAGTCAAGCACCTTTTTTTGGGGGGGGGAGGGCTCAGGCAGTACTCAAGAAAGGGAAAGAAAACACAATGGAGATTCTACATTTGCAGCGAAATATAGAAATACAGTATACCCTCCTTGCAAACGAAGCTGATGCTGTAGATTTTGTCCCTACCTTTTGTTGCATTTAGGCAGCTCTCGCCATCTGGTAGGACCTACCCTGCACCAGAGTCCAGCTGGATCACGTGATACAAAAGCTCGGATTATCCCGGTCCCCGTTTTCGCGGGTTGACGATGGGAAAGATTCGAGCCTACGACCTCACCTAAGCTGCTGTCCAGCAACCACCTCAATCCCCGCCAATCCCATCATGAACTCCTTCCGCTTCGCCCGTGCGGCTCTCCGCGCTCGCCCCGTCTCTATTAGAGCTCCTCTGCAGCGAAGGACCTACGCCGAGGCAATCCCCGACAAGGCAAGCGACCTCCCTTCTCACTGGTTCGGACACCGGCATACTGACCACCTCACAGATCAAGCTGAACCTGGCTCTCCCCCATCAGGTACGACGAACCGAACATTCGATCCTCCGCAACGCTGTTGAAGTTCAACTGGGAACGACAAAGCGCGAACGCGTGCCCTGTGAGAATCCGAGCTAATTGCCGCACGCAGTCCATCTACAAGTCCCAGGATGTCGTTCAGGTCAACATTCCCGCCGAGTCTGGCGATATGGGTGTCCTCGCCAACCACGTTCCCTCAATTGAGCAGCTGAAGCCTGGCCTGGTCGAGATTGTTGAGGAGTCCGGTCCTACCAAGCAGTTCTTCCGTACGCGCTCCTTTTACCCCAAACCACAAAATCTCCGAGGCCACGATAGTGTTCTAACAGGTTACAGTTTCCGGCGGATTCGCTACTGTTCAGCCCAACTCCACTCTGAGCATCAATGCTGTTGAGGCGTACCCCCTGGAGGATTTCAGCTCCGAGGCTATCCGAGCTCAGATTGCGGAGGCCCAGAAGGTTGCGAGCGGAAGCGGGAGCGAGCAGGATATTGCTGAGGCTAAGATCGAGCTTGAGGTAAGTTATCCATCGGACACTTGCTTGTTGCGTTGCCGCTAAATGATGGTGCAGGTTCTCGAGACCCTGGCTGCCCACGTGAAATAATCAAGCGGTTATAGAGATTGAGGTCCTTGTACATCAGCTGTCCTACCATGTTAGCATCGAGCCAAGACAAATAATACCAGTCGTGGCGTTTTCTCTTTGTTGACGATGCTTCTTCTGCGTTCTGCCGATCAATATCACCATTGCCCCTGTAGCTACCTCGGCATGTGCATGATCCTAGGAATGCCTGGTGGCGCCTTCCGTGTTCTCCCATGCTCTTTTCCTCCGTCAACGTAATCACCCTACACCTGCCACTTCAAAACCTCGCGCCATATGAGGGGCTCTGAACTTGACACATCCTAATAATCCTCTGATAGTATCATATTACTCTCGCCCTGGATCGATCCGTGGGCCTCTGGCAATGAATCCGTCCATTCATGAATATGGCAAGCTTCATTTCCAATAGCTCTCCATTTACCGACCAAGACACATATCTATTACCAAATCACGATACCGATGTTCCGTCTGGCATCGTCGGCGCTCGCATAAGCCAGCTACAAACCATCGCTAACCATGGTCACGAACGCAACTATCCTGCCATGACGGTACAACGCGATCGGGAAAGCTCTCTTCTTGGCTAGGGTCACCGAGTAGAGAAGAGTTTTGCGAAGCCGGCCTCTCGCAATCTTCCTTACCATGCCTTTACTGGTTCTCCGCCCGACATCGGTCTGGCTGGTCTGAATCTCCCTCGGAAAGGAGGAGGAAGCAATGAAGCTGGCGGCGCGGGACAGAAGGTGCTGACAGAGGCAAGGCTGGGAGAACACATTGATGTGAGCAAGTCGGCTACCGCCAGACTTCGCTTACCTCGTTATCATACGAAAGCGGGCGGTGCGGAGGGAAAGCATACCGAAGTACCAATGACAATTCTC
Source organism: Stachybotrys chartarum (assembly GCA_001021365.1). Taxonomy (NCBI): domain Eukaryota; kingdom Fungi; phylum Ascomycota; class Sordariomycetes; order Hypocreales; family Stachybotryaceae; genus Stachybotrys; species Stachybotrys chartarum. Next base: position 2,384,140 of record LDEE01000003.1, read on the forward strand.
GAGAAACCCAGACATGAGGAAGCGTCATCTGTCTCACCCTCCTCCGATGCTGCTTCAGTATCAGCGAGTTCGTGCCAACGACGTCACGAAGCAATAGCATTGTTCGAAGAGTATGGGATCTCGCGTCCTGAAGGATGGCTTTCGGAAGCGGGTTCAAGCTTCGCAGAGACGGAGGCCGGGCCTGTATCCCAATCATTTCAGGTGTGCCATTCTTGTGGCCAGCGCCTGAACCAAGAGGAGCTTTGCGACCATTGCGGACATTCGTCCTGTTTGAAATGTGTTCAGCTCGCTGCAGCCTCGGGACAGGGGCGTCACACACACAATCACGAGGTCCATCACCGCAATATCGATCAACCCAACCTCGACGAGCAACACCAAACCGTTATCGAATCAAGCCCCTTGGATGTGGATAATCCAAGCGAAGTAGAAAATCATATTGCAAATGTAGATCTGGAACGCATAAGTCCAGTGATCAAGCAGCTCCAGGATGACCGAGACTTAGGTAGTGGCATTTCAAGGACATCACCAAAAGATATCCTAGCACCTCAGAATCCCATTCCCCCATCACCGGGACCTGTCAAGAAGAACCCCTTCTTTATGGCTGACAAGAGGGGCAAATCCCGTCTTACAGAAGCGGAGGCGACCAAGGAAGACGCCAGACCAACACATCCTATTCTCGAATCCAATTGCCTTCCCCGCCGGAAGATGAGCTGGTCTTGTGTAGATCGCGAAGAGCAAGGGGATCTTACTGACCACAATTTGACCCCGAGCTCGATAAATACCCAGCACGACATAAGAACCTCGGTGGTTCGTGGAAGACATGCATTGGAGAGTGGATATATCGGTTCTGGTAACGGCAAAAGAGCAACATCTCGAACCTCGCCTCATGGTGACCCGCTTCTCAAGCAAATTGACCAGCTTTACCACCATGCCCAGGATCTTGACCATTCCGCACATATATTCGAGCACCTGGCAGCAGGAGCTACGCAGCTATATGCTCAAGACCAAACCGCACCCGATGCTACTTTCTTGCCGCTCCGCCCGCAGGTAAGCCACGGCCTTGAGCGTAATACAACCGTCTCGCCGTCAATATCAACAGTAAATCACAGCCTGGATGTCGATGAGAGATTTCCGTCCACGTTACCGGCCGACCCTGAAACTCATGAACTGCAAGCGGATGAAGTTGCCTCTGTCCTTTTTCAGCCACCTCTGGCGCTGCACAGAATATCCACAGATCTAGCAACACTACAAGCCCGACGGCCTAAGGCCCATGAGCTTAGTCGAGATGTTTTCTCCAAAGTCGCAGGCTGGCGGAAGTTTCATGTGTCCGATGTGCCTAGCACCCATAGCTCTGCCGTATCTCCAAGTTATGTGAAGGAGAAAGCCATTTTCTCCCCACAGCAAATGAGACCTGAGATACCGGTCTCTCAGTCCAACAGGCTTTTGGAGATTAGGCACACTGACACATCCAGAGCTCGTTGTCTTGACACAAAGAGCTCACCAGATATGAGACGAAAGGATGTTGCGACAGAACAGGACCATAGCGCTCCTTTGTTAGAGTCTTCCCTCCAACCAGTCTCCACCTCGCTTCATAAAATCTCACAGCCGTTGACTTCCCTGCCGGATCTAGCTGAGGAAGGCGTGAAGAGGGTCGTTTCTCATAGCCAGAAACTAGCCCACGGGACAAGGAGACAAGTACAGCGTGCATTGACTCTGGCAAACGCGGCCAAAACCCCCCATGACGAGATTCGGTTACCTAAAACACTCTTCCCCCAACGTCAGGCTTCTCAAAAGCTTGGAAGTCAACAGCAAAATCTGGATTCATTGTCCGAGTTGCCAGCTCGAAGGCAACAACTGAGAAAGGTTGAACCGCTGGAAAAGGATATCCTCAAGACACCAACGCCGCCACCCTTGCTTTGGAGACGCAGTCTCAGTAAGCCATCTAGTACGCCGAAGCTCCCTTCGCGCCCGCGCAGTACATGCACATTCTGTCATCCAAGCGAAGCTTCATCCACTGAGAGGTCTCTGGAAGGAACACCTTGTCCAAATCATGATGAATCAAGTATCAACCATGAATGCCGGCCATTGATCCTAAAAGACAACTTGAAAGACCCTAGCTTAGGGCCATTCCCAGAGCAGCTACGCTTGCCACAAGTAGAGTCCCCATCGAGAATGAAGATCAAGGAGGTTGAACAATCTTTGGCTCTCGGCATTGCGCAGACCTTTATGCCCGACGTGCCGGTGATGCAAGGGGGATCACGAAGAAGTGTACGAGGTATCCATCCTGAAAGCCCGCCTAACTCGCACGATGCTGGGACAGGTGAATCATCTTCTCATGGGTCGGGTGCCACTGCGCAGCTTCTCAACCCCAGACTACGTCCTTCGTCCGACCATGTCTGCACCTGGCGGAACCATTATCTGGAACTCAAACCCCAAGTGGAGCAGTTAACCTCTGAGTTGAGCTTACGGAAGAAGGCTTCTACGCTGCCTGGTCGGGTTGATGTAGGAGTCGGCGATGCCCTTGCTCAGCACACCTGCGAGGAGTATGGCATCGAGGGTCTCACCATCGTGATGCATATGAAGGGGAGGAGTGATATCATTATCAACACGGACTTGACACGAGAGAGCTCGACCTGTGGACAAGAATGAGACGGCCAATTAATGAGTAGTCGCGGTTGAGGGGCTATGCTCTACTTGTATCACAGGCTAGTATTCATTAAAGCTTAGGATTAGAAAGACATGAGCGGTTGGTGTTTATTGACCTCTGTATGCTTGCCGCATGTGGTAGCACTTGTGCTCATCCTGACTCTGATATGGCCTGCCCAGACATCCAACGGCTCACACCGAGGCCCGATTGATTTAGAACGAATGCGCTGGGACATACTATTGCAATCATCATGGCCCTCCGAAGTGGAAATCCAGTTCAACATGATGCTTTGCCAACATCCTGATCTAACACGACGGCTGGATCAACTTGCTTGGCACGGTGAGCGAATGTCTCCAGACGCCTTCGAGAACCAACGCCAACAGGTCCGCCAGGCGACCAGGGACTTACCATGGAAGCCCGCGTTGCAGTCTGAGCATATCCAAGATACTCAACTACGGCGCAAGCCGCATCAAGAACCTACTCCTGCCCGTTGAGCTACGCTCTTCAGTCTTTCCGTTCGCTGCCAGTATCCGTAAAAACGAGGTGGCTATTGCGGCCGGGAATAGTACACAGGTTCTCGGAGTTGAAGTTTTGGAGGGGGGCGGCATCATCCCCGGCTTCCAGCCACTCGAGAATGTCGGATGTGCCGAGATGTTTGTACACAGGAAAGGGAAGAAGCGGTCTGCGACATGGGCGTTGTTAGATCGTGCCTTGGGCTTGGCGGGGGCGTTCCGGCTGGCTTCCCTTCGTAGTCGCGGGGAATTGCCGTCCGCCAAGGACAAACCGAGCTTTTCCTCTTCTATGGCTCATTCCTGTTTTTCTTTCAATATCCCCTCTGTCTCTCTCTTTGCATCTGTCCCCGGTCTCGTTGTAGGAGCGTCTATTCACCGTATCGTGAGGAGCGGTGACGGCTCGCGCCCGGCTCCATGGGGAGGGGTGGGCGTTGTTTCCTGGTCGATAGCGGTGCGTCTTGCTCTCTTGCAGGATCAACGATGATCGGGTGGCTGGTCCTCGACGTGGGCAGACAAGTAGCGCGATGTCACGATGCTCTTTGACAGCCTACATGTGCCACATTTTCTAGCTAGCAATGGAGGAGTCCGAATACCGCAACAGCCTTTCCGTATCCTGGCAGTCAGGTGATCTCAACCAGGGCCAGGGTGGCAGTGACTGCGAAAGCGCCATCCATCGGCAGAGTTTGTGGTGGTTTTACCAGGGTTAAATAGCAGCAACGGTCGTTCCCAGCAACAAAAACAGCGTCATCTAGACAAGAAGCTAGGACCCCTGTCTTGTCATTTAGTACCAGGCGCGGTATGTAATGATCATCCGGGATCGGAGCATGTCGCGAAATTTGACCTGTCCATCTCCTGGTCCTCAAGTGCCTTTTCAAAACTCTAGCAAACCATAGTAATTTGTTCCTGGGTTCTGGGCTGGGGGGGGCGTGTGTGCTGGCGGAAAGGCTGTTTGCCCTGTTGCGTCCAGGGTTTGTCAGTAAAAGAACATCCCAAGGATCCGTACTGACGACGTCGGGGGCTTAGGAACCTTGCTGAAAGGCAATCAACAAGCGAAATAATCCACACCGTAGGCCGCAGGGCTGGGCTGATGGCAAACAGGCAAAGGTCATGGGACCAACGCCGTACGCGTGTTTGGTGTTAATGTCCGCGGTACGAATCTCCATCCGCAGAACAATTCCCTCCCGGCGAGAAAAGGAAAAGAAAACCCCCTCCCTCTGTGTGGCGGTGAAGCCTGACGGCGAGAGACGTCGACGCTGGCATACTTGGTTTTTTTGCCCACCCTGCTAGGGGAAACTAAGGGAACTAGAAGACGTCCTCCAGGCAGTGGAGCTTGCGGTTCATGCACGATTGCGGCCCGACAGATGTGCGTTTACGCAGCCATGCAACGAGTACCGGCAGCGGTGAGGGAGCGGTGAACAAGCTATGCCCTGGGCCCGGGGGAGGGGNGAAGCCCGTTACCTGGCCGGCATACGCAGGGCTAGCTGAAGGCCTGGCTCACGGACCTTTCGAAATTGACGAAAAAAATTTACACGTCACAGCTCGGCCTCCCCTGGCAAAAGCTCTGACGCGCGCTGCTGTACCCGACACCGTGGAGTGGGTTATGTCTTAGCCTGCCAGGGGTGTCGAGGGCTGGTCTCAGCGGGGAAACTTGTGGACAGCATCGAGGAGGGCTGCCACGAGGAGTTCGAGATTATGTATGTGCGTTTCTACAACGTGTGTGAGACTGACGTGCGTGCTCACTTGTTGGTACAGTGTCGTGCTAGCGACACGGCCATGACAAGCCTCAGGTCGAGGGACGGGCGCGAATGGCAACACGTACACGATGGCCAGATCAACGGTTAGGGAACGCAGCGCTTCAATCATGTCTTAATGCAGAGTTTCTTTATGCAGCAGGGGGTTGCCCTCTATAAGTGGCGAGCAAGCGCGTGTGGCGAGGTCGGCGGTTAGCCTCGACTCGATGCGCGGCCGAGGTCAAGTCTAGAGCTTTGTCGGTGAGCATCAAGCTCGGTACTTGAAAAGATCTAGACCAGCGACGCCCACATCGACCCTGAAGACAGCACCGCCGTTCTCCTGGCTCTTGGCATCGCCTTCCTCATCGCTGGCTGTGGTAATGACGAGCTCCGTCCCGACAAACTGGACGCAGGTGATGTTGCGCGTTGGTAAGTTGATTTGTCCCACCAGCTTGCCCTGGGGACTGATCTTGAGCACGCGCGACTCGCCATAGACTGCGTGCCAGATGTTGCCGTCAACATCAACACGGAAGCCGTCGGGCTCTCCAGGACCTTCATGCTGGTAGAAGACGCGCTTGTTGGAGACACCGCCGGTAGCCGGATCGTAATCGAATGCAATGACCTCTCTGGCAGTTGAGTGGGTGAAGTAAAAGGTACGGTTGTCAGGCGACCACCCAACCGAGTTGGGGATGCTGAGCCCATCAACAACCTCCTTTAAGGTACCAGAGGTATAGTAAAGCAGTGAGCCTACGGCATGTTAGAGATCCTCTTGATTTCCTTCGACCATCCACATCCTGATTGGACACGCGGAAGAGGTTCGGCCATGAGACGCGGTTCAAGGGGACGACTGTGAATGGGTATGCCGGACTTACCCTCTGGCTGTAGGTCATAGCCGAAATCCGACATGGTTCCGAGCCAGAAGTTGCCGAGCGGGTCTGCGGCACCATCGTTGCTGCGCAAGCGCTCGTCCCGCGGTTGCTTGAACTCGGCGATGATGTCGTAGTTGCCTGTCTTGCGGTCGAGCAGGGCGAGGCCATGCTTGAGTCCAATCAGGATGCGATCCTGGGGGTCAACGCCCTCGATGTCACATGTGACGGTCACAGCCACATCAAATTCGAGAGACTTGAGTGACGACTGGCCTTCAGTGACGGAGACGGTATGCAGATGCTTCTTCTTGATGTCGACAAAGCGGACAGAGTTGGTTTCCTTCTCATAGAATGGTCCCTCGCCGAGGCTGCAACGAATGTCAAGCCACGGCTTGTCTACGGTCCACTGCTCAAACTCGCTCATGGTGACTTGACTGTGAGGCAAGACGGGACCTGGTTCGCACTGCACTAGAAAGTAACAGAAGGGTATTGATCCAAGCTCTCTGAATCCCTCAGTTTGCTTTCGATACGTAGAGGGAAGGTGAACTTGCGGGGTCGTTGAACCGATGTGGAGCCTGTCGTTGCCGCGTTCAGGTTCACGGAAGGGTGTCACTCCGATTGTGTCCCCTCAAGAAGAAGCTTGTAGGATCCCGGAAAAGAGAGAGCAGTGATGTGCCAGAATCCCGTTGGATTGGAACTTGCGTGATTTATATTCTTCATCTCCCGTCGACCGATGGCCGTGGAGCTGCAGCAGTTGGTTACATACTGCCTCAGTATATGGAGTTACGGCCCTGTGATCCGGCCTAAATTCAGGCTGGAGTTCAGTTACGAGCTGTGAGCCTAGTGGCAGATGATCTCGTTTTCGAGCCATTGAGACACACTCACGAGCCAGTGATGTGAAAGAGGATGAATTTGACTTCCTCGCATCTTTCTTCCGTCCCGCAGAAGCTTACTAGGAGCAAGCAGCTAGAATAATATCTTGGTCACTGGCAGCGAAGTCGGTCGATTTTATCTGAGGAGACTTTGATGTTTGTCTCAATCGCAGCTTGATGAGGGAGTGCGGAGGAAGGCTGGATTAAGAAACCCGGAATTCGCCGGGCCGTGTAAGGCTCGTTGCTTGTCCTTTGCTCGACCCTGCTTAGGTCGGATCAATTGGGCCAAAGGGGGGGGGAACCGGAAGTGTGAAGCGAAAGTATTAGGCAGTGTCATTTGTCAGGTGACCCCTGTAGCCCTTTCTGGGAGCATCAGTCCTCATTTGGAACAAGATTCGATGGGTTGCACGAATTGATTGGTTTCCGAAGTGCTGTTACATCGCGGGGAGCTGATGGGCTGCACAACACAGCCTTTCGGAACAAGTGTTTAGGGATGCGCCTGATGGGGAAATTTGCTTGCACCAATTCAAATTCAGTGAAGAACGGGTTAGTCAGTGGCGCTTCACGTGGCTGAAAGCTGATGCGGACAAGGCACAGTGGCGAAGCACTTGTGATGGTGCCTTGTGCTACTGTTCTCGAAATAGATCGTCCTGCTTTCCCAAATCCAGGGGCCGTGGACGGTCAAGGTGTCTAATCCTTTCCCATCAGCGGAGGATTGTGGTCATACGAAAGTGATATGACTGACCCATTCAAGCGCGACACCTTGAGAATATCCCCTCTCTTCCCCCATTGACGCAGTAGCCACTGCCTGAAGGAGGAGGGGGGTGTAGCGAGAAATGGTTGGGCTGGCCATTGTGATCGACTCCCAGAGACGTCATTCATCCCGCCGGGCATGAAGCGTTGCTGCGGCAGCGAACTGGCGGAGCACTGGCTTTCAGGCCGTCATCGGGCACCGAAATTGAAGCTGACGATATATCTGCTACGTGGTGACGGCCACGTCGTGCCTGCAGGTCATTGTTGGACATACGGCAGTTTATGTACGATGCCAACCACTCGTTAGGCAGATGCAGCAAATCTTTTAGGCCCGGATCATGCGTCAGGCACAGAGTACGGGGGGTCGTTTATGGCATGGCTTCATGGAAGATGGGGGTGTGCAGTCCAGTGAAGGGATTCCTGCATGAACCGGGTGCGCGTTGTCGTTAGCTGCAGCATGCAATGCATGCATGCCATACGTACGTCTTGCTCGACAATGATCACCATCTGGCCCGTCCGCCCATCGTAGGTCAATAACGCTTCTTGGCTCTCCATTTGCCGACTTCGTTTTCGAATTCAAGGGTCGAGCTGAACGACAGGAGCAGATGAGAACAACCGGCCTTTAGCCAGGGACAAGGGATTCACACCACGGGCGCACCGAAGATGGGCACGATGGCGGCTTGCACTAGGCATGTGGCATTAATGAAATGCTCCATCTTCAAGATGCTAGGGACGGGCCGGGCGCTTGAGACCTTTTGCGTACAATTTCTGGCAAGCTACTGCACAGACAAGCATGAGACATTGGTACAGTACGGTATCTGTAGACCACGCCCCTTTTCCAATCTCTTGGTATGACCATTGCACACGGGCGTTAAGAGCATGCGCGGTGGGCACCGGGGTTGTTATATGTGTTGTCGCCAAGAGTCTATCCAGTGAATGAATCAGCCTGGAAGTGGAAGGCTCTCTAAAGTTTTCAGATCAAAGCCGCCACGCCAAGCTTGAAGGATAGAAACCGACTCTCGTTTCCGGAAGCCCATTTTCGTGGTGTCTTGATCTGAGGGAGTGGTAGATCGCGTAGCATATTGTGACATCTTTACATCGTACCGGCTGGTTTGCAGTGAGCTTCTTGGCTTCCGTCAGAAAAGGAGGATAAACGTGCACGTATATGGAGTGCCTGCATTTCATATTTTAGTCTCTTTAGCAGCAATGCTTGCTCGTGCCCTGGTCAAGGTGATTTTGCAGACCAGGACAGGCCAGTTCCGAACGCAACGCAATTACCACAAACCACCGTAAACTTCAGCCGTTGCATTCTTCCACGGAAAATGTGAATGGGCAGTCGATATCATGGTAGGGGTGATTTGCCAGTGGCGGCTCGCTGATATTGGGCGCCTGGGAGGGACAAGGGCCAATGTGCCAATTTGCTTCAGTGGCAACCCCTGGCCACAACTAATAAGCACAGGGAACTAGTAATCCGGTCCCGGCCCTGGCCGCGGTTTGTTTCATTCATCTTGTGGCACTTCTGAGTTGAGCTTGTAGAAGGGCGGCGCGCTTGCAGGGCCAACAGTGACGTAGCTAAGTATGGTAGATTGAGAGCTGTATGAGAATGTGGTCCATTTGGAATACGCAGTGCGGATGTCAAGCAGCTGTGCAATTTGATACTGCTCCGTTTCAATGCGATGACCACAAGGAATAGCAAAACGCTAGGGTTGCCGTGTCACTGGTGAGGTGTGAGGATATGCCACGATGCGTGTGGAGATACCTGGTAAGTGCATAATTGGAATGGGCGCAAAAGTCAAAAGACACCCACTCACACCGGTGACAAGGTTCAGAGGTGGCTATGGTGGGGGGAATTATTGAACCCGGCCATGCATGCCGTAGGTTCCGTCAACCGCGTTGGCGCTCGGGGGTGACAGGAGATGGGATGAATCATGCAGGGGTACAGGGGGGCGGATGTATCCAGGTGACCTGGGTATGCGAGATGAGGTGTCCTCCAAAGCCCAGGCACATGATGCAGCAGCCGCAAAGATTGGGGAAAAGCAGCTGCCTACCTGACGTACCGGTTTGCGTGATATCACGCATTGTTTTGTCAGGGAGGTAACTATATGCGAGACTGAGATGACACATTAGGATCTGGACAGGCAACGATGGCGCCAGGCAACGTACTGAAACCCTTTGAACCCCCGACGATGACGCGCATTGGGCTGGCAGTGCCAAGGTTGTTCGTAGGTACGCTGGGAGGCTTGAAGGAGTTTGTACCCTGAAAGGAAGACGACTTCCAGGAGAAAGCTGCCGGTCGGTTTACAGACCATAGAATGTAAGAGCAAGTGTCCAATTCTGAGTTTTTGGCAGCGTTGCATCAAACCATGGCATCGATCCCGGTAGACCTTTGGCATGCCGCTATATGACGTTGCAACGGGTTGTCGGGGTTCTTAGCAGTGCAAGGAGCTTGGGGAACACGATTTTGGAGTCTTTGACAAGGAATCGAGAATGGGAAAACGTGGTCCAGCAGCGCTAGTCTGTCAAGCCTGCTAGCCGATGGAGGCAACATTGCGTAAATTGCACCATCGCTTGCAAAGATGTTTGAAGTTGAATCCCGTTGCACAGAATTGATCTTGGAAAAGCCAGGGAAAAGGCGCATTAGAATCTTCCTTCAGAAATCGGTCTGTGACCGCTCTCGCTGTTTTCTTGTGCTCTCGGCCGGATAAGAGGGCAGAAGTGCATCGGCGGTCTCGGACCGGGCCATGCTAGATCTGCTAGGACAACGAGATCCCACCAGGCGAGGCAAAGCAGGGGGGGGCGCCGATGCAGCAGTGCCATGCACTCCACTGTCCTGGTAGCGGAAGCAAGACATCGGGCCATGCGGTCGGATGTTATCATAGCATGGTCATGGCAAGCAGCGCGAGACAAGGCACGCATGGCGTATGGTAAACGTTTGCGTGGAAGTGTAGGAAGGGCGGTGAACTCATCGTTGTACCACAGTACTAAATAGGCATGGGCAGGACTGTGCAGCACTCACTGCACTTGCCCGACCCTTGCCTATCGACACAGGCAAGGCAGGCGCAGGAGATCAGCCCGGTTGAGATCAGGTAGGTTAGGTGCTACAAGTGCAGGAGCTATGATGCTTGCGAAGGTAGGGTCGGCAGGTACTGGGTAGCTTCGCTCAATCCAACATAACGTCAGTTACAGCCGTAAAGACGGTGAGACCGGCCAGCACCTTCCCCGTAAATAAGCTTCGGACCAAACCAGCGGCAGGTGATATCATGCTTCCGGTCTAGTAGTAGGTCCCATTCAGGTAGTAAGAGGGCAGGCACGGGAAGGATTGATGGCCAGAGCGACAACAACTCAGCAACCGCAATCGCAATAGACCGCACGAGTTGCTTACTACAGAAACCTCGATGCTGCAATGCACCGCCGCGTCAAGCTCAGCTAAGGTAGATATTGGGAGACCAGCTTGGCATCGGGATTCTTGTGGTTGGTACGTCCGTACTCACAAATCCATTCCTCTGCAACATCCCCTGCTTCCTCGTTACCCGAGAGCCATTCTTTTCTCCCCCACCCTCCTCCACCCTCCACCCTCCGCCCTCCACACCCTTGTTAGCCATAACGGCACCTCCGGCCGTGTGTTGAAAGCACCCGGCGCTGTACGCTTCCGCTGCCAGGGCTGGTTGGCAATAAGCCCATGCTGCCCACAGTAAGGCTGATGGTGTTTTCAATGGCCCATACGAAATGCTGTATGTGATGCTCACACATTGCCAGGCGCAGGGGCTTCGTTTCCACTATCAATACTCCGTACCGTATGAGCACTTCCGGTGTGTGCGAAGAGGCAGCCTGCAGCAAACAGCCTGACGACTCGCGACTGAACACGCTCTTGTATCTTGTAACGCGGGTCATTTACTCGAGCCTCAAGACACTCTACATGTCCGGTTGTTGAAAGTAAGTGGGGGGCCCCAGCCAGGCAGAGTCATCTTATACTAGATTGATTTGGGATAGACGTATACGGCCATCTCTCGCCGATGACCCCATCCCAACTCTAGAGGCATTCTTTCATACCGTATCTCGAGTGCATACCGCCTTCCTACGGTTTTTAACACCCTCCCAGCCACCGGCTACGGATAACATGCCCTTCCTACCGCTTGAGTATGTGCCTCCACCGTCTTTTACCTGCTCTTCCTGCGTCTGCTACAGCTGGCTAGCCATGGTGACGGCGCTTTGGGCTCATCTTCAGCACTTTCGCTGAACGGTTGGGCTCCAGCCTCTAACCCGCTTTCAATCTAGGCTACTATCCACTTGGGGCAACTTGGCTGGCCCTCGCGCCTATTCCTCTCAACCACGTTCACTAGACCTGTCGGCCGGGATGCTAGTCTGGTGGTGCTGACCGCCTTACTGGACCAGTGGCTTCGGGTTGATGCCGCCCACCTGCCACCCCCCCCCCCTGCCTAGTCACCTGGGTTAACGATCGCTATTGTTCGTACGACGCCCGCTCTTTCTTGAGCTTTGATTTTCGGCTCTAAGCACAGGCCCCATACGATACGTTCCAAGCTGCTGTGATGTACACTATGCAATGGTAAGTTACGTCGCCTGAGCGCCAGCGTGCATCACACATCTTGGAACCCGACAGCGTTGCATGGGTCATTGGGAACCCAGTCCATCTCTGTTGAAAGAACTACCTGCACTCACCTACCGACCATCTCATATTAATCAATGGTTGAATGTGTCGACGACACTGGGTTCTTGCTAGGCGTTCGGGGCGACTGATACGTCCTCGACGGAGCCCCCCAGGCCACTCTATTTGGAGGAGAAGAGACCTGCCGGTAGTCTTCGTCCCAACGAACCATCCAACCCTTCCAGGTCGTATGAGCATTGCGGAGTGTTACATGGCATGGATATGTGGATGGACACACGCCCCCCTAACGATCATCCCCGGCTGAAGGGCCCCATACGACCGAGTCCTTGGTCTCCCCCCCTCCACGGGAAGGCCCAGCAGCTTGTCTCTAACTTGGGCCATCTGCGTTTTCGATTTCTTCCTCTGTCTGCCTGTCTCGTGGCTCCCAGTGGTGTCTCATTGCGGACTGGGTTGATGAAAATAAAACGAGCATGGGAGGTGCAGCGCGGAGGTGATCCGGTTTTAATGCACCCGACGCTGTGCCAGCCCATCATCTTTGGTTTCCTCGATACCTGGTCACTTATTTCTTTCTACACTTATCTTCCATCTTTTCCATTCCACTTGGTCATCAGCACCTTAATCATCTTTGTATCATCTTCCCCCTACACCATCTAGTCTCAGACTCAATTTTGTCATTGGGCCTCGCCATCTTGCCTGGACTCGCACATCTTTGCTTGATATAAGAACCCGATATATCCAGAACTTCGCTACCTGCCAGTCATCCGTTGGACACTGATTGTTCGCGCTGACATACCGTGTGGCACTCGTTCCTAACAAGGAGAAGGAATCCCAAGGTTCCCCAACCCCGAGGCCACTGCCGCAGACCATCCTAGGCACTGAATCTGACGTACGCCCTCGTTATCATTCCGGCTTTCGGTACGCGGCTCCACTGCTCCATCTGCTGCAAACACGCTTGATCGAGCATTCATCTGGTGCATGAGGCTATCTGGGCGAGACAACTTTACGACAGCCGCATCATTGAGTGTTGAACCCGAAGAGTGAGGCAGACAAGCCTTGCGATCTGACTTGTTGGTTGCGCCAGGGTACGTTTGGCGCCCGGCTAGCCAGTCAATTGTTGCAGCCATTGCTTGGAGAGCATGAGTGGTAGGCGATCCTGCAGCTCATCCCACCTTGTCACATCAATCCCACATACCAACCAGGCTTGTACCTACGCTTTCCGGCTACGTCGACAGGCCAACCAAAGTTCTTCGACTTCTTCTGTCCTATACCTTCCTTCATCACTCGTATCGTTGTCGCGGTAGCCCGCTGATGACCTTTTCAGTTGGACCTGACGTGCTCGGCTGATCTTTCTGGCCTCCTCGTCGAAACCCCGACTTGTCCTACCATAGCCATCCGACCGACACTTGAGGAACGCCAGGACATCTAGTGATATCGTTGTTTCGGAGCGCACTGGGCTCTTCCGTTGTTGGCACGCTTTTCAGCATCCAACGTCTCCTTAAAAACTTGCGCCCAGCCAGTTACCATTGACACCTCCTCACCTTTTTGGCGTTGGGACTACTTGGGTATCAACCCACAGCTAGTCCCAAGTCCACAACATAACGACACTGGCGCAATCAACAACGTCCGCGTTGCCACAGGCTGGTCCCAGCCAGTGCAGTCCTGGCTTTACCGTCGCCGAATCCACCGCTTCTTCCGCCTCCAACTCTCCCCGAACGCCGCCCCCAAACTGGTCCTTGAGGAGCCTTCCCATTGATCCGGTGGCCAAAGCCAACACTGCATCTACGTCGACAAGTGATACGGGGGGTCAATGTTTAGGTCCCTGGGACCGGAAGATTGTAGGGGATCAGGAATCGATGTCCCAGAGGGGCCCCGCGCCTTATCAAAACCCTCACAACCCTCCGAGGACATATGCTGGAGAGCAGGGCGCTTCTCCGACAACTACTCGCAGAGCGCTGCCTTCTTATGGAGGGGAATCACGCCATGACTCTGGCACCGTGGCCTACACCAACGGCGCATATCGGGCGCAGCACATTCCGCCGAGAACGCTAGGGGTCCATAACATCCTGAACCCTTCCGGCGCGCGACCAATGGGTTCTGAGGCAGATGAGTCCCCTCCGGCTCGATTCCGGGAGACGGAGCCATCCTTGCCAGGAGTCTTGCCCACGGGCCATGGCCAGTCACGACCGCTATATCCCCACCACCAGGCGTCAGCCTCGCATCCAGGGACACCCATCGGTTCGATGACAGTTGGCGGTGGCTCCAACTCGGGACGCAATTCACCTGCCAGCCAGTATCCATTTCCTGCACTGAACAATACACGGACGATCCTTAGCCCAAAGCCTCCTCGTGCAGCGAGCATCAGCCAGTCCATCGTTACCCGAGACCTTGACCCCCGGCAGCAGCAAATCATGCCGGTTTCTTCCCCAGCTAAGCGTCCTTACGAACCTGAGGCCTCGGACGAGTCTCGCGGGCATTTTTCAAGTCTGCATCGTCCACTCCGTTTATCAACACCTCCTAGATCTGTCTCACAGCCTCTCTCTCGGCATTATGCAGCGCCACCAGGCCCTCAAACACCCATCTCTGGAAGGGATCACCAGAGCCAACCACAATCTATGCAGATGACACAGGCCCATCAAGGCGTGCCCTCCTCACGCCCGTTCCAGACGACCGGGGAATCGTCGTCTGTCTCGGCATGGGCGGAAATGATGCGCCGGTCCGGTGCTGGTAGCTCAATGGGAGGGGTGGAAGGGCAACAAGCCTATATGACACTCCCAGGAAGTGATATACCCATCCCCGTTCAAGTGGACTACTCCCAAGCTTCCAAGAAAGCAGACGAGAAGAGGCAAAGAAATGCGAAGGCATCGACCCGCCACAGGAGGAAAAAGAAGACGATGCAAGAAGAAAATATGAGGCAGCTCCAAACCCTGAAGGATGAGCGTCAGCAAATGATACAACATATTGAGGAACTGACGCATCAAAGGGATTTTTACCGAGGAGAACGCCATCGACTGAGAGACATAGTATCACGCAATCCTACAACGAGCGAATTGGCAGCTGGTCCGCCCAGTCCGCCCCCATTACGCCCCCTGGGCCCGTTCTCAGACAAAAGCCCGATGTCTCAGCATCAACGTCCCACCACCTCGCAGGGCTATACGAGCGAGTCTTCAATGGGCGAACGACCGACGCAGCGTCGAAGAACAGACGAACGCCCCCATTTCTCCATGCCAGTTTACGGAACACCAACGATTGCGTCGGCAACTGCCCTGCCGCCCATGCAGGGCCAGTTTTTTGGGGGGCCTCCTCGTCCGCCCTCAGCAACGTCTTCGGGAAGCGCTGCTGAACGATTGCCGCCTTTGCGAGTGATGGAAAGCTCTCACGTAGGTCATGGTCCTGGCCATGGCCCAGCTCCTGCCCAGGGACAAGCACAGGAGCAGGATCCGAGAACTGGCCAGTGGGTTCCTCTACAACCGAGGCAATACGAGACCGGCTGGGCAACGGCACCCAGACTTCCGCATGAGCCTTCACGGCAGTAAGGATGGAGGAACAGCATACGCGTGTGCTAGCACAATGAACATTCATGGCTCGACCAGCGACTTTACCAGGCTATGTGCAACGGATCCAGTCCCAGCTGCCAGCGACACTATAAAATTCGATTCAATATTCAGCCTCTTGAACTTACTTTTTCTTTAATCCGGACAAAGGCTAGCCAGCTTCTTCCCCTTTATTTCCCTCCATTGATTTTCCTTCTCATCCGCCTATTCTATGGAGGGGCGGTCATTCCGGTACTTGTCTTCTTCTTTTTTTTTCTTTTTTTGGGAGATACTCTGTAACGAAACCGAAAGACGAAGATGCTGAGGTCAGGCGACTGACAAACTTGGCATTGGCGTGCCTACTGAGCAGGAAGCAGTTCTTGTCACTTCCTTCTGTTCTTTTTCTTCTTTTTTGGGCTGGATAGCCGTGGGGCGGCATGCGTGGCGTTACCGCAGGTGAAGCAATGGTTGGAGTATAACTGACTGCTTTGATTTTGCTCGAGCTTCGAAGACGCGTTTCACAAAACAGGTCGCGAAGACTGGCTCCGAATAGTTCACAGCACATGGCTCATGGTCCAATCCAGTCATAGAGCAACTTTGGCCGGCACACAAGCCCTCGAAACGAAACCATGGCTTTGCGTCCTTCGGGTTTCGGTAAGCATATGCCGATATTCACGATGCGCACACCACCATCGGACGGATTCTTTCTACGAAAAGAATAACGACAACCGAAAACAATGGGCTTGGATCGTGAAGAGAAGGCTGCATATGCGACTGATGTTGGAGGGGGGTCCGGGCAATCTCAAAGGAAGGACGATCCTTGAACTGCCTCCCAAGCCATATGCAGGCCTGCCTATGTCTATCTCAAGAAGCCCGGAGAACCTTGAGTGTAGGGCTGTGGACTTTTGCCATATTTTATGCGCATACCAAAATGGAATTGCTTTGTTAAACGGAGTTATGTTCAGGACGGCGAGGAGGGGATATACCAAATTGAATATTTATCAAGGACTACAGAATCAGGGGGCACTTTGTATCAGGATGAAAGCCAATGTGGGTTACTGGACAGTCATATGGCGCCTCACGAGATCGGATGTCAAGCCCCACGGGCAGTCTATGAGGGGACATCTAGGATAGAACAGCACTAGAATCAGCAGATAAACAACGCTCCTCTGGAAATCATAAATTTGGCAAGCAACTGTACAGAGAAAGCCGCGAGTAGGCATCCATCTTCATGAGGTCTTCTCGACCAATGAAGTGGTGTCTCGGAATAGGGGGACATTGGCTTCAGCTGCCTTGGCCACTACTTCTTAATATGGATTTTCTGAATTTAGGCTGGGCCAACCAAGGCGGCCACTGTTGGATGCGTAACTATAGTAGCTTGCAAGAATAAGTTCATGATGGTAAGTGCACGGCGATTTGCCGAGTGTCAGTGATACCATGTACAAAATTTGGCCCACCAAAGCAGTAGATGGGAAGGCGCATGGCGGACAGCGAGCGATGCCCCACCATCTTAACCTCAGCTAAAGCATCCACCACAAATCTGTGCAGGGGAACAAAGCGACCACAACCAGGCATCGTCATCTATGCCAGGGCGACGTCACATGAGCGCATTCAGTCCGAAACCGACATGAAATTGCGTCCAACTCTCCTTTCAGCGACGGCGGGTCCGCCCTGCGTAAGAGCAAGGCCGGTGGGTGCTAGCAAGAACTGGGCCAGCCGTCGTGGGTTCGGCCATTCGAGGGCCTGCTCTTCAAGCTTGGAAACGAAGCTGCGTGCACCTAGCGGGCAGACCTGGATGCAACCGTTGGGCTTGTTCATCAACAATGAATTCGTTCCGAGCAAAGGAGGCAAGAGTATCACAACCGTCAACCCATAGTTCGTGCTCTCCCTGCTGAAAATTGCTCTGGACCTTTCACACAAGACGGAAGACAGCTCATCAGGTATAGCACCGAGCAAACCATCTGTCACGTACACGCCGCATCACGCCGCGATGTAGATGAAGCCGTCGGGGCGGCCCGAGGTGCTCTGAAGCACGCCTCCTGGAACCGCATGGCTGGCACGGAGCGAGGCCATCTCATGAACAAGCTTGCAGATCTCGTTGACCAGCATCGGGAAACACTAGCAGCCATCGAAACGCTTGACAATGGCAAACCCTACTCCGTCTCGCTGAGCTATGACGTGCCACATTTCTCCGAGGTCTTGCGCTACTATGCTGGTTACGCCGATAAGAACTTTGGGACGG
Source organism: Stachybotrys chartarum (assembly GCA_001021365.1). Classification (NCBI taxonomy): domain Eukaryota; kingdom Fungi; phylum Ascomycota; class Sordariomycetes; order Hypocreales; family Stachybotryaceae; genus Stachybotrys; species Stachybotrys chartarum. The sequence continues at coordinate 2,401,916 of LDEE01000003.1, forward strand.
TGATTGACGTTGGTCTTGAGAAGATGGCCTACACGCTGAAGCAGCCCGTTGGTGTTTGTGGTCAGATCATTCCTTGGAATTACCCCCTAGATATGGCTGCCTGGAAGCTTGGACCGGCCTTGTGCTGCGGCAATACTATTGTTCTCAAGCTCGCGGAGCAGACACCATTGTCTATGCTGTACGTGGCCGGGCTGGTTCGAGAGGCCGGGTTCCCTCCGGGCGTCATCAACATCATTAACGGGTTCGGCGAAGATGCGGGAGTTGCTTTGGTGCAACATCAGGACGTGGACAAGATTGCATTCACTGGCAGCACGGTGACTGGCAAGGAGATTATGAGGATGGCTGCAGGCACCATGAAAGCAATCACCCTTGAGACGGGCGGAAAGTCGCCGTTGATAGTCTTCGCTGACGCAGACTTGGAGCAAGCCGTGCGTTGGGCGCATACGGGCATCATGGATAATCAGGGCCAGGTTTGCACAGCCACCTCGAGGCTTTTGATACATAGCAGCATCTACGAGACCTTTCTCGACAGGTTCTGCGCGTACATCGAGAAGACGTCTGTACTAGGCGATCCATTCGAGCCGGGGACATTTCAGGGGCCCCAGATCACGCAGGCGCAGCGCGATCGCATCCTGGCATACACATCAGCTGCGCGAGACGCGGGAGGCACCATTCACACTCCGAAAGCAAAACTGCCCCCAACAGGCTTCTTCACAAGCCCTACTGTGGTGACGGACGTTGACCCAGCAGCAGCCATCTTCCGCGAGGAAATATTTGGGCCGTGTGCCGTGGTGACACGGTTCCAAGACGAGGGAGAGGCGCTCAGGATCGCCAATGACACGCGATACGGGCTCGCCGGCGCAGTGTTTACGCGTGATCTTGCGCGCGCGCACCGCATGGCTCGTGACTTGGAGGCGGGCATGGTTTGGGTCAACAGCAGCAACGACTCGGATGTGCGCGTGCCGTTTGGCGGGATCAAGGAGAGCGGTTTGGGCCGAGAGCTGGGTGAGGAGGGTTTGAGGAGCTACTACAACGTCAAGGCAGTGCATGTAAATCTGGCGGCATGACGAGCGAGAGAGCGTCGGACGCGATGAACTGTAAAGGTCCCAGTCTTTTATGGGGGGTTTTTTTTTTTTTTGTCGGATTCTTAAGAGAAGAGTCAGTAAGAAACAAAGACAGTATGAGAGAGGGTAATCTGTGATGATACTGAGGCAGCTGGATAGGAGGGTGGAAGTGTGGAGAGGTTGTCCTCAAAGTCGCACCTACGCTAACCATCTTCGGCTAGATCAGACAGTGTGCGGCAATCGCAGGACTTCTGATGACGGCTAAAGGCCTGTCCCAATCCCTGCATTTCCCCTTGGCCTGCATCATCTGGCATCCCTGTCTTTGCAATATCATCATCTGTGGCTTCTTGATATCGAAACAACGACATCATACACCCTTCTCGAGCTGCCAACTTGCGCTCTGAGCTCTCCGCGCATCCAGGATACATCATTTATCTCTCGGCAGCGGCACTGCGACGAATCGACCCCTCATGGCGCCTCCATTCCCGCGCGCGAGCTTGGAGCTCAACTACCCGCTCTACGCCCTCGACTTCGACCCCGAAGATGCCAGCCGCCTGTTTGTCGGAGGCGGAGGAGGCCCCGGCAACTCTGGCGTCACCAACAAAATTGTGCGTACAAATCCGACGATGCCGCATTGATTTGCGCTAACACCTTGCTCTTTGCACAGACCCTGCTCGAGACGTCCACCCAGACGGAGCTGCGCGTGGCCGGCGAGTTAGACTTTACTCGCAATGAGGACAGCGTCATGTCGCTGGCCGTCGGCGGCCACAAGGGCAAGTCCACCTACGTGTATGCCGGCGTCAACTCTGGTCCCGAGAGCATCGCCAAGGGCAAGAATGAGCACATGCGCACCCTGCTCGCCGAACAGTCCAAGTCTCGCTCGTCCGTCGGCACGAAGACGCCAGAAGTCAAGATCGCCGAGCTGTCGCGCACTGCCATGTTCTCCGACCCCGACACCAACACCTACCAACGTCTCCTGCGGGTTGCTGGCTCCGTGGGCGTGGCTGCTACGGGGATGGGCAAGGATCCACAGCTCGCCGTCTTCGACACGTCTACAACCCCGCCGAAGCCGCGAGGTGTTTTAGAGTTGCCAGTTGACGCAGAGGATCTCGATGTTGTGCAGACGGCCGACGACGGGTTCCTGGTGGGGTGGTGCTACAAGTATGAACTGCACCTCGTGAGAGTGGGCAAGGAGAATACGGACCCGGAGGTGGTCTTCACCATGCCCGACGACTCGGGCGACCGTCCTAGGTTTCGTTTCATACGCTTCCTCTCCCCGACTTTTATCCTTGCCGCGGCCAACCTGCCCCAGCGCAGCGGGATCGTCCTTCACGGCCTGCGGTTACCTGAACCCGGACAGGAGTCGGCTCGGCTGGCCGTCACGGCGCGCATTCCCCGAAAGATCTCGGCGGCTGCGCTGGCCGTTGCCAACTTGTCGCTACCGACATCTCCCGGAGCTGCTCTAGGGAATGCTCAGTTCGTCATTGCTGTCGCTGGCAACGACTCTTCGATTTCACTGTACACGGTGAACCACAAGCCCGCGACCAAGATCGACTTGCTCGCGGAGCTACATCCCCTATGCACACTGAAAAATGTCCAGGGGTCCAACAGTATCACCGGTCTGGCCTTTTCCACCTTTGTTCAACCCAAGACACATCTCCGCCCCCAGCACCTCAAGCTCGCCAGCATATCATTAGAAGGCACCGTCTCCGTGCACAGCATTCCGCTCAAGAAGTCCATCGAGAGCACCCCTCGAAACAAGAAGGGTCCTCCCAGGCCGATCCGATACGTCGTCGCCATGCAGTCGCACAACCCCGCAACAAGATCGGTCATCATCATCCTGACCATCATGGTCCTCGTCATGGCTATCATAGGCCAGAGTCTCATGGAGGTTTACGGTAACAGTCGGCCTATCCTGGGCATCACCCGGCTCGTGCCCTCCTGGCATGGCACGCTGCGCTCCTTTGACCCTCCGCCCGCAGGTCTGCTCAAAGAGGAGTTCCTCCGGAAGCTCTCTGGTGATAACCAGCCTGCGGACGGTGCGACGCTGGTCATGTGGGAAGCCGAGGACCAGGTCACGGCGGCGGTAGGCGACGCCGTGCTCCCCAAGAAGATCAACCTGGATGTTCACGATAAGCATGTCCATGGGCCAGGCAAGACGTGGGATGAGCTAGAACATGAGCAGAGGGAGGCGTGGAAGGGCAAGCTCAAGGAAGCTGGAGCTTGGACTCAGGGGATGGGCGAGAGCGTCTTCAAGGGCATTCTCTTTGGCGAAATTGCTGGCGCGGTCGGCCGTGCGATGGGAGGCTGAAGCCCGGGGACTGCTGCAACTAACATGTGTAAAAGTTTAAAGGATTTAATAATTCAATGATATGTCAGCATTCTTTGACCCTATGATCAGTGTTACAATCACCGCCGCGGGACCATGCCTGATGGAATCATCAGATGCTCTCTACCGGAGAAGCTGGTTGACATTGTGCTGTTGTAGCAGCTCTGGCTTCGCGTCAATGATGCCGCTGATGCGCCTCAGGGATACATATGCATTGCCATCATCATTCCATCGTGAGTCAAGGGGGGCGGAGAAAGCAAGTCCGACTGAGAGCGGGTCGTACGGATCAGTTGCAGTAGGGCCAGGAAGAAAACGATGGTTCTGTTATTTGCTAGCACGGAGTTCAAGAGTGGTTGAATAAGGGGCGAGATATATCGAAAGGATGCGATGATGATCAATCTATATCATCGTGGAGATGCTAGATGAAGCGGCAGCAGCAGGCGAGATGTACCTCTACTACCACGTGATACATGCACTTAGGGTTGCCATGGTGCATGGCGATTAGGGTTTGGTGTTCACGAAGTAGCAGGTTAGACGTGGAAGTCGAGGAGGGCATCATGGAGGCGGTGAACCAGCAGTACGCCGTTCGATCCAGGACAGCTCTTGGGCCCATTTAACTCAAAGCATGGCAAGTGGAAGGAGTTGTATCATCATGCTTCAGGAGAGTCGCAAATGGTGGAAAAGCAGAGGAATTTGTCCCAACGTGCCTTGTTGAGATTGTCGAGAATGAGGGTGGCCGCGGCAGCGATACCCTTTGCCACGATGACCAGCTTAACTCTCACATGCAGCCCTAGTATTCATCCTTCTTCTGAATCACCCCGTCCCACAGTTCTTGCGTGCAAGCACGATTGGCAGCGATAACGACTTCGTTGTCTCGGCTCTCCTAGTGTTACTCAATGTGGGAGTTCTATTCATGGTTTTCGAGGACAGCTTTGCTAGTATCAACTGACCTCGGTGCTGCTGAACACCACCGGCTGTTTAGTAAGACCGCATTGTACGGCGGTGCTTTATGCACTTGTCGGCTTACGATACAGGCTGGGCAGTGCAATACAGAACTCCAGAGGCAAGCGGTTCGGATGCCGAGGCCTGCATTTGAGGCGGACCTCGACCGTGACGAGGATTTCAGCTTTGCAACACCGACACAACGACGCTGAGCCAGATGACAAATAGTACAGGAAGTGCAAAAGAGTGCTATCATACTTGAAGGTTGTTTTCAACCCGGATGAGGCCCTTGCGACGAAAGATGTATTATCATGAGAAGGCATTGGGTCTCCATGTTGGGGGAAGTGACAGTACCCTTGACGGCAGCCTATGGACCTATCCGCGCACTCGAAAGAAACACTGACCGGTCGTCCCGAAAGTCAGTATAACCATGGGAACATCAAGCTGGAAAGGGAGAGATGCCCGGGCGATGATTACGGGCGGTCGATAACTGCACTGTCACCGATCACAGGGGATTTTCTGGGTTCAGGCGGCGACGAGGCCGAGCACCCCGACACCACGAAGAGGTACAACTTTGCCTCAACCTAAATCAGTGAAGAGGTGGATCATGGATCCGGCCGTCATTGCTGATGTGTGGCAAGCATCGCCCCTACAGATACTGGGGGTAAGGCTGCCGGGAAGCCATGGCCGATCGGGACATCTTGCCGCATTGAAGGCTTGCCGGGCCATGGGGGCCAATAACGACCCGGGAGCACGCAATGTGCCGTCTTGATGATTATGACTATGAGGGTCGTTCCAACACCTTTTGCCGCATGACGGCCGGGCCTTCGTCGGAGGCATCGACGTCTCTCACACGTGTGCTACCACACCACAATGTTTGAGGTCAGCCGCAGGGTCGGGCACGCCCTACGCAGGCAACATGTGTGCATCAAGTGCACACCCTCGACTGAGGGAGGGGCAACGTGCTGGAGTCGTTGAGCCTCAACATCGTGCGTCGTGTATAACCAAAGGGCCAAGGGGAACATTCCTCGCTCTCTACGGCGTACCGACGACGACAAAGTGGGTAGTCTGCTTGTCCCCGCCCAACTGGGGGGGGGCTGCTGGAAAGCCCAGAGTGCTGGGACTGGGCGTGGCTCAAGTGACTGATCGACACCAGGGTCTGCTTCTGGACCAAGCCGACGCTTTTGATGAACGCGGCCAGCGTAACAAGACGGCGATGCCGTACAGTATTAGCTAGGTGCCGAGTACTCGTCGAGCTCTTGAGTCGTAGGGTAGGCTAGAGGGTTGCTGGGCAAAGCGAGTGTACCTGCTGGAAAGACGAGCGAGCCTGCGCGACTGCTGAAAACTCGACTGACACACCACACCACAAGTCGCCAATCGTCACGGCTGACACCCCCAGCAGGGCATGCGTGGCTGAGCGAACGGCAGCCCTGCGCTGGGGGGTCCAATTTACGGGGGCACCGTGGTGGCCGGACACTTCCGAGAGGGTGGGCACCAAAGAAGCACGCCAGTTATGGAAAATCGGTGCCTGGAATGCAAAGAAGGTGCTGGGACATGGAGATTTCATTGGAGGCAGTGGATATACGCCGTGAAAGTGGTGCATGAGGGGTGATACGGTGCGTCTCTGCGACCTTTGATGGACCAAGCCCCAACTTGCACAGAGAAAGAGGAGCCACGTATTGGCAGAGATGCGTTGTATTTGGCAAGGGAAAGCCCCCAGCCCCCGGTCTACTGTTCTTGTCGACGCTCCCTCTTTCGTTCTGACCTTGTGATGGAAATACAAGCTTCAATTGGTAAGCGGGGGAGACATTCCGACCGAGCAGCGGGCGACGACGAACCGCGAACGAGGGAGGGAGGGAGTGAGGG
>LDEE01000003.1:2408124-2571492 GCA_001021365.1 Stachybotrys chartarum
AGGGAGAGAGGGAGAGGAGAGGATAATCGGAACAAAAACCGAAACGTGGTCCAAGGCACAATTGGGTGGAGGGGCGAGCAGCTGGATAGCTACTCGGGTACCTTGTTTTACCATGGCCGTTCATCGGAGGATCCTTCCCAAAAAAAGAAAGATGTGGCAGATGAAGCAAAAGGAGCGAGATGTGGAATGTCGACCACCACGGAGAGCAGAAACAACAACCATCACGTAAGTCCAGTATCGAATGCACACGGGTCCGGATTATTCACCGGAAAAGCAGACAGACAATCAACAGTCGACTTGTCCCCCCCCCCCTCCCCCCTCTGTTTGCTTGTGACGGACCGGCCAACGGAGCACTGAGACATGGGAACTGCATCCCATGTGACGCGGGGACTCCCCTGCGGTGCTGCTGCTGCTAGGAAGCCGGGTCTGCCCTGACTGTATCATCAAAGTGTCCATCAGAAATGGGAAGCCGCCGACCCCATGCAGGAACGCCATGTGGAAGGCGGCGGCAGTTGTGTCGAGGCGAGCCGGAGGAGAACACAGGCGACACATACAGTTCCTCCGGGGAGGAAGGATGCTTATTATTAGCACCGCCGTCTCGCCATGACAAAACACCACGGGGCCTGTACGTTGCGATGTCGCCGCGTTGTGGTGGAAAAGTATCCGATGCCATGTGCGCGTAATGCCTAGACAATGCTACTATCAAAGGGCACCATTCGGTTGCAGCCGTGATCATTTGCGTGCGAGAATTGGTTCATATTTGTTGCACTCTCGAACCGCGGACAGAACCCTTTCCCCCAGCCCGTGCAATAGCCAGCGGTTGGTGTACGTTTGGGGGCCCTTCTAGACGTTTTCGAAACGCCATGCATGCCAATCTGCGCCAAGATAATATTAATAAGTGCAATATAGACAGATTGACACCGACCATGGTAGAGTGTGCACCTGCATGTCCTGACCGAGTTGACCGCTCTGCCAAGTATCACCGCATGGGAATGCTCCAGCAGCCATGCCCATTGCTTGTTGACAACGGCCCCTCCTGGCCCCCCCCCCCCCNCCCCCCCCCCCCCTTGTCTTGGCTTACCCTATACTCCACTTCCCTCGGCCAAGGGGCCAGCCATGGCACACATCTCTGTCGTGCTTCAACTGGGGCAGCCCTAATTAAGTGCTGTTTGGTTGGGCGGGCCCCCGCCCGGCGGGAACTAACCAGGAGCTAGCTACGGTGAGGGAGCCAGTTTAAGGCTTGAGCTACTTCGCTTTGGCCCGATTGTGTCTGTACCGTAAACCTATCGCAAAAAAAAACCGAGAAAAAAAAACCCCCAAAGCCTGGTCGCGACTTTTGAGACGTTGAGATTGAGGGACCTGGGGTGGACACGGGTGGGGGAATGAGCGGCCCCGCACGTTTGCCAGGGCGACCGAGGAAGTATCGCCAAGTACATGTGCAGATTGATGCAGAGACGGCTTCCGGAGCTGGACGACATGCAAGGAAAATGGGACTTCCGCAATAGATTCAAGGCGTGTGTCGCCCAGAGGTTGAGAAGTGGGGCGAAGAGTTGGCGGTATGCCTCTGCTCACGCCCGTATTGAAGAGCCCTGGTGGTAGTTGGTCTTCCAAGCGTGACCGCGTATTACATATGTCCGTCCGTATTTCCTCGTTTTGCCCCGGTGCGCGCAGGTCCATTGGCATGATGGACAACGCTTGGCCGGCACAGGGGTTGCTTGTCTGATCGCCATCAAGTGCAGAAAATCATCAGCGACGGGGGGGGGGCGACGACAGACTAGAGGGGCGTTGAATGTGGCGTGATGCGGTAAGCGGCTGCGTCACGGACAAGCAGCAAGAAAGGCCGTCGTCGTCTTGCTCTCCAGCGGCAGAACAAACTCAGTCGACTCACGCTGTCCTTCGCTTTGCGCAAACCTTGAATTCATTGTGAAATTCGCCTTTGTTTTGTCCCCTGCCGCTTGACTCACCCTTCTTTCGTCGGTCAGCCAACCTTTGCCCTGGATATCCCACGCGCAATGGCCATCTGCCCTACGCTAGCATGGCACCGCTGCTCGAGTGGAGCGCGTGAAATGGATCACCGGATGAGACCCCTGGCTTCTCATGGCAAGCTAGGTACCGGGAAACCTCGAGTTATTGTTGTACTGTACATGAAGCGATCTCGTTGTTGTGGCTCAACTGCTATTGCGGAGGCTTCGAAGACGTTGGAGCCATCAGACCACTGCGAAACGCAGAGCAGACAGACCCTGCTTATCTGCCACTCTCTGGTAGCGGCAGGGTGCACAAGGGAGGGCCATGCGGGCGCCCGCATCGTGTTTCACATGCTGTGCTAGTTCAGAGGCAAAGAAACCCCAACGTGGACCTGACCTCACAGTGCATCTGGCTTCACCGAACGGAAGCATGCTCTTGCTTCCTACCGCGAAGGACGTTGGTCGCCCATCAAGCCATGATCCTTGCTGGATACAGCTCCTCTTTTCTCCCGGTTTAGTCTGGTTGTTTTGATATCGCCCGACCTCGCGTCAGCTACTACATCAGTGTACTGATACGAGCAAACGCGAGCTGGGCTGGTATGCTGAAAAGAGTCATCCGGCAAGAATTCGCCTGCGGGGAAGAAGGTTGGCACCCAGAGAACCAGAGGGAGAGCCATCGAGATGAGTCGCTTGGCCATTCCCCCCGGATGAGACCGCGTAGCGAATAAGACCATGGGTGGCTCGTATTTACAACTAATTTGGGATGAAGGGTCAACTGCACAATCCGGGGGATCTTCAGTGGAAGGCTCTTGTTGTCCATTGTCCTGGAGCTTGCGGGACGGGGCGGTGGGTCAAACATGGGCCTGGTGCAACATGATACTGTTCTGCGCAAGACAAAAGCCCATTTTCGGCATCCAGACCTGCAATCTGTTGAAGCAAAACCCGAGATGGGATTTTTTTCAAGGGACAAAAGAAAATGCCGCGCAGGGTGGTAGATCGTCCCTACCCATTCCTGGATGCATGCCGTCCAGGGTACATGACAAATAGAGTCCGATCGACTTAGCGCCCGGCTCCTAGGCGCGCCACAGCCGCTCGACCGCAACGGAGGACAAAGGATCGAGGCACGGGGGAGAATTTGCATCCCTGCCCTGGCAGAAGCAAAGCATGTTCTGCGGGTTGGCAAGGAAGATCCTCACGCGTCTCCGGACCAGGGTGCAGTTCAGGCCCGGTCCAATGGATTTCGAGGGATTGCTGCACCGCGAATCCGTCTTGACGATGGAGCATGGTGCATTGTCCTAGCTGAGGAGAGTCTATTGAAAAGGCTGAATACTTCGAGCCTGTGCAGGGGGACTATCGCGGAACTGAACCCCATGTTTTCAATTCCCCTCTGCGCTGTGCCAAGACTGCAAATAGATTCAGCCCCTGGCGATTGTGGCGAGCGGGAAGCAGGGGATTGGATGCCCAACGCAGTCGCACAAGCATAACCGAGCCTGGGCGACAAGACCTATCATGCCGCCCCTGAAGCGCTCCAAAGAGCTTCTTTGGTGACGCATGTTCCGCGCACATGATTCGTTCGACCTTTCATTTGGTGTGCGAACCATCTCAACCGTACGGACAGAATCGTTCGACAAGCGAGTCAAGTCTCGATGGAAGGTCTTGGTACGGCGTGCAGCTCCCGCTCACTCTCAGCTGGCTGGAGGAGACCCAGCACATGCTGGGGTCTCACGTTGCTTCTGCGATTGGCATGGTATTTGTGAGCGGAGAAGAGGTGGGGGGGGGGGAGGTGCAGGAACCCATCAGGGTGATGCTCTCGTACGAGGCCGGCTGAAAGAAGAAAGTCGCCAAAACGCAAGTCTTGTTGTAGACATGAGGTGGAAGGTGATAGGCTCAATGGCCCTATGCAGGCTAGGGCATACGCCGGAACCAAACCCTTCGCGATGAAAGCAGCAAGGGAGCGTTTACCCACACCTTGCCACGGGTTAGATGCAAATATGACAATGAGGGGGTTATCGCGGTCGCTTCCGTCACATTTGCCTGTTTCTGCGCACTCATCCCGCAGCATTGGATGGACTGGACCGCGGCGTTGCGCAGAAGAACGCTTCTCCATAATAACGTCGACATGTGTCAGTGTTTGAGATGGAGATGAGCCGGGGTTCCTTGGAACTCGTTCTGGCACTAGCCATGGGTTATCCAGATTGGCGATCGCGACGAGTCTCGTGGCGCCCAAGTTACGCACCTGGAGGAGCGCCATGGAGCCAGTGCCCTCGGACGGAACCCAGCCAAAATGCTTGTCGCGCGATGGAGAAGACTCCGCAAACCTTTTTCTTTCACGATGGGCATGGCTGCGGGGCCCCCAGTCTTCTCCAAGTCCTTCGGGCTGTCTGATGGTCAACCAGTTTGCAAAAGCCCATTCTCCTGTTTGCAGCATCGCCGGCACTTGCGCGGCACCGCCTCGCCATCTTTACGAAGATCTCGACTAGACCCGTTGATCGACCTGCCCCAAGTGCGGCAGAGGTGCGACGGCCGGCGCAGATCCAGCAGGCGAAAGCCGCACCCTCCTCGGAGACAAAAGCAACGGCGGCGACCCGGCCGGGCGCAGGAATCGTGCTGGCGCCACTTCTGCGCCATGATTGTCGCTGGTCGTCTGGCAGCGCAGACCCCCGAGAACTGCGTGCGAACCGAGGCGCGCGGTGCAAAAGCACCCACCACGCTCGCTGTAGAGTCCGGCCGGCGTTGGCTTGGGGGCGGGTGGCGGCGATGCTAAGGCGTGGGCGGCTCATGAGCAAAACACTGGAATTGGGGAATTACATTTCTCATGACAGCCTCATGGGGGCGGCTGAGGCAGACTGGAGCCACCCTGCATTTGCCCACTTGACTTGTAGTGCGCAGACATAAGAATTGGTGGGTATGAGATCCTGCTACCGATGGGACATGTCTGTGTAGTTGCTGCTACGTTGTTCTGCTGGCGGGCTGGTAATGCAATGCAACCTGGTGGTGTTCGCATACGTAAGTACCTACTTATTGTTCGAACATAATCACCTCCACGTCAACGCCAACAGCATAGCCATGACTTAAAGTAGAACATGGTGATTGTTTCTGGTCAAGATCTTCCGACAAGAACCCGAACGAGAGCATACTCATGATGGATCTGATTGCCCGCCCTCGCTCTTTTCCGTACCTACATGTCGTCCGTCCCCTCCCCACTGTGATGTTGTCTCAGACCTTGGATGGCAGTCGACAAAAGCCCCCCTCCCTGCGAGTCGATGCACTTATTGGGGTGCTCGTAAGAAATGCCATATGCAGCGAGCGCGGCTTGTTGCAAATGTTACCAACGGGGGACTTGCCCCGTTTCTTCAGCCTCTCGGCGACTCTGAAGGGGACAGACTGAAGTCCAATGGGTGGAGGTTCATCTCGGCTTGACGCTTCACGGGTGCCAATGCCAAGCCCCGAGCATCTGCACATGCCCGGATCGTCGAGCAGCTTATCTAGCGCGTACACTTAACAAGTGCAAATAGGTCAGCCCTGTACGGCCACTTTGCCCAGGACGAGCGGTACCTCGGCCTAGGACATGCATCCAGTTTCTTTCATGCCGCCTTTGGTAGCAGTCATCTGGCATGCCATGCCATCACGGGTACCTCGATGCAGTTTACCGCCTCATGGCATCAGTCAGGTCCCGCGTGCAGCCCAAGGTACGCGGCAGAGACCTCAAGGTACGGGAGGGACTCTCGTCCCCCAATTCTCAAGCAGGGTACGTACCTTAGCTTCTCGGTACCTACGCACGGAGTCGGGCGCCCGCCCTTTCACGAGGCCCGGCCTGGTGCGTGTGTGTCGAGCAGCTGGCACCTTGGGCGCGCCGCCGCCTTTTTCTGCTCCCTAGTCCCCTCGCTCTGCTGGCTAGCGCCAGAAGCGGCGGCAGCCAAGCAGGGATTAGCAAAAGTACACGATGCCTCTTTCGTCGCCCGGCAGCTACAAAGTTTTGCTGGCAGCTCGTTCCCGCCCGCCTTTCCTGTGCCGCTGTCAAAAAGACAACCATCTACCTACCTTGCTTATACTCGAAGCTCCCGTATGCTCCATACTTGTTCATTGTAGCCACAGCTCCGAGCCCCATCATCGCTGTATTCCCTCCCCCTTTCAAGGAGGCAAATCAATGGGCACCACTGCTCGCTGCTAGTCGTGCTCATGTCAGCTGGGGGGGGGGGCCTTGTGCGATGTCCGCCAGGCCGGATGGGCTTGGACCTGGAAATACAAGGCCCCTGGGGTCTCTGTACCTGAATTAGCAGTCCTGGTGGTGGGGAATCTGGGAATGCTGGGTGTTGCCGGTGCGTCCCTCACCTCTCATTGGCATGTACCTACTACCGAAGCACCAATGCGTGAGGTCGAGCCCATGTACGTGCTACACACACACACTCACACACTCCACGCCCAACCCCAGCTGGGCTGCCCACGTTGGTGTCCTTTGGCACACCACCAAATACCAGCGCCTCATCATCATGTAAGTTCCGGCTGTGCAGCCGGCTTGGGCTCAACTGTTTGCCCTCGCCTGTCTTCCCCTTGCGCTGATCACAGATGGATGCCGTAGATCGAATCCCATCTCCCAGTTTTATGCGACTGCGATGGGAGATNCGCGGCTTGTCCTGGCCCTGGCACGGCGACGCAACTGCTGCACACGCGCTGCCAGTTCAAAGGGTCATCTGTGCGAGGCAACGTCGTCCAGTTGCTCTTCGCACAGCCGTCGACCATTCACGCTCTCCCTCTCACACCTGTCAGACAAACCTTGCTGAGATCCCAGGCGCCCTCCACCCCCTCCCCTCCTCGCGCGTTGATCCACCGCCATCCAAGCCAGCCCCATCTCGGCACCCCTGGCCTCCCCCTCCACCACCTTGCTGCATCTCTTCCTCATTGCCTTTTGCTTCTTCCTTTCTCGGCACGCTACTCTGTCCCTCTCCGCCGCGCAGTGCCCTCTTTCGTCAACGAGGCCGCTTTGCGCCGCCAGGTACAGCATGACGGTCCCTCGAGGTTAGCCACAGGTGTGTCTATTACGGTTGGCCAGGGCCATCGAATCGGTCCAAGTCCAGATTCTACAGACATGTGCCTCAACAAGTACCTGCGTATTCGTAGTCTACTGTACTTTGCAGGGACGCATGATAAGTGGTGCACGCAGTCACTCGGCCGTCCAACTTTATTCGTAGCTTCCCACTTTAGGGAAGAGTATCGACCGCATCCTTTTTTTTCTTTACCTTCCACGCTTTCCTCCTCACCTTTTTGTCCTTCTCGTTTGTGCTTCGAGAGCCCTCCCCCTCTTATCGACCACCGCCCTTGTCACAGGGCCCGTGTTTCCAGCCGTGTTTGGTGAGCGCCTGTCCCTTGGACGTTAGGTTAGGTGGGATCGTGCATACCCTCCCACCCGCTGGTGTGCTCCGCTCCTCGACGTTCGTCAACTGGCCCTGGTTCTTTTTTTGTGTTTATTTCGCTTGGTCACAACCTTTGCCAGCGTTTCAGCCGAAAACCCTCCAACAACCTAAACTAGCAACAAGGGATTCCCGCCTCCTTCTCGCCCTCTCCCACTCGCACTCTGACGACGCCCGTCTCACCCAGACAAGTGACGCATTGCACACTCGCGAGGGCTTGGTTCATCCTCGCTGCTCCCAGTCCCCGTTCGCTCGTCCTTGGCAGGGCTGCCGCCCCCAGAAACAGGCATTTGGATTAGTACCTTAGATTCCCGGAAAGCCCAACGACTGTCCACCTTGCGCCCGGCGCAGTGCTGGACCGGTGCAGTACGACCAGGGTACTTACGTGTACCTTTTTGCCTCGCTTTCCCAGTACCCAGTACCGGGACCCCTGTTGCTGGCCTGCCTGATCTTCTCCCTACCACTGCCACCTTTTAGGTACGCTTCACTTTGCAGACAGCCGCCCATCCGTCAACGACCCTTCCGCAACTTCACGGCACACTCGAGCGTCCAAGGCCGTTTCTGTTCCCATCACGGGCTGACCAACGGAGACAAGCAGCATCCTTGGAGACCCGAACAAGCTCTCGCAGCGGCAGCCATTCACTGCTCGTTTGGAAAGCCGTGGCCGACCACGTCTTGTCTAGGATTCCATCGCTAGCGACACTAGCCTTGACCCACCACCGTTGATTTAGATTTGCCTGATCCACTGCACTTCCTCGAAAGCTTCTCCGTCCTGTCAAAGCCGCTCCCATACCAGGCAGGCTGCGCCTGTCAACTTTGACTCTTCTTCAACACCCCCAACCTTCACGCCGGCCTTGCACCACCGACCACGTCCCTTTGACTTCGAGATTGGAACAGAAGTCCTTTCGCTCGCCCGTACTGTCCGACATTGTTCCTGCTACCAACTTCCTCCGCGCGTTACATAGAATCACGACGGTGCCTGATCTGCATGGATGCACTGCAGCCGCTTCCTCGACCATTCCCACCCGTCGACCGCAAGATTTATGCGATAGCCTTCCAAGCCGCACCGATATCCATTGCAACTACTTGATCGAAACGTCCTCGAGACTCGCCCTTCCACCGACCCGCTCCCTCATTCTCCTTATCCTCCTCGCCTGGCCAACACACCCTGCTTTGACGATACCTTCAAGCACACGTGAGTTGGGTCACAACGGAACCACGCCGCAGCGGCCATGGCCGCCAATATGCAGCAGATGGCTGCGCCTGGCCAAATAATGCCCCAACAGCTGCGGAAACAACAGAGCAATGCACTCGGTGCAGTCGTATACCAGAGCCTTCTGCAGCAACCCCCCTCAAATCAGCAGCATGACCTGGGCATCACCCTTCATGATCGCATGGGAAAGACCATGTCACTGTTAGTCTACCCTCGGGCCACCCTGGCCTTTGCCATATAAGCTCAACGACTAACCCTCACAACAGCATTTCAAATATAGCGCTTGCTCAGGGCATGGAACCCGCCCGAGCCGCAGATTTTGGCTTGTCCTTTGAGCGCGATGTATTGATGAAGGCAGCGTCCAAGGTAAGCATGTCCCCCGGCCCCGAATTCTTCCTGGTATGGCTAAGCCAGGAATAGGAAGTGTACGAGCAGGTCATGAACAACAAAATGATGGAGTTTGTCAAGAAGCGACAGGCGAATGAACCCAACTTACAGAACAGCTTGAACGCTGGTGCCCAGGCACAAGCTCAAGTCCAAGCACAAGCACAGCAGCGGGCGATGATGAACATGCAACAACTGGGGCGAGGCATGGGCCAGGGTCCCCAAGGATTTCCACAATTTCAACAGCCGATGCCTGGCGCTCAGATGCCTCAGCAGCAACAATTGCAACAGAACCCGCAGCAAAACCCACAGCATCATTTACTGCAGCAGCAGCAGCAGCAGCAAATGGGAATGCCGATGGGAAATCATATGGGGATGCCCATGGTGACTCAGGCCGGACGCGGCGCCGGCCCAAACTCTCAGGCGATGAACATGGGCGGTGGACAAGGCCGCCCGCCACAGCCCAACGCGACAGACATCTCGAGGTTGACTTTGGCCGACAAGCAGAAAGTACAAGAAACGGCAAACAGGATGATGGCCTCAACCCCGGAGTCTCAGAAAAACCAACTTCGACAGCAGCTGCAACAGCGGATGACCCCTCAGCAGCAAGCCGATTTCCAGGCTAACCACAAGGATCCTGTGCTGTGGTACTTTCAAAATCAAGCCTTCAACATCCTCTCCAAGGGACAGAATGCGAGGAATGCCAATGGCCAGGCCGGCCAGCCAAGTCAGAACAACCCTCAAGCTGCCATGATGCAACAACAACATAGCCAACAATCGCTCCAGCGACAGAATATGATGAATGCCGTTCAAGGTGATGGCTCCGGAAACGACTTCTCGCAATTCAACCACAACATGGAGAGCATCAAAGATCAACAAATGAGCGGTCTCATCGCGCAGCAGCAGGGACAGCCGGTTGTCCCCGCTAGCAATAGCAACGGCCGACATGCTACGCCACAACCTCTCAACCAAGGCATGTCACAACAAGGTCCAAGCCAAGCGCCGAGGCAGCCCCAGCAGCTGCCGGCTCAACAAACATCGCAGCAGCAGCAGCAGCAGCAGGCGGCCCAGAACCTCAGACTCCAGCAAATGAAGCTGAGCCAAGGCCTCCAACAATCCCCCGCGCAGGCGCAAATGAATCAGTTGCAGGGGCAACAGGGGGCCATGGGGCCTGGTGTTCCTCCATCGCAAAGTCCTGCGATGGACACGCTCAACACCCCCGGTTCACGTCCAGCCAATAACATGAACCCCATGATGGGCCAGCAGAGCACGAAACAGGGCGGAGTCCAGTTTGGAGACCAACGCTTCAACCAGGGAATCCAGCGCCCGAACAGTCAGGCTTTTCAACAGATGCTGTCGAACATGTCGCAGGAGCACAGAGAAGCCCTGGCGGGTCTGCCCCCCGACAAGTTGACCGACGTCATGAAAAAATGGCAAGCCACCCGCCAGGAGCACGCTGTAATGAATGGAGGACAGATGAACATGGGCCAGATGCAGAATCGCCCTCAGAACCAATCTCCGATGGGTCAGATGAACCCCATGGCTGGCTTGGGTCCCCAGGGGATGCAGCAGCCGGGCATGTTGGGAAATGGCAATCCTCAACAGCAAATCCAGCAGATCCAACAGATGCTGCGTATGCCTCCGAACCCCCAGACCCAGGCGATCATGGACTCGATGGATCTTCCTCCGCAAGTAACGAGCCATCTTAGCCATCTCGGCCCATTACCGCCTGATGTGAAGAAATGGAAGGATCTGAAGCAATGGCTTTCGCGCAACAACAGTCTCGACCAGCCCACCCGGAACCAGCTCGGCGCCCTACAAACAAGACAATTCCAGATGTTCATGACGCGGCGTGCTACGATGATACAGCAGCAGCAGAACGCAAACATGATGGGCAATAGCATGCAGTCTCCGGCCGGTCAGATGCCCAATCAGCAGCAGAACCCGATGCAGCGACGTATGGGTAATATGGGCAACATGGCCAATAACATGTCGAATCCGATGGCTAATCCGATGGCTAATCCGATGGCAAACCCCATGGGAAATAATATGGGCGGTAACATGGGCAACAACAATAACATGGGGAATAACATGGGCGGCAACATGGGGAACAACAACTTGGGGAATATCCCGAACATGCCCCCATCCATTGGTCAAGTCACTGCTCACGAGATGATGCAAACCCGTGCGAGTCGACCAAATTTGATGCAACTGCCCGACGAACAGGTACGAGCCATGATTGTGCAAATGAAGAAGGCGACGTGGGTGCAGCAGCAGCAGCAGCAGCAGCAGATGAGGGCGCAGCAGGTTCAACAAACCCAGCCGATGGTGCAAGGGCAGCAGCAGAATGGTCAGAACCAGGTGTCCATGTCTCCGGGTTTTGTTCCCCCACAACAGCAGCCCGGACAAATGCATCAGGCTGTGCAAAGCCACCAAGCCATGCAAGCGAATACGCCGAAGCAGCAAGCGACGACCCCCCGGATGCCGGCAACCAACAACCGAAACCAACCCCCGAACCCATCTCCGGCCCAAGCTCCCAAGTCTCTCAAGCGTGCCACACCCGATGATGAGTCCGAAGCTCCCAAGCCCGCCGCTGCAACACAGCAGCCGACCACGCAGCCAATGCAGCAGATGCAGAAACCGTTCCCCTCGCTGACACCTCAGCAAATCGCATCAATGACTCCCGAGCAGCGGGCAAAGTTTGAGCATTTCAGAATGGCCCAAGCCAACTCCAAGAGCAACCTTCAGAACAGCGCGCAAGCCAACGCCCAGGCCAATGCCCAAGCAAAGAGCGCCAAAGCCATGAATCGCCTGAAGACCATTGGCCAGGAGGAACAGAAACAGGTTGCTTCAGAGAGCATGCCGGACATCATCATGAGCCCACAGGAACAGGCCGACACGGCTAACAAGTTGCAACGGATAGCGATCGACATGGGCAAAGTCAGTCGGGGCTTAAGAAGCTGGTACCAGCTTACCGAGGACGACGCGCGCGCCAGGCAATTTTTTAGAGCCGTAAGTTCTGGTCCCATCCACTGGTCGAGCAAGCAGTCGTGACTAACTTGGGTGGGCAATAGCGATGGCGAATTTTGAAGCAGTTTGTCGATGGAGAGAACATGACAGTCCTCAAGGACACGTTCAGCATTCGCTGCGCAGAGCTTGACCAAGCTCGCGGGATGCTGGAGAGCATCGCCAAGGACCTGCACAGCGTCATGACGTCTCGCATGAAGTCTGCCGGTGCGATGCAGCAGCAGAGCCAGCAGCCGGGCGCCCCCCAGGGCTCCGGAGCCCAATTCATTGGGAACCAGCAAGGGCAGGCACAGCAGGCTCAGTCGTCACCACAAGTGCTGACGCAGGTTCAACAGAGTCAGGCGCGACCGCAGTCGCAGTCTCAGCCAGGCCAATCCGCACCTCTCAACGCAGCCAACCTGGAGAAGAATGCGCAGGCACTCAGCAAGTCCAACTCGCAGAAGGGCAAGACCGCCCAGGGTCAGGTCCCAGCGGCACCGACAGCGAGCCAACCGCCCTTCTCCTTTGGCGGGTCATCGCCGCATGGCAACCCCAATTACATGGGCAAGCCGAAGGATATCAACCTGCAGTTGCCGCCGCGCAAGAAGACCAAGATGGGAGGGCAACAAGGCGGACCGTCAGCGCAGGGGGCTACCCCCTCACCCCAGATCAGCAAGATGCCCTCGTCCGACCTGCGGCGTTCCAGCGAACCCCTCGTTCCCCCCAAGCCCACGTTCCTCTGCAAGGAGCCGGAATGTGCCTCGGTGTCGACAGGCTTCCCCACAGAACAAGCATTGCATCAGCACGTTGACGAGGAGCACGTCAAACCCAAGGAGGATCCCATCAACTTTGTCAAGGAGAACCTGGCGCTGGCTTTGGGTTTGGAGCCGGATGGCACCGTGAGGAAGCAGCAGAAGTCTGGCGACACAATCCAGGAGGCTTCCGCCATGAAGAGATCGGAGAGCTCCATGAGCAAGAGTCAAGAGAAGAAGACGGACGCGACCAAGGCCGGGGATAAAACACAAAACGGATTTGCTCTGGCAACTGCCCCTGTCGATGCCTGGGCCGGCTGCACCATCGATCCACAAGCCTTGACAAACAATCTCGGATACGATCCAATTACCGTTCCTGGTCTCGCCAGCACCACGCAGACGTGGCGCGCACTCACGCCCAAGGATACGCCGGATTCGGTCAAGGACAGCGGATCGAGCGAGCCCAACAGCGACATCTCGGAGAACATGGCGCTTGACATTGACCTTGCCTGGCAACACATTGGACCAGATTTACTCTACGATTTCTCCAACGCATCCATCGAAGGAGATGACTTTGGTGGCTTGGACTCGACATTTGATGCAGAATCGTTGCTGGATCCTCCGCGACCTCTTCCCGACTGGAACGAGGTCAAGGTGGATTTTAGCAAGCCTTTCCAAATGGACACAAGCTACTACTTCATGGACACGGATACCTCGTGATGCATTGGCGTTTGACCAAGACGTGACGGTACGAAGTTTCTCTAATTGAGACGACGAGTGGGCTCGCTGCGCGGCGTTGTCCACGTCTATTTTCATTTCTTCCTTTTATCTACCCACTCTAGGATATACCCACTACTTTTATGATACAGACTGGACCTGGACACAGCCATGGACCAGGCGAGATGTTGGGAGGGGTAAAATTTTGGTGCATTTGAGAAAAGAAGGGTACGGCGAACAGGGCAAAGAAGTCGGTCGGCGTCCTTTTCGGAACAAGCCCAGGAGGGAATAAGTCCTTGGGTGGAAGTGGCACGTCTATTTTATCACGACATTGATGCATTCAGATGGGGCGAACTTGGGTCAGGTTGCGAGTTGACGGATTGGGTGAGGACGGGCCGGATTGCGAGTGATTTTGTCCCAAGAAGGGGAGCAAGGTTGATTTGGGTTATATTATGCTGACGTTGCCATGTTGTTGTTGTTTTTTTCCTCCTTATTTGCGTCACCGGCTTCATCTAGGACCGAAGGGTTGCGACATGACGGGTCGAATCGGCCTAGAAGGTGGCGCGCGATACCCAGTATAACTAGTAGTCTTGCGCTGCTTTATAGTTGAAGCATATATGATTTACCAACGAAGCGTGCAGCGCGACATGACGTGACATAACTTGACGGTCTTTACCATGTTACTCGTACGGCCCGACAGTTGGCCGGCTTCACGAGATCGAGTCGACACCCTGGATCGTCGAAACCTCGGACGAAGCTACCTGCTCCTGCTTGTGCCTTGAGCCGGTGGTGGGTGAGGTCGATGTGTCTGACTGACCCTTGCAATTGGATGGACACGCACGGTCCCGGCCATCTGGGAGACGGGGCGGGTAGACTAGTCCCATACGAGCGCTAGCGGTGATCCGCCCCACCCCACCATCACCCCCCACCGACGCGGTGCGCGCTGCATGTTGTGTGGCTGATGCATGCTTGGAGGAGCGTCTAGGCCCAAGGGGGCAGTAAGTAAATAAGCACAGCCGTGGCTTCAAGAATGCCCTTGGAAGGGGGGGGCGGCAACGGGCAAGGGGCCCCAGACGTGGACCGAAAGTAGCGTGTACTCTGGGCTTCCATGAGCCGGCGGCGCGTCAAAGACCTCTCCATTCATTCCCTAGACGGGAGAGCGCGAACCTTGCAGCCAGAGGTACCCGATACACGCTCTACGTGAATGTGGGGAGAGGCGAGGCTTGTTGGGGTCGTATCGATACGTCGCATCTGCATTGCCTAAGGTACCTTTCTGCTCGCCTTGGACATCAACGCGAGTTTTGGCTACGAACCAACCTCCTCCTCCTCCTCTTCCTCCGCCTCCTCGTCAACTTTTTGTCCCGATTACTTTTTCCAATCCTGGGTTAGACGCGACTTGCATGCCCGAAAAGTGTCTGCACATCATTGACTTTGCCTTCTTCTACGCGAGAAGCTTGGCTTGGGTGCTACACGATACTGGCCGGCACGAGTAGTCGACACACCTCACTTCCACCTTGGACATCAATCGGCCTTGCCGAACTACAAGCTGCATAACCCATCCCTCCTACAGCATCCTGATCAACGACCATGGAGGCTACTTCGCCTACCAAGAGACGCGCTCTGGCGCCCATGGACGCCAACGCCACCCTGTCGTCCCCCAAGACGCATCTAAAGGCAACTCCGTCCAAGTCCTTGGCCGCTCCGACGGCGGCAGCAACAGCGTCAATGGCATCAGCGGCTACCCGCAGCCCGCTCCGGCAGGTCCTGGACGGCAAGAAACGTGCCGCCCTCGACGAGTCATCCACTTCCAGCCCGGCTCCTAAGAAGACGTGCCTGGAGCGCGAAGAGGTGCGTGGCTGGCTCGTGTCCCGTGGATTTGCCTCGTGCAAAGGCCCCCCCCCCCAAATCATGGCTGACAGCTGGTGTGTTACAGGAGGACGTTGTCAACAGATCCAGAAGCCAAAGCGTCGACTCGAGCTCCATTTTCGATTCCTCGGCTGGCGATGCCTCGTGGGCCACTGCGGCGACCGATCCGGACTCGGCTGCCGCTGCAGCACCGAGACCAACCATAACGCGGCCGCGGGCATTAACACGAGAACAAGCTAGAGAGGTAAGAACTCCCCTTCCGCTGGCCTTGGACACATGCACGGCGTTTTTACAAACTCGTGGTCGGGGCAAGTAGGCTAATTTTGTTTCTTCTTCTCCTGCAGAAAGCAGAAATATTACGGCTCCGTCTCGGCCTAGCCAGCTATAAGCTGCGCACTGGCCAGACCACGGTGCCCCTCGCCGACCTGCAGGTCAGGCCGCTGCCGCCGCGCACGCGATCTGCGCCGTCCGTGCCGCGCGTCTTTGCTACGAGTTCGCAGGAGTCGCAGCCGGAAACATCACGAAGTCGGGACACGCGTGAGAGGAAGGACGAAAAGGTTGGCGAACAGAGGGAAGAGTGGCGGGAGGCCGGCGAGTTCAGGACAAGCAGAAGACAGGCTTCGCCGGCTGAGTCGGCCACGTCGTTATCGTCCGAGAAGCCGTCGATGCAGCTCCCGCATCTGTCGCCGGCCAAGGAGGCGGCGGAGATCGCCGCTGCTGCCACGGCGGCGGTTGCACAAGTCGCACCGCGGCATCAACAGGCCGCCAGTGCGGGGAGCGAGGAGACCGTAACGGAACCATCGGCCGGGGCGGTGTCCACCATATCAAGAAGTCAATCGCCCTAGTGTCAAGGGCACGGCATGGGTTTTGCTCATATCGAAACACAGTCCGAGACTGACGATCCCACAAGGACAATGTATATAAAAATTGCCGGCAGAGGAGTACGATGGGCATAGAGGGCATTGATTGCTATTGGGCGTTTAGGCATTGGACGGACCAGGACGCACGGTGTAGAAGGACATCAGACCATGTTTGCATATTGGAGAGTTCGGTCACTGGCACGTAGAGTAGAGTGTTTGTCATGTTGTGAATTCGTCTTTGGAATGAAGGAGGTGCATCTTTTCCACACTCCTTTGTTTACCGCATACACCGACCACCCTAGTAATCTACAAGAATCTTGGACTCTAGCTTCCCGTACTCTTGGAAGAAGGTCACAAAGAGCTTCACGGCATGCTCAACATCGTGGCTGCCACCCGTCTCGCGGATACTGTGCATGCTGAGCTGCGGGTTACCAAGATCGAGGGTGCGCACACCCAGCGCGGCGGCCAGACCCGGCCCAATGGTGCTCCCGCAGGGCGAGTCGTTGCGGACGACGAAGAGCTGCAGGGGCACGTTGGCGGCACGGGCGCACTCCTGCAGCAGGACGATTCCGGGGGAGTTTGTGGCGTAGCGCTGGTTGGCGTTGATCTTGATGACGGTGCCGCGGTTCATGGCGGGTTGGTGGGACGACTCGTACTTGCCGGCATAGTTGGGGTGGACGGCGTGGGCCATGTCGGCCGAGACGAGGAACGACTTGGACAGGGTCTGCTCGTAGGTGGTGAAGTCGTCGCCGGCGCCGCCGTCGTGGTGCACGGCCTCGTAGCTGCCGTCGCTGGCGGCGTCGCGGTTGCCCGGCAGGACGGACAGGCGGCGCAGCACCGAGGGCAGCAGGTTGGAGTGAGCGCCCTGGGCCGACGTGGAGCCGATCTCCTCGTGGTCGAAGCAGACGGTGAGGCGGATGGTGGCGTCGTCGTCGAGGGCGTCGGGCGCGGCCACGGACGCCGCGAGGGCCTGGATGGAACAGAAGGTCATGCCGAGGTTGTCGAGGCGCGCCGAGAAGACGAACTCGTCGTTGATGCCGCCGACGACGGACTGCTGCGTGTCGTAGAGGACGAGCTCGAAGTCGACAATGGCCGCGGGGTCGACGCCGGCCTCGGAAGCGATCACGTCCAGCACCTGGGGGTGGTGCCGCTCCGTCATGTCCTTTAGGGGCTTGAAGTCCTCCTCGTCCTCCGCGGTCTGTGGCTGCGGCTCGGCGTCGCTGGACTTGTTCAGCTCCGCCTCGACCAGGCCCGTGATGGGGAACAGCTCCGTCTCCTTATTGGGGTCGAAGTTGCTCTGCCTGTGCAGGTGGATGGCCAACGTGGGGATGCGCACGAGCGGCTTGTCGACCTTGACGAGCTTCTGCTTGACCACGTCGCCCTCGCGCACCAGGACCCTTCCCGCGATGCTGAGGTCCCTGTCGAACCACGAGTGCCAGATGCCGCCGCCGTACGTCTCGACGCCGATCTGGAGGTAGCCGACGCTCGTCTTCTTGGAGACGGGCTTGAGGCGCAGGCAGGGCGAGTCGGTGTGGGCGCCGATCATGGCGACGGGGTTGCCGGCGCGCCACTTCTTGCCGATGGCGAAGGCGACGATGGACGAGCCGTTGCGCGTCAGGTAGTACTTGCCGCCGGGGCGCAGGGCCGAGGCCCACGAGTCGCGTTCGCGGATGGCGGTGAAGCCGGCCTGTTCGAGACGGGCGGCGGCGTTCTGGACGGCATGGTAGGCTGCGGGTGATGCGTCAGTGGTTGATGCGCTGTGCCAGCAGCATCGGGGTGGTTCGCGGGCTGGTGGGAGCACGTACGGGTTGGGGAGGCGTTGAGGAAGGAGACGAAGTCGAGGGCGGCTTGGGGGGGGGCCATGGCGGAGGGCGAGGATGAGAAGGGCTTGGAGCGAGCAGCTATCGGCCGATGCGATGGAAGTATCCGTAGGGCGGCGCGCAATGGGTGGCCAGCAAGGTAGCGAGGACTGAAGCTCATTGGGTTGCCGGTCTGAGGTTGGCTGGCGGTCAGGCCGGGAGGTTGTCACGGTGGGGACCGGCCTTCGGAGAGCGGCCCGGCCGGCGGTATCACTATCGATAAGGCGGTGCAAGGCTTGGCGCCGACGACTCACACGCTATTCGAGGTCAAAAAAGTTCCATCCATTTCTTGAGCACGTGTGTAAAGGCTCGGACGCATGAATCTCATGACGAAATCCGACTTTGCAGGCGTATACTGCACGTATTTGTATGTGACCATGGATTGGTTGAGGGGTACTCGCAGACTCCTTACGGCCGCTTTAAATAAGGCCAAGGTTGTGGAACAATCAACTAACTCACTTCACTGGCCTTGCTCGCCGTCCAAGGAGTCTTGTGAGCGGAGCAAATAGCTGCTTTTGTAGGGCGAAGAGGGCATGGTGAGGTTTTCTGTGGCAGTCTTCTAGTGGTTTTTGTCAATATCAACATGTTTGCGGGCTTTGGAGTGGGTTCCATCCATGTTCCAAAATCAAATTTCAGCACCGTTCTATAATTAAGTTGGTCAGGGGAGCACGGTGATCCTCGACCCTTGGCTTACCGAGATCATGCGATCGGGCGGAGATTAATACTCATCTATCTGTGCTGGCCCTCTCCAAAGTATGACTCTTCAGCACAAATTCCAACGTTGAGGATTTTACTGCCTTGTTTTGGGACCAGTGGCTTCACGTACAACAATTTCTGGTAGCTAGGCTAAGGTTACTCTTCGGGACGTTCCTTGAAGTGATCAGTCTTAACCACTATGACAGCTAATTATCAAACCAGTATAGCCAGTTAGAGTTGTATGGTATGGGAGGATGCTGAGGTTATTGGTCACTTGCATCGCTACTTCCCCCATCGGCAGACCCCTTCACACCTTCCGGTCTCTGTTTGAGTTGCTCCGTGTGTTTCGTGAAGCTATCAAGTGCCATCGATCACTCTGTCGCGACGCCGGGATCCTTCACCAAAATGTATCCCCGGGGAACATGATCATTCTGAACGGCCAGCACGAAGGAGAGCCGAAAGGGATCTTGGTAGACCTCGGTTCCGCAATAGAGTTCGCCCAAGAATCAGGAAGAGAGCGTGGAATTACCGGCACCGAACCATTCATGGCCATTGGTGCGCTGAAGAATGAATGCCATACTGATCGGCAAGACCTGGAGTCCTTCATTTATGCTTTCCTATGGACAGTCATCACAAATTGCATGGAGGATCTATCAGAGACAAGTAAGTTTCGGCAATGGAGTAATGGTAATGAGACAATTTGCTCTATGGTTTTGGTCCCTTCTAACCCTGTAATACCTAGCTGATCCTGAGAGTATACAAAAGGAAACGAGTAAATAATAAACTAACCCTACGATGAGTAGGAGCTCCGTGTACGCCATCCGTCATTAGACCATTTCTTGGACCGTTTTCCACACACAATGTCCTACTGTGTCTGGGACATGGCAAGACCACTTTCGTTGTCAGATTCCAGTGGTTTGCGAGCCTTCTCCTTGAATACGAGACCGGGATGGCCCCAGAAGAGAGCAATGGCAGCAACGACAATAAAGACGCCCTCCATCACGATGAACGGAATCTCATGGGTGATGAGATCACCGTCATACCCCTCCCTCAATTCGGCGACCCGGAAGATGCAGCGACCCAGGATAAGCAGCGTCGCCGTAGACAGGCCAGCAAAGAAGGCCTTGAGACGCCACTCGAACCCAGAGAAGCCGCGGGCCCTGAAGTAGCGGATCATGTAATCGCTGAAAGCAACGATGAAGGCGAAGAGGACGACGACTTGCAGGATCAGGCCCACCATGGAGATGGTGACGCCCGTGTCGTTGGAGCCGTCCGAGTCGGTGGACAAGGCGCCGCCGGCGGCCTGGAGGATGAGGCAGATGACGTCGAGGGGGATGAAGATCCAGTAGAAGAGCTGGGGCTTGAAGCGGGAGAGCTCCGGGGCGAAGTAGATGATGGCTTTGGAGAGGGTGACGTAGATGGACGCGGTGAAGAAGACGGGGGCGATGGTTAGGCAGACTAGGTTACACATCAGCAAAGGTTGTGCATAAAGAAGACCTCTACGCCGAGGATTGACGGAATTGACGCCGGAAACTTACCGATCTGGATCATAAAAGCGTTGAAGCTAAATGGATTGTCCCACATCAGGATGCGGCCGACGTAACCGATCATCTCACAGATGCAACCGAGCACCATGCCCGCCATGAACCCCCAAGCCCTCCATCGCCAGCCGAGGTAGGCCTGGACAACGCCAATGACACCAAAGGCAGCGAGGAAGAAGATGTTGGCGGCGAGGTCAGGCCGGTACTGGAAGATGCTCCATTCGATGGGACAAAGGTCGAGGGTGCAGGGGCTGTCGGGGCCGAAAGGGTCGATGTCGTCGGGGAGCTGGCCAGACATTCCGAGTCGTTGTGTGCGTTGGGTGTTTTGGAGGTTCGTGGTGTAGGAGAGGAGAGGTAAAGGGGGCCGGTGGTGGTATGGCTTTTGCTGATGGGAACGGCGTTTTCGTGGACGTGGTGTAAGTCCGGCGCAGTATTGCCCGATCGGGATGTTGCTGTAATGCTGGGACAAGCTTTTGCGCCCTGTGTTATCTTGCAGATTGCCGTGTACAAAAGGAAGAAGGGCGATGCGTTGCTGATGTGCTGCCGAAGAGCCGTGGTCTGGACAAACAAGTGCATCATGGCGGGAGTCCAACGCCTTCAAATACACACGCTTCCCCAAGGCCCAGACGGTACCACGTTGACGACGCATTGGCACGGATTACTCTGCAGCCAGGGTAGTCGGTAAGGCTCGGGCGCGAATCGCTCATCATCGCCCTGCCTCGCATTCTCTTTCGCACACACAAGCTCAAGCTCAAGCCAAGCCCGCTCGGCCCCCCCCCCCTGTTCGGCCAGCGCCCGGATCTGCAAGATCGATGCAGGAGGACCAGACGAGGGCTAGCTCCGGACAAGTCGGGAATGCCACAAACGGGCACGTCTGCCACCGGAACAGCAGCACCTCGCGTGCCAAGCAACCAGGTTTCGCTCGTGCTGCGTTGCCCCTGGTTTATCATCATCGTAGGCTCCTGCCACGGCGTTCTGTCAGAATGGCGCATTGAATGTTTTGGCAGCAGGAATCTTGAAGCCGCCGGCCTGGCACTTTGGAGCACAGCTGTCTCGGCTGCGCCTCAGCGACACGCGTGGTTGCTGCGGCCGCTTATCTGACCTTCCCGGCCCCTTCCCTGTGCGACGAAGCTGACATGATGACGACGATTCGTAAGATTCTGTCTGAAGAATGGGTTGCGTGGGTGCGAGCCTGGGCCGAGAGGAGTGCGATGAGAGGACCTGGTGCTCCCCTAAATGTAAATGATTGGTGAATTTCCAATCATGGACTGTTGCCATGTTGCCATGTTGCATGGTGGCTTGGACGTGCCTCGTGGCGTTCTGGACTGCGCCGTTGAAATCCCTTTGGGGGGGGCGGGCGTCGCTCAGCGCCTACCCAACCAAAAAAAATGCGAGTCCGACGCCGTTGGACTTTATCTTTCCCCCGATCTCCCCGTCCCGTCAGGGGTTTCAGCTCGTCATCACTCGATTCAAATGCTTCATCGACTCTTCTCAAAAGATCTGTCTGCTTTCTAGGGTAGGCAAAAGTAAAAGTGAAAGCGCACACGATTAGCATGTATTCTGCCCCGAAAAGTTTGAGTGTCCGGACGCTCAGTTGCTTCTGCTCCTCGTGTCCCAAATGCCCCCTGATGAACGTTGATTATATGTCATGACTCATTATCCAGCTGTATTACCGTTAAGCGGCACATATCGGCACCTATTTCGCTATTGCCCGGGGTGCATACCCCGGCTGGACCTGATTTTTCTCATGCTGACTCGTCTTTTCAACGCCAATTTATTTTAATTTTACTTTTTTAACCCTTGAGAATCCTAACCAGCTCCTTGACGATGGCGTCGCCCGTCTCCTTGGTGCCGGCGCTGCCGCCCAGGTCCTTGGTGCGGAGACCACCGTCGAGGGCGGCGCGGACAGCCTCCTCGACCGCCTTGGCCTCCTCGGGCAGGTTGAGCGAGTAGCGCAGCATCATGGCGATGGACAGGATTGTACCGACGGGGTTGACGATACCCTTTCCCGAGATGTCCGGTGCGGAACCTGCTCACCCAATACATCATCAGGTTAATCAATCCATACGAGGACATGTGACATCCAAGGCAATGATGCTTACCGTGAATAGGCTCGTAGATGCCATTGCACTTGCCCTTGCCATCAGGGATGCCACTCAAGCTGGCGCTGGGCAACAAGCCAATGCTGCCGGGGATGACGCTGGCCTCGTCGCTGATGATGTCGCCAAACAGGTTACTCGTGACGACGACGCCGTTCAGGCCGCGCGGGTTCTTGACCATGATCATGGCCGCGCTGTCGATGAGCTGGTGCTCCACCTTGAGATCAGGAAACTCCTTCTCGAACGTCTCCGTCATGACCTTGCGCCAGAGCCGACTCGTCGCCAGCACGTTGGCCTTGTCCAGCGACCACACCTTGGTCTCGCCGCGGCCCCTCGCCAGGAACCCCGCCAGACGCGCCACTCGCTCGACCTCGGCGCGCGAGTACGGCTCCGTGTCCCATGCGTGACCGTCGCCGCTGTCCTCGTGGCGTTCGCCAAAGTAGATGCCGCCCGTGAGCTCGCGCACGATGACAAAATCCGTGCCGCGGCACACCTCGGCGCGTAGGGGGGACGAGTCAACGAGCGAGTCGGACGCGAAGAAGCAGGGGCGCAGGTTGCCGTAGGTGCCCATTTCCTTGCGCAGCCGGAGCAGACCCTGCTCCGGGCGGACGGTGCCGGTGCCCCATTTCGGGCCGCCGATGGCGCCGAGCAGGACGGCGTCGGCCGTCTTGGCGGCCGTGAGGGCTTCGTCTGTGAGGGGTTCGCCGGTAGCGTCGATTGAGCACTATTGTCGAGGCATGGTCAGTGTCGTACCTTGATAAAACCCAAGTAGTGGTGTGTTGGACATGTCTTACACCGCCGAGGAGGTGGTCCTTGAGGTTGAATTTGCCCGCACGAGAGCTGTATTCTTCGACCGCTTTCAGGACCTGACGAGAGAATCAGATCCGTTACTCAGATGGATTTTTGTCGTCCGTAGCCGCCCGCGAGGCAGCTTGCAGCATCGTGTACACACCTTGATGCCCTCGGCCACGACCTAACAGAGCAGGCGTCCAAATATTAGCATGCATCGACTATGGCATCGTGGGGTCTTTGGGTCTTGACTGGGGAGCAACATACCTCGGGACCGGAATGGTCACCGGCAAAAACAACAATGTTGTGTTCCGCCATATCGTCTGAGCTTTAGCCGGATCAATTGGACTTGCGTGAGGGAGACAATTTGGAGAAGTTGTGTTCCAAGCATGCCCCGCGTTCGGTGGGAGTTTTGAATTCCACGGCCGAACCCCACCTGCCGAGATCGGAGCGAAGCTCCAAAGGTAACCCCTTCCAACCGGAAGCTGGAGATGGTCGCAGCCGCAGCTACAGCTACAGCAACGTTGGCACTTACCTCAGCTGGGAGCCCAACAGATGTCTCCAGATCAACAAGCTGCAGCAAGGCTACTTGTATCACTGCGATGTCTGCCTTCATGACTCTAGAGTCCACAGAGTTGCCAAGAGATGGAGCATTCAAGACCTTGATTGCAGACTGCCTGGGTCAAATGGGTGACCTCTTGTCAATATGGCCGATAACTCATCCACCCAATCTCAACCATAGCCATTCTTTGATGAGGTTGCTTATGGGATCTACCCCAACACTCGTGCCTCAAGCTAGGATCTTGCGGAACGCAACAGCGACAATCGTATCGAGGCCTTGATGAGAAGATGTCTTACTGTGAGCTCAAATCTAGTAACCCATCCAATCAAAACAGGCGAGCTCGTCTTCCACAAGCCCAACCGCGCCGGCGCTTCCATGCTGTGGCACGTGCTCGCCACTCTTATAGCATGGACAGAGTACAAGAATGTCGCCGCAGTGTAACGTTCCGTCTGAGCTGCAGAAGGGGGGGGCGGTGTCAGGCAGAAACATTGTTCTAGGGCTTAGCGAAAGCAGCATGAACACTCAATCACCGACGCACCCTCGCATTTTCCACTTTCGAGGCTGACGAAAAGCCCCCAAGTCGTTTGTCTCAAGTTGATGAAGGCCACACGCCGTCGGCGGGGTCCCGAAGCAAAGGGCTTGCGTGGACTGCTCACAATGCATCTCATGTCTGCCTGTCAAGATCTACTCTGACTCTAATTTCACGGGCCACATGGCCGCATCGCCCACGTTTTGTTTCTACCGCGTACTTGGCTGCTCGAAACGCCGCGCTCTGACTTGCATTGCCTTGAAATTTCTGCCATGAGCGGCTATTTTGTGATGCACGGCTGACGATGCTTTTCTGGCCAGCCAACCGCGACCCCTGTCGGACTAGGATGCTCTATTGACTGGGGCATCGGAAATGAGCGTCTGCAAGGCACCGAATCCTACGTCGTGTCGGCTTACACTAGAAACAGTCCTTGTTCGCGGGGAATGCTAGCACCTTTTGTCTGCTTCGCAGTATTCCATCGAGCGAACTTCTCATTTCTACATTTGGACAAGTGGATGGATCATAATAGCATTAGATAATTATAATAATAAACAGTTGCGCCCTCCTGTTTTCCGTGAAAAGGGAGTAATATTCAGAAGCCTAGTTAAACTCTGTACATGTCCAACAAAGACTCCTTAAATACCACTCATAAATTGCCGTAGCCCCAGGGCTCTCAAATCAAAGGGTTGAAAGTAAATGTCTAAGCCAGGAAGACCGCAACGGCACCGGCAACGGCGGCGAAGACGACGGAGCCAGTGACGGAGCCGGCACCGGCGGTGGGGGGAGGGGTAGGGACGCTGAAAATGACTATTAGCATATATGCAATTTGTTTGGCAGACGATGTTCAACTTACGTGGTGTTGCCGGCAGGAGGGGGGGTAGGGACAGCAGGAGGGGTGTAGCTGGCGCTGGGAGACTCAGTGCTGGTGGGGCAGGGGACCTCAACGGTAGAGTACTCGACCGAGGTGAGAACGGTGGTGTAGCTCTTGGTGACGGCAATGACGGAGCTGGAGGGGCAGAGGGGAGCAGCAGAGGTAGGGAACTCGGGGTGCTCAGGAACCTCAGGGATCTCGGTGGGGACACCAGGAGACTCAGTCTCGACCGAGGTAGGGACGTGAATCATGGAGGTCTGGTTGGCGTGGGTGGTGGGGATGACCATCTCGCTGGTGGTGGTGGGGATGGGGATGTAGGTGGTGCTGACGCTGACGGTCTGAGACTCGGCCGGGCAGTCAGGCACGGTGGGAGGGCAAGCAGTCACGGTGACGAGCTCGGTCTGGTAGGCGGTCGAGACGATGGGGGTGTAGGCCATGACCGAGGTGGCCAGGACAACGGCGGCGACGGAGAACTGCATCTTGACTGGTTGGTGATTTGATTTGTCGTGTAAAACGAGAAAGTGAGTTGGTTTGGTATTAAAGAGCGACTGGTAGTTGTTGGTAGAGAGCGATTAAAGAATGGACGACCGAAGTCAATAGTAAGGGAGGCTTGAGAACTTGGGCTTGAAGCTGGAGAGAGAAGGGGGAAAGAAGACTCTAATCGAGCAGGAGGATGGCCAGTCTTTAATACCCAGCGTTTCCTGCAGTGCTCCCATCTTGTTTGCCTGTTTGCTGCGGTCGGGAAATTGCTCGTCGACGCACCCCAGACGCTAACCCAGGGGCTTCTGGACGATGGATGGTTGGATGGATAGATGATGTGCCCTCCTTTCCAGGAGACCCCTGCCCGTCCCTTTCTTCGAGATGCCCACTGCCCCAAAAGGGCCCCGGAGATGATGTGGGTCAGCGGCAGGCCCTGAGCCCGGCAGCCAACAGATGCAAGATTCCTTGGTCCTATTGGCAGCACCGGCAGAGGCGAGCCACACCTTGTCACTAGCGTCCAAGGCGGAATAGGGAGGCCTTCGACGCTGGCTGGTTGGCTCAAGCGCCGCGGTCCCCCCCTCCCCCCCCTCAATTCATTCTTCCTTCCCTCAAGGGGGGGAGGCATGATCAAGAGACTTACCGGGGGGATGAGGTTCGTCGAGGAGACGTGCGCACAGCTCACGATCAAATCTCGGTCGGATTAATGACGGGGGCTGTTGGCCTTTGGTTGGTTTGGCTGGTGGAGAGCGAATTGCGGTGGGGACGCACATACAAAGAGCGTGATTTGGTCGGCAGCTGGGAGACCGTCGATCGCCATGGGGGCGAGTGATTGCAGGCGCATTTCTTTAACACTGTGACCAGCGGCGTGGCTGTCAAATTGAATCATTTCATGGGAAAAGGGTAGGCTGCCTGCAGGGACTGTACCGCTGGATGTACGGATGCCACAGTATGTACATGACAGTGGTTGGCTCAATGATACGAACAGCACGTGTCACCTTCAAGCGGCTGCACCTGCTCGACGAGCAAAGGTACGGATAGGATAGAAGGCACGCTTCCATGTCGTAGCACCGACGGCAGCACAGTATGCGGCCTCCGGGGCTGCTGGGAAATACCCATCCACAAAGATCCTCGTGGATGCGGCAAGCCATTGTTTCACGGCTGTGGCTAGCCATATGGGCTGCGGCAATCCCCTCCGCTCAGCGACACCGAGTAATTACTGTAGACCTTGACCGCCAGACCACAATCGGGACAATCGAATCGACACCTCGTATGCCCCGGTGCCCTGGAGTGACATTCGAGGTAATGCGAACCAGGGCATCTCCCAGGGCAGTACGAAGTGTTCTCGATAGTTTCCCCCGGCCCAGCTAATTGCCTCGTTTCCCAGATGAATGCAGGAGACGCTGATTGGGGCGAAAGAGCTTAAGCGCGCACGACGAACCAGCGGCTCACCGTCCACAAGTGCTTCCCGTTCCTCTCCTTCTGACTCCCCACATGATTCGGTCGAGGCTGGGCCCGTCCGGCACCAAGGAGGAGAGCAAAAACGGCGCCAGCACCAGAACGGGTCAGCGGGATGGAGCAGCTTCTGCAGACAAGGCGATGCTGCGCTAATGCAGGAACCAACTCTGCTCATTTGCCACTTCCATCTGACGAGGGGGGAGGATCTAAACCAGGTCTAGAAGTTCGAAGCCCTGCCCCCCCTTTTCCTGCGCAGCTGCAGGCAAACTCCAAAAGGGTTATCTAGTCGTCCGTGCTTTGCCTTTCCATGGTACGACGGGTATGGCTACGCATGGGACATTCCCCCAAAGAAGATGCCCTTCACTGGGTAGCTGGCTATGCACTTTGAGGTTTCAATTGCGCATGTATTCATCAACCCAGCCGGTCACCTTGCACCTGCGAGACCGGATGTAAATTGCATCAACAGTGACACGCAAAGCCCTCGTGAGTGCACAAGCCATACCATACCGGCTGTAAAGCTCTCGCGATCAAGTAGTATACCTACGGATTCAGCACCTCCGACCGGCAGCGGCATGACCACCAATCACCCATGCATGCAATATCATCGTTCGTTCGTTGGCGCCTCACTAGACAAGCTTGTCACTACTAGCGACTAGGCCCTTTCGTTTCTTCCTATAAACAAATAGTACGAGATCAGGCACACCTCTGAATCGCTGCATTTTCCTCGACGTTTGAGCATGGACTGTCATGGCCGCTCCTGGGTCCTTGCTTGTCGTCAATTTCTCAGTCCCTGCTTTCCTTCCTGTGCCCCCCAGCGTCGTCGCACCATGCTCAAAGCCGCCATGATCATCAAAGACAGTCCCTGCCTCATGACGTGTGTTTCAAGAACACCAGAAAAAAAGAAAGCAACCACCCCACTCTACGCAAAGTCTTGGTCTGTCTTTGTGGCTTCGATCTGCATATGCCATTTTAAAATAGCATATTGTGATAAGCCATGGCTAAGATGATGCATTCCGTTTGGTGATGGAAAAAGTAATGCACGTTGTGACTTGCAGTTACACGTAATTCCCATCACCTTCTGGAGCAATAAGACATTTCCCATCAGAGCCATCACAAAGCTCTTTGCCTGCTTGTTTTCGTGAATGGCAGTATTGTAGCATCTCACGAACTGCGCGACACTAATGAGGAAGGGCTGTTCCCACCCCTGGTGACAGCCAAGCTGTGTGATGCTACACCTCATCCTATAAGTGCCCTTCCGGCAGAAACAAAACGACCCACCCTGTAGTTGGCAGCTCATGTTCAGAGTAAGCTCTTCATTCACACATTAAGAACGACTGACCGAACTGATCAAGCCGACCTCATAGACCCTGATCCGGGGCTGTAAAGGTCAAACATCGACGACTTCATTTATTGCCCTCAGCAATGAAGTAGGATAGGATGAGCTGTTTTGATGGATGTTGGCCTGGCACAATGCACAAGTAGGTTCCAGTCTATGTGATCGATCACCGTCATCGAGGCTCTTGAAAGAACATCCGCAGCATCAAAAAGTACTATTTTGAGATTCAAAGGATCTCGGTGTTGTTCAAATGGTTGGTCAACAATACGAATAGTCGACTATTCAATTGACTCCACGACGCCTGATGAATTGTATGACGTGAGGTGGCTAACGATAACGATAAGCGCAATTGTTATGTCATTTCAACGACTGCCTCGGCACCACAGTTCTTCCGTGCCATTGGTCCCATCAGGCTAGGTAGCTGTGCCGCCAAAGGCTTGGCCCATTTTGCCAGTGAAAGAAAGAAAGCGCTGGCAACAGCGAACCCCACATCGGCACGAGACTGCCATAACTTTTTGGAAATTGATCAGATAAACACGCACGCCGTCATCCACGCTTCCTCAACCCTCAGCCTCGACCGTCGCCTTGTCACTGCGAAATACACTTCTCTCTTGTCTTCCGGCATCCCGCACGAAGCAGTGCCCATCCAACCAACCCGACCCGAGATCCTCGGACCTGTTGGCACCCAAGCACCCCGCCGCTGGAGAGACAGGCATGACTCCACGATAGCCTTTCCTCGACGCCCAACCCCGAACCGAAACGACAGCGCAGCTATGCTGGATATCCGATAAAGCAAAGCTGCAAGGAACACAGCTTTTGTATATAACACTGCCTTTGTGGGCGCCCGCTCATCCCGCTCCGTTTCTATCCATCCTTTGTCCAACATGGAGGCGCAGGTGAGTTCTGCTGCTGTGCTTCGGTCTGCAGTCATATGCCCCGCTATGCCATGCCCAATCCCCCTTTGCCTTGTTGGGAAGCTCTCTAGCTATATGCCTTCTGCACGCTGTTCCATCAACTCGCCTACCCGTTGTCTTGCCCCTGCTACCTCCTGTAACCTTTGTGGTGTAAACTGCTGCAAGTACTCTTCGTCTTTCGACCAATGATGTGACGCCATCCCGTGCATCCTTCGACCTGGCTCTAACTCTACTCTGCTGCTAGATCGAGAATGCCGTCGAAATTCTCGGGAGCCCAACCTCCGACCAAGCCCTGAAGGCACAGGCCTTCGAGTACCTGAACCAGTTGAGAGAAAATCAGCAAGGGTGGCAGGCCTGCACGAGCCTCTTCACGCGAAGCCCGCGCACATCCGACGTAGTGCGTCTAGTATGTCTCGAGGTCGTCAACTACGCTGTTCACACGCAAGGCCTCGACCGAGCCAGCCTGGCATACCTCAAGGATACCTTTTTGCAGTATGTCCGTCAAGCCTATGGCCCCGGTAGCCAGCAAGCGCCAGATCCGCCGGCTCTCCAGAATAAACTCACCCAAACCTTGACGTACCTCTTCGTCTTCCTCTATCAGGATGGGTGGCAGAGCTTCCTCGACGACTTCCTAGTGCTATCCGGTTTGCCAGACAATGTGGAAAACGTCGCCGGCGTCCTTTTCTATCTCCGCATCCTGTCCTCCGTGCACGACGAGATCGCCGACATGCTCCTCGCCCGGCAAAACGGTGACAACAAACGCAACACGGAACTCAAGGACCAACTGCGCGCCCATGATATGCATAAAGTGGCCGAGTCCTGGAAGCAGCTGCTGAACAGATATCCAACCAACGACGCTGTAATCGATACTGTTCTCAGGGTCGTGGCCAAGTGGGTCAGCTGGATGGATATCGGACTCGTCATGAGCCCTGACATGCTGAACCTGCTACTCCCTCTCATTGGCCGTACAAACCAGTCCGGCAGCGAAGACACGGTCCGTGATGCTGCCATCGACACTCTGACGGAGATTTGTGGCAAGAAGATGCGGTCCGCCGATAAGGTGGAGCTTATTGGTTTTATCAACTTACAGGAGATTGTCGGACAGCTCATAGCCAGCCCATCGCTGACCGCACTCAAGGGGACGTCCCGTTATGACATCGACCTCGCCGAGGCCGTCGCGAAGCTTGTCAACGTTGTCGTGTCGGATATCGTGAAAGCTTTGGAGGACGGTTCCATTGGAGACGAGACCCGGGCTCGAGCAAACCAGTACTTGATAGGCTTCCTGCCCTTCCTCCTACGCTTCTTCTCCGACGAATACGACGAGGTCTGCTCCACTGTCATTCCTTCCCTGACAGACCTCTTGACCTTCTTCCGAAAAGTCGGACAACTCCCTCAAGATTATGCCAACATGCTTACCCCCGTCTTGAATGCCGTCATTCAGAAGATGAGGTACGACGATACATCGAATTGGGGTAGCGAGGACTCTCAAACGGACGAGGCGGAATTCCACGAGCTACGCAGAAGGCTACAGAATCTGCAGAAAACCATTGCCGCTGTTGACCAAGCACTTTATATGGATGTTCTGAGCAATCTTGTTGCAACAACTTTCCAGACGCTGGACCAACAAGGGTCCCAGATGGACTGGCGCAACCTCGACCTGGCCCTTTATGAGATGTACCTGTTCGGCGAGTTGGCGTTGCCCAATCAGGGACTGGGCACCAAAAATCAGCCCTCCAGTGAGGCTTCAGAAAGGCTGGTTGTCATGATGCGGAAGATGGTTGAGTCGGGTTGGTTTTCTGTCCGCACGTTGATGTCTCGCATTGTACTAATTCACTTCTTAGGCATCGCTAACTTTCCGCACCCAGCCATTCTGTTGCAGTATATGGAGATCTGCGTTCGTTATAGCGCAGTGTTCGAGAGCAACAGCGGATATATCCCGAACGTACTGGAGAATTTTGTTCGTCTCGTCCATCATAATCACGTCCGGATCAAAACCCGCTCGTGGTACCTTTTCCACCGATTTATCAAGCAGCTACGGGGACAAGTCGGAAACGTCGCGGAAACGGTCATACAATCCATTGGCGACCTTTTGCCCATCAAGGCGGAAGTTGATGATTGTGCTGACGAAGACGACATGTCGTCTGATGAAGTTGATCACTCAGCCGATGCCCTCTTCGCTAGCCAACTGTACCTCTTTGAGGCAATTGGTTGCATTGCGTCTACGCATAGTACCTCGCCAGAAAACCAGGCTCTCTATGCTCGATCGGTCATGGATCCTCTGTTCCGGGACATGGAAGCCCACCTCCCACGGGCGAAATCCGGAGATGCTCAGGCTGTTCTTCAGATTCATCATATCGTGATGGCCCTCGGAACGCTCGCTCATGGATTCTCCGATTGGACACCCGGCTCGTCGACAGCAGGCAACCATCCACCACCCGCCAAGGCTGTGTCGGACGAGTTCTCGCGAGCAGCCGAAGCGATTTTGGTCGCGCTAAGGGAGCTTAATTCATCTGCAGATATACGCCTGGCCTGTCGATCGGCGTTCTCGAGATTGCTGGGCGTGCTCGGCGCAGCTGTACTCCCACAGCTTCCGCAATGGATCGAAGGGCTGCTATCGCAAAGCTCCTCCAAGGATGAGATGGCCATGTTCCTCCGGCTCTTGGATCAAGTTGTCTTCGGCTTCAAGTCGGAGATTTACGAAGTGCTGAACGTACTGCTGACGCCGTTGCTGCAAAGAATTTTCGGCGGCCTGAGCGAGCCTATCACTGGTACTGATGACGAGGTACAGCTGGCGGAATTACGGCGAGAGTATCTGTCCTTTCTCCAGATAATATTGAACAATGGACTTGACGGAGTCCTCATCAGCGAAGCTAATCAGGGATTCTTCGAGCCGTTGATATCTTCCATCATCGAACTCAGCAGAACGGTAGAGGGCATGATCGGGCCTAGCCGGCTCGCATTTTCGCTCATGACCCGCATCTCAGCTGTGTGGGGAGGCCCGGACGTCGCCACCATCTCCCAGAACCCAACACCTCCGACTGCGGCTCCGTCACCGGCGATCCCTGGCTTCGATCAATACATGATAGATCGATTCCACTCTGCATGCTGGGAGGTGATGCGGAACCCGAACTTCCGCCCATGGCAAGACGCCCAGTTGAGACAGGTCCTGACCGAGATAGCGGGACTGGAGCAGATGATATACACAAAGACTGGCGATGTGTTCATTCAGCAACTTCAGCATGGGCTCTTCCCCAGTCTTGGAGTCAATGGTGAGGAGTATCTCAGGTCTCTCACCACTTCAACAGACAAGAAGACATTCTCGGGGTACCTTCAAGGCTTGCTGAAGGCACGCCAAGGATGATGAGACGCCGGGCAAGAGGGGTGATGAGCTCGTGACTAGGGCTCAGGGTTTACACCTTTGGTTAGGGCTGAGGGCTAGATTGGCCGGACAGTGGAGGAAGACAGCATTGGCACAAGGACACATACCATGGAGTTGGCGGCAGAATAGACTTGAAAAAGAATTCCTTTGTCTCGGTGTCCCAACCCCTGTCCCGTGCTTACCCGGTTGCCTCGTGTCACTATTGATCATGCTGTGGGTTTTTCATCGCTTTGCGCCCCCCGAATTGCGGGCATTACGCGGGACGAGCGACGAGTTTGTCTCCGTTGCTGAGGCAGCCGGAGAGTCACATGGGCTCTGCTCTCTAAGCTCGGCGTTGAGGCCTGTCACAGCATGGGAAAGTTTGAGGCAGCCTTCAAGAGATGGGGGAAGACGGAGTCAAAGAAGAAGAATATCCACATGATTAATGTATGCGATCACCGGCCCTTCCCACCGACTCCAACGCCACAGTGCTTCTTGCACTTTCGGGGCTGTGGTGGAATTAAGCATATTAGACTTGAGGCTCCGTCATGTGTCAGGGTTGCATGGGCCCACCTACGCTCCCCTATTTCTCTGCCCCTGAGCTACGGCCCGGTACATTGACCCTGAACTTCACTACGTGGGCGGCCGCTCGGTTCCCTTCCGAGAAATCAGTATCTGCGGGTGATTTTTTCCGGGGTTCACTCTCCGATTGGTGGGCACGCGGCTTCTGATAAGAATTGCTCAAAAGTGTGTCCTGCTGTGCAGAGGCTGATCCAGTATCTGGAAGGCGCGGGTCGCTCGTATATATTATAGCTGCTGCTGCTATTGTTGCAGCAGTAGGCGCTGTTTGAGTCGCTGTTTCTTGTCTTGTACTGCCGACTTCCGTCGTCTCAATAGCTGATAGAAAGTGAAGAGCTTCTACCACATGAGTCCAAGGGTGCTCTCTCTCGCATACGTAGCAGCACTTCTGTACTGCGAGCACAGGTTGGAGGTCAGTGCTAACACATGCTACTCAACCTGCTCGTCTCGTCAGCAACCAGGACAGTGGCGTCTTTGAGCATGCTCCGAAGCTGTTCCCTCCTTTTCTTCGTGAAGCTCCAACCTTGATCACAGCCCTTCCTCCGTCGCCCCTGTGCACCCGAGGAAGGTTCAAGATGGGAAAACCCTGTCCCATCGATTCTCCCTCGGTGGCTTCACGATGCTTTCTGCAAAGGCTGCTTAATCCACGTAAGCGCTTTCTGTTGAGATCCGAGCAAGTATCATTATCGCTGTCCCCTTACTGAAATGATACATCTGTGGAATTCCCCGATCCAAATGAAGTTTTCACGATGGAAATCTCTTCACCTTGGGCCCCCTGTGTAACTTCTCCTCACATCCACAGTGGCCTTTGTTGAGATCTGTGCGGGTATCTTCACTGCGTCCTCACACCAGACCAGTACACCCACGGTCTGATGACTCTTCACGATCACAGTTTTTAGGAGATCGAAGTGGCTTCTCATGTCAGATTCCTGGCTGGTATGCCGACGTATAAGAAAGCTCTCTTCCTCCTACAAATCTGCATTTCCCTTGGATAATTATTTCCATTAACCATTACCGTACAGACACCAAACTTCTTACAGACGCACCTGCTCCTATCGTCGAGTCGCAGACAATGCTGTGCCAGGTATACCTCAACCTCACTTTCATATATCTCGCATAGGCTTCTACGTCCTATACATACACCTTTCGCCTTTTACACCACCAAGTTACACATAGTAGCTCCTCCCATCTCCCTTCATTATATTAGCAAGTCTTTCACAGACGTCTTCATCCTCTTTCCAACCCCACCTCCTTTGTACCCAATTCGTCATTCAATATGGATTCTTCACTCTTTTACCAATCCCCCTCGCCGGACTACGCCAACTCGGTGGCGTTGGCTAAATGCCTCGATGAGTACCTCGCGAGGCTCAGCCTGGAAAAGATCCAAGAGCTCCAGGGCTTTATCTGCCAGTATCCTGGCACGGCCGTGGAGGCCTTCCGTCACCGCCTGGACCTGACCGTCAGGTACCCGGGGTGCGACATGACGACACTCAAGTTCCTAGGGGCAATGAATACGAGCACGGATGACCTGAGCAATATCCAGTTCGCAGAGGCATTCCGATTCGCCGAGCCCTTCCAGCCTGCCGAGGCCATTAAGCTCGCTGAGCCATTCAAACTTGCTGGGCCCTTCCAATTCGCTAAACCGTCCCCTTCCGCCAAGCCCTTCGAGCCCCCCGGCTGGCGGCTTCCTTCCCCTCCCCGGCAATCCATAGATCCCGCCCTTCTCTCACTGGGCGGGCAGTCCCGGGGACCAACGCCCCCAAGCACGCCGCCAGTCGCCGCTGCCGCCGCCGCCCAGTTTCTACCAAGCCGTGGGCTCGGCGACAAACCCACCGATTCCGTGGATTTGTATGTATTACGGCGACAGGCCGCGGCAAGAAAGGAGGAGCAGCTGCGTGCTCGGCGGGCCAGACACGCTGCAGAGAGCGGTCTCACCAAGGAGCAGAAGGAGGCCGCTAAGAGGGCCAGGAAGATAGCCAAGCAGGCCGCCACCAGAGCTGCCAAAGAGGAGGCGGCCAGGGAGAAGGCTGCCCGTGAACAGGCGGCCGCGCTCCAGGCTGTCCTTGAGGAGGCGGCCGCGCTCCGGGCTGGTCAAGGAGAGGCGGCTTTGACTTATCAGGCAGACCCAACCATCCCCTCACAGCCCGAAGCACTCGCCGATGCGGGGCTTACAGACGTCTTGTACAACTACCAAGCTTCCCAAGAAGCTGCTGTAAACCCCCAGGACACCATCAATCCCCTCTCACAGCCCGAGGTACCGGCCGATATGGGACTCGCAGACTTCCTGGATAGCTTTCAAACTTTCCAAGAACCTACTGAGAGCCCTCAGGACGCCGCAGCCCCTCTCTTCCAACTCGAAGAATTTGCCGACACAGGGCTGATAGAAGCTCTAGATAGCTTTCAGGCCTCCCAAAAAGCTGCTGGAACCCCCCAGGACGCCATGACCCCCCCCTCACAGCCCGAAGTACTAGCCGATGTGGGACTGACAGACGTCCTGGATGGCTTTCAGTCTTTCCAAGAAGCTGCTGATACCCTTCAGGATGCCGCAACCCCTCTCTTCCAACTCGAAGAACTGGCCGACACGGAGATGACAAGCGTTCCGGCCTATCACGAGGAAACGCACTACGACGACCCAGCCACCATCGCAGGCACGGAACAGTCGTCTCCGGACCTAGATTCAACGATAACCCCAGACTACTGCGCATGGGGGTCAGTAGAGTGGGCAATATGGAACATGCGCACCGACCTCGACTCGGAAACTCCCATGGATTCCGCGGGCGATGGCACCAATTAGAAGGTCCCCGGTCCGGGTCTTCGTCGTGCCTGGTTTTGTGTGTAGGGAGGGGAGGGACTGGGCAGCCTGTGTTTAGTGGCAGGCTGGGCAAGCGTGTGCTCTTGTGCCGGGATTAGCAAGCGTGTGCTCTTGCATAGAGGGAGCAAGCCCGTGTTCTTGCTGGGGAGAAGCAAGCTCGTGTCTTGCGGGAGGGAATAGCAAGCCCGTGTCCTTGCAAGGCAACTCTTATGCCCAAGTTTGTGTACTGTTATGGTTCTGTTCTGATGAAATGTTAGCGAGTCCGTGTCTTGCCAGGCGTTGTTGGAATATACACAGCCGATCATTTGTTCTCGCACGGTTTACTTACTTTGTGTCGTCTGATTAGTCGCTTGTTGTGTGTGTTAATGATGATTCTTCCTTTCCTTGCTTTCTTCCCGGCGTTCAAGAGGAAGTGGAAGCCGCCTCGCCTCAAAGAACCAATTAA
This sequence comes from Stachybotrys chartarum, assembly GCA_001021365.1. Taxonomy (NCBI): domain Eukaryota; kingdom Fungi; phylum Ascomycota; class Sordariomycetes; order Hypocreales; family Stachybotryaceae; genus Stachybotrys; species Stachybotrys chartarum. The sequence continues at coordinate 2,444,620 of LDEE01000003.1, forward strand.
CATCATGACTCCAGAAACTGCATTATTTTCAACTAAGCTTGCTATGACAGATCAGAAATGCTGTATTATATCACATAGCCCCCGCCCCCAAGACACCGCCAGTCGCGCACTGCCATGGCTTCCTCGAGCTCGACGCACCACCACAGGGCTTCCTTCGCCTTCTCAGGCTGCTCTGACTCTTCATGGGCGCGAGCCAATGCAAACCATGCATCCGAGTAATTCCAACCACTTCCGAGCCGTGTCAAGCCGGACAACAGCGCGAATGCACGGTCGCGGGCAGCTAGGCGATCGACGAGGGGTAGTCTGGTAGCTTTGTAAGGTGCCACGGGCTGGTCATCAGTTTTTGGCAGTGAGCTCTCGCGTGAATTTGAGGCTTTGCCAATATTAGATCCGCCCAGGCCAAGCGGTCTCGACGGTAATGCCTTCGACACCCCTTTTGAAGGTATCGGCGCTTGGTCTTGAGTTCCGAGACCGAAAACCGACAACTCGACGTCTAATGGGGGAATGGCAGGGATTGGGCGTAGTTTTTCCGAGTAAATATCGAGAAGAATACTCGACAAGCCGACGGTGGCAGCGGGGTGATCTGGGTAATGGGCCAAAGCAGACTCGTATTGAGTCCTTGCCACATATGCCGAGCCCGCTGCTTGGGATAAGTCTCCCATCTAAACACAGAGTCAGCGTCAACGCTGGAGTCGGCTCGGTAGCATAATACTGAGACATACCTCAGTCCACACGTCTCCCCACAGTTCGTCAATACTCTTTTGCTCTGCCCAATTGCCGTATTTGCCACCACCAGAGCCTGATGATTCCAGTGCTGTTTCGGCCTCGAGGCCCTGCACAAGCTTTTGTGCTTCCACGATGGCCTTCTTGCAGTCGTCGTACATTCCTGCTCGGCGGTAGAAGCCCGCAATCATGAGCCAAACTTTGATGAGAATCGTCGTTCTCTGCGCCCTCTCCTTTTCCTGCGGAAACTGAATTACAGGTAGGACATTGGTCGACGCATAGGTACCATCCACACTTATGTCCGACTGTTCAGTGGATTTGGTGTTTGTGGAGAGTTGGGAGTTTGCAGATCGCAGAACTGGCCCGCGAGAAAACGAGGCAGCACTTGATGGGGACTGCATCTTGCTGGAATAGCTAAGCAAATCGTTCTCGGTCCGTTCGACTGCAGGTGTGAAGTATGTCTCCCCATCCACCACTGTGGGCGGAACAGGAGGCGCGCCCACACTCGAAGCTCTTCTCCGGCCGGCACTCCTGTCCCTCTTCTTCAAGCTGTTCCTTCTTCCTGATACACTTCTCTGGCCATGGCCCGAGTCCCTTTGCCTACTTCTTGCACCACGGTACCCGTTCACTTCCGTTACTTGGATTGTTGGTGCTGTGCTCACCACGGTCTGCGCAGTGGTTGGACGAGCTGCGGTAGCGCCGCTCGTTTCCCTCGTCGGCGGCCTTGACCTATCTGACCGTGTACCGAAAAGGGCGGTCCTGACACTTCGCCCGCCAGCCGTCTGTGGAGGAGGGTCCTCGCTTCTATCGACTTTGATGCTCGGGGTGGTCGAGACAGTCCCGAAAAGGCGATGGAACAGTGCAAGCAGTTCGTAGCTGGCATTTACCGCCACATTTGGGCCTTCTAGCACCTCGATTAGAGCAAGCTGCGTCATCTTCACCTGCAGAATACTCTCTCGCTCGGCATCGTCCATCTCATCCACGAGACCTCTTATATGGACTGCCTCGCCGTTCGGACTGTTTTCTTGTTGGGGTCCACTGCCACCAGTGGTAGGATCCGCACTTCCAAACAACACAGCAGGATCCTTGAACTGCTCCAATGCCCCTTCGCAAGCGCGCGCTGCCAAAAGGTAATCCTGTCGAGCACTCAAAAGCAGGGCGAGGAGGTTCCAGAGCGGTATGAGTGATCTCTCATGGTGATAGGCACCTTGTAGTAAATCGTACTCCTCGTCCTCCTGGGTTCTGTTAGATATGAGCGCAGACTTGACGAGCTCAATAGCAGTCGGCAACTCTCTGCGCTCGGCAAGCAGAAGACCTAGGCTGAAGAAACCCTTGACATCTTTCGAGCGGCCTAGATCATTTGCTAGAGACCGTCGCAGGCATCGCATTGCCTTGGACTGTATTTCGGTCCTGGAGGCAGCCTCGTGTGTTATTCTCGACCATTGAGCGTGTGAAAGCCCGATTGCCTGCCAAGAGAGTGCTATGACATGTGGCGGTACAGGTGCTTGCAGGAGCTTCTGCTGCCCAATGTCTTCTGTAATTGAAGGCGTAGCGGCATCTGTGGACTTGGGTTGTGGAAGCTTTGCAAGCCAGTCTTCCAGCTCCGCACCTACTCGTCTGGCCTTTTCTGCAGACTTCCTATGTCCATAACGACAAAGAGCCATAACGCACTGGGCCATGGTTTCCAGAACAGTGCCATCGTCGTCCAGAGTATCGTCGGCTTGCCCGGTCTTCTCGACCCGAGCCCTAGCTTTCTTGACGATTTCCATATATGCATCAAAAGCCTTGAACGCAAGCTCAAACTCGGCAACTGATAGGTGAACGCGAAACAAGCATCTGAGTATTGCGGGCGAATGATAGGTCTTGGCGGCGGCGCCATATAAGGCATCGAGTACACCTCGACTGATGCTGCTACGACCGCCTTGTCCTAAATCCTGCTCGCGCCAGCCTCGACCACACAGGATTGACCAGTTCTTGACGACCAGGTGAACAAAAGCCTCGACCTCGGGCCTGCTCTCGTCCGCTGCCGGAAAGGTAGATTCTGCGAACAGCAGCGCCTGATACGAGAGCTCGACACTCTTGAGCTCAACTCGTAGCCGGCTCCGCGGAGACATGCCGTCAACAATGTTGACATTGTATCCGAGAGGAATAGGCATATCGTCCTCGAGGACCCGGGATAGAGCGGTGTAGTACTCTTGCCAAACGGCTCTACGTGGCACAGAGCTTTTGAATCCATAGCCGCCAGTCCGAAGTCCAGAAACAGCTTCCCAATACCTCGCCCAGGAACGGAAACATGTTAGTGAATCAGCTGCGCCCAAAGAGACCTCATTGTTCCGAAGTAGTCGCCCAGACAGCGTGCAGAACTCTGTAAGATAGAGCTCTGACCAGGAGCGCAGCTGGGAGCTTATGGGCTGACCGGACCAAACTTTGTCAAGGAATGGCAATCCTGCTTGGAACGCATCCAGAGCCTCGGCATTCTCATTTTGTCGTGTCAGGATGTTCGCCTTCAGGTACGAAGCCTTCAGGGCGGCTATCGTCGTCGATTCCGATAAACTGTCCAAAGACTCAAACTGAGCGCCTGCTAGCTTGGGCAAGCTGGACAGAGATTGTGTGTAGTCGGCAGTGAGCCAGTAGAGCCATCCGGCGCACACCTGGGCCTGGAAAGTGTCTTGAGGGTGACCGGCTTCGCGCTCGACGGCCTCGAGAAGCCGGGGGATTCTGTCGGAAAGCTCAGCTTCAGCTTCGGGGGTGATGGAATGCGTTGCCGAGGAGGCGGGTCTAGCGGGTGCGGTAGTTGCTTGAGCTACGGCGTGCTCCGTCTCTGCCGTCAGGGCGATGCCTGGAGGAAAGCTCGTCAGCGTCCGAACGTCAATCGCACAACGTCTTCAACGGGTCTTGCGTTCGTACATGATTTCTCGGGAGCGTGCTTCCTAACTTTACGAACCAGCTCGGGGACGTCTGCCCACTTGGCATTGCAGCGAGCTTGGTCGAGCGCTTCTAGATAATGCGCAGCTTTGGTCTATACTCTCCCAACGGTGTCAGGTATCAGCTTCCATCGACACACTCCCGCTGCCGGGCATCCGGCCTCACACTCATCTTGCGACCTGTATCAGCAGGGATGTCGGGTCAGCAACGGGGCAGTTTCAGATGCATCTCGGTAGCATCGTTCGTTATTGGTGTCGGAGCGCTAAAGGGGGCCGGTCGAGGCTTGGACGGACGGTTCCTTGAAGATGTTGGCGCGTGCTGACAAGGGATTGAGAACACAACAGGTGACAAGACGCTGCGCCACGCAAAGAATCAAAGTGGGAGGACAAGCGAAGGTTGATATTTCATAGCAATCCTCAGTGACGTTGCTGCAACGTTTCTGGGTGGATGTTGCGGTTGACGATTGAGAAGGGGCATGTGCACGCCAATCAGCAGCGCCCGAGGGAGGCACGCCTCTAGCCTGCCAAAGAAGGGCAGGTACGAGTGGGTACGTTCTTTCCGTCCTGCCAACTTCAGGGTCGCCTTACCTTTTTCGTCATGTCCAGCTTCACGATAGCCAATGAGAGGCGATAAGCCAAGCTCGAAATTTCAATTTGAACTTCAAACTCCAGATGTCAGTCAGTGTTCATAAAATTTGAGCATCAGTCGCTTTGACTGTCCCGAACCCCAACCATCACGGAGGCAACAGTCTGCAGCTAGAAGCTACTGGCACGAGCCTGTTGGGTAAAATCTTCGTGTTTCAATTGTTACCATACATGAGCAATCACGACTTGGATCTGTAGCTTCAAATCCGTCCATCGCCGGTCCATCTAAACCATCCCGGTCTCAAGTTTTGCATTCACTCAGCAGACTCGCCACAACACTCATAGAGGCTTTGCTTAGAACCTCTTCGCCTCTCTCTTCTCACGCTCAGCAAACCCATCCACCATGTCAACGCCCATGCCGCCTGACCTCCGCGTCCTTTGTAGGAAACTCACCTCTATACCGCCTGCCCAGCTGCCTCGTGCTCTGCCCTCGCTCATTCGCCACGTCATTCGCTGCAAGGATTGTCTGGCCGCACCCCATGATCAGAAGCTCAAGACCAATGCCTCGGAAAGCGCAGTGCTGGTACACACACTCAAGACCACCATCACCAATACCCTGTTGAACGGCCGCAGCCGCGAAGGGCGATTTGCGGCCATTGGTCTTATCAAAGCCATCATCGACGTTGGTGGATGGGAAGCTCTTCGAGGTTCTGAGCCCTGGGTTCAGGGTCTGCTGTCTATCGTCCAGGTGCGTTCCTATTGCCATCCAGTTGCGACGAGGTCTAACATGTCCCTATAGAAAGGTGATCCTACAGCATCAAAGGAGTTGGCTGTTGTTACGCTGACCCGCATATACACGCTGCTGAATCCGTATCAGACTCTCGTGCGGGAAATAGCCACACCGACCCTGCCAGCCTTCATCACAGCTTGCATCCAATTGCTGAAAGCTCCTGCTATCGACCAAGCACAAGCACAATCTCTTCAATTCATCGAGACCGTCTGCGATGCTATCAGCACGCTGATTCCTCTTTACCCCACTACACTCCGTCCCTCCAGCGCTCAACTCAAATCAGCTGTCTGGAAATACTTGGTACCTTCTGCAGCCGACGACGTACTTGTTCCAGGATCATTGCAACAGGCCGCCCGACGCTTGATCATCACGATTCACTTCGTCGCGGCAAAGTCAGGAGGTAGCGATGAATGGACCAAATTGGTGAGCAGTGTTGCTAGTGAGCTTCAGTCCACTCTCGACCAGGTGTTCCGGGCCGTTGACGAGTCATGGGAGCCTGCTGGGGGCCAAAGCCGTCCCCGTGTTGACTTTGGTGGCGAGCCGCACAGAAGCGGCGGTCCTGCGCCTGATGGGTTTCCGGCCTGGTCCGGATTACATGCTGGCGCCGAGCGAACAATAGGACTCTTCGGTTACCTGGCAGACAGCTTGCGCTACCCTACGAAATCTGCCGTCGCGATCCCCATCACAACACTCATGGATGTTGTCTCTCGCGTGTGCCTGGTTGCTCGCATTTCACCGAAGACGCAAACATGGGATCAAAGCCTGCAGACCAACGCCGCCATTGGTCGGGACGAGAAGGATGAACTCTGGAGTCTCATTCCCGACATTCATATTGCTGCGATGCAACTCCTCCTAGTTCTTACACAGAGGCTGGGAGGAAACACGTTATCCTTCATTCCCGAAACCCTCGACCATCTCACCCGCGTCTTCAAGTCTGGCATATCAGTAGCCGGCGTCCGCACGACAGGATATGTAGTCTTCAAAGAACTGCTATCAGTTGCTGGTCCAACGTTGTCAAAGCCATCGGTCGACATGCTGGATCCAATTGTTGGAGCATGTTGCAGGGACCTGCAACAGCATGCAGGATACCTCAAGTCCACCGACAAACCAAACACAGTCAACGGTGACAACAAGAAAAATGGAATCATTGCTAATGCAGACCTGTTTCTGCATCCACAAGCCGCCAACACCGAGACCGCGACGACACTTGATCCCGATCATCAAGATGCTGCCAATGCCCTGCTTCCTGTCCTGCTATCCTCTCTACCCCAACAACATCTCAGACCTACATTACGAGGCCTGCTCGAGAAAACAGCCATACTGACTTCGAATCGAGATGCTATGCTAGCCAGCGTCCTTCATCCATACAAAGATCAGCGAGGGCGGGTGTATCCCAGCATCCTGCCACACCTCACGCAGCAATACCCCCATGACCAAGGCCTGGAGATTCTGCGAACAAACATCCGTACCATCGGACTGCAGGACCGGGCCAGTCCTTCGGAACTTGATCACGAGCACGAACTCGATAACGATGAATATGTAGAGGAAGCCGAAGACAACACAAACCGCGAAGAGGAGCAACTTGCGGCACCTCAGCCCATTGACTCTACAGTCACTTTCTCTTCCCTATCCAAGATGGAGATGGATATCCCACTAAAGAGTGACAATCCCTTCAGCATAGGAGACGCACAGAAGTCACCCGAAGTTCAAACTTTCCAAGAACATAAAACTGTGCAGGTGATTCATTCCAAGCGAAAACACGAGGACCCGAGTGAAAGCTCCTCGAAAAGACAGGAACTTAGTCCTCCGCCGCCTCAAAGCGCGTCGAGCAAAGAGCCGCCAATTTCTAGCGTCAATGCCGCCAAAGATGCCGAGGAAGAGAGTGATGATGAGAGTGTACACTTGAACATGGAGCTGGAGGAGGATGAAGACGAAGACGAAGATGACGAGGAGTAAGAATATGATGCTACGGTACTCTATGGGCTGAACGGAAATGATGTCGGGTTGAGTGTACTCGATGGCTGCAGCAAGCCTAACATTGCCATTTGTCGCAGACAATTGAATAGAAACTTTTTCCTCATTTAAATATGACATTGTATATTTACCTCACGCGTATGTACATGCTGCAACAACGCCCGGGACAGTTCCCTCCAGAACGCCGTAAGCCCATAGACAATCCATCCTACATTGTCCGAGCGACAAAAGATGACGCCATGCAAGAACCGCAGTTTGCAACCCTCATTCCGGCCCTTGGCTCAGTCGCGTAGCCAGGCTCTCCGTTTTTCCTCTTTCCGCGCACGACGCTTTTCCTTGAACTGTTTCAGCTCGGCCTTGGACGGCTTCTTGTTGGACCTCTCGGCCCTCAAGCTCCGGCCGTCGTGCGAGTTGGCTGCCGCATCGACGTCAAAATAGGCATTCATCTGCCGCTTCGACTTGGCCTCATCGCTGTGCCTCCCCGGGCCCATGTCCTCGGACTGGAACTGCCCCGTGAAGCGGTTGAAGGTCGCCGTCGAGCCGTAGATGCCCTCGGGATCTACAGGTCCTGCGCCAGCGCCTTCTGTCCCGTCTTCGTCATTGCCCAGGGCGTACCACGCGTTGGGGTCGTAGTCCCCGTGGATTGCGGGATTGTACCCCCCAGCGGGCGGCTTTTCGTTGACGGGCGGTGGGGGGACGAAATCTGCGGGCGGTACCGCGGCAGGCTCGGTGGGCACGCGCGGGTTCTCCCACTGAGTCTTGCCGGTGAAGCGGTTGGCAAAGAACCAAGCCTGCGAATTCGGATCCCACTGGCAATCCCAACCATCGTCTTCAGGCGGAGGCAGGGGCTCATCCGGCAGCGGCGGCGCCGTGATCTCACCAGGCTCCGCCGACGACGAAACAGAAGCAGCAGCAGCATCGTCTGTATCGTTAGCAGCTGAGTCCGTGGAAGCACTGGGCCGCTCGCCCTCCTGCTCATCGTCATCATCAGAAGCCTGGCGCGCGGGGGAGCGTGATACGGTGTCATCATTCACAACTACTGCCGCCACATTTGGCCCTTGGGCGGCCTCTTCTCCGGCGGCCGCTACTGGCGGCTGGCGCGATGGCTCGGTGGGAGCGGCATCCATTCTGGCGGAAATTGGGCAGCACAAGGCAAAATCTGGACCTCTGCAACAATGAGCAATCTAGCAATTTACGAGATATTCATGATACTTAATGCACCTGTTATTAGGGATGGGCGAAGTAAGTTGAGCTTTCGAAAGCGCAACGGCGGCTTGCAACCTGTGTATGATTCATGAAGACTGTCAGGGAGATGTATGAGATGAGGTGGTGAAGGGTGAAGACCTCGGAAGCGGCAGAATGACAGATATGGCGTGGCGTAGGAAGGCGGTATGGAGCACGAAGGAATGCTGAGTCCCACAATATTCACGTCACGTGGAATTCAGTGGGTATCTACCTTAGGTAACCAACAACCTCAAGCATCGGCTTGCTTCCAACTTCACGATACCTCTGAGCAATGTTAAACATTGAGGTATTTGCTCTCTTCTCGTCAGTCTCGGTCAACTGCACACCATGGCTGGTTCTGAATTTAGATCTTCTGTGGATGCATGTCTCGGTAGCTTGCTCTGGCTTATGCTTGAACCCGTAATTAGCCTCAAAGGATGAGGCGGAGCTGGGCCGACGATGGCCAGCTGCCAGATGCCAGGGTCTAGACCGTAATCGCATTCACTGTTGTTTTCTTCCTTTGCTAACAATTCAGCGTTGCTTCTCTCCGCTCGCTTCCTATGATTCAATCGCTTTTGATATATTTTATTCTTCTCGTTCTGTAAGTGAAGCATGAAAAGTCACTCGTTTTCTGTACTGCTCCTGGCTGTTGCACCATGCATCGCTCAGAGAGACGGTGAACAGCCGCTCCTAGACGACGGGGAATGCGACTGCTTCCTCACAAACGGCTCGGATCCCTTCTTCTACTCCAACCACCTCTTCTTTGACTTCAGGGATCTCTCCAGCTACGCTGGAGTGCCTGATGTGATCACAAATGCCACCCTTGGCTCTTTTGCACCTCCCACGAGCGACTACTTCACCAGCGATGCTTGGACGGATGTGTGGGAGCTGCAAGGATGGAACAACACCCGAGAGGGCGGCGCCGGCGACGAGCTTTTGGGCGATGCGACCGTGTTGATGGTCAACTCGCCCAACAACGTCTACATTCAGCAAGGCGACGATGAGCAGCTGGGCACCTTCATGACCCTGAGAACAAAGCGTCTGCCCGGCTTCCAGTCAGCCGCGGAGTTCCAAACGACAAATTTAAATTACCAGTTCCTGTCACTCCGCATGCTCGCGCGCACCATCGGCAGTCCTGGTGCAGTGACAGCCATGTTCACGTACCGCGACGGCGAAGCGCTGGCCGACGTCCAAGAAGCCGACATCGAAATCCTAACCAACGGACCTCGCAATGTGGTGCAGTACACCAATCAACCGTCATACACCGCCGACGGGGGCGAGTACCCGGAAGCAACGCGCAACACCACCATGCCCGACGACCTTCGCTGGAGTGACTGGTTGGTCCACCGCTTGGATTGGACGCCCAGCCGTAGCATGTGGTACGTCGACGGACAGGAAGTCGCGAGCATCGAGGTACAAACGCCGCGAGATGCGTCCGGTGTCAATTTCAACGTCTGGAGCAATGGTGGAAGTTGGAGCGGAAACATGTCGACATACGATGAGGCGTTTATGCAAATTCAGTGGATCGAGATGGTCTTCAACACGACCGAGGACGAGGAGATGAGGAGACGAAGCACTACGTACGAAGCAATCCAAGCAGGTCCACATGGCAGGCTCGCACGAAGGCAAGCCGATCATGAGGGGTGTGCGGTGGTGTGCAGCATTGATGAGACCTCAGAAATTGGCACGGCAGCTTTGCTCTGGGAGTCCAGAGCCGATAGTCTTAACTTGAAAGGCGTGCTTTGGCATAATCTGGCTCGGCCTATCGCAGTCGCGCTTGGTACGCTGTTCATCTTCTGTCTATAGTTCAATGTACCATTGTAATAGCAAATATTGTTCCTGTTCCAAAAGTACTTTATTTTCATCTTCAGACTAGAATAGCCATGTATCCAACATCGACTACTCCTTTAACCCTAGTATCTCATTCATATATCTCCATGTGGTAGGTACAGATAGTTGTCAAGTTTAAACCCTCCGATTGAGGTATTTCTGAATATATAGTCGTATCACACGCCCCCAATGATTCGGCCTCGTGAGGACACTCCGACCCACTCTATTCATCCTGGTCCCTACAGAGGACGAGAGAATAGTCATGATCATCAAACAGTCCCTCATTTGGAAAGCGGCTGCGCTTCCTTTTTCTCGAAGCCTTGGCCTGGCGCGGCGGGTCAACGGCTAGGCGCGTCTACCCGGCGGAGCCGCGGATAGTCTCATGCACTGTATAGTCGATAGGAGCGGCATCCGCATTTGGTGTGTGGTGGTATTTCCACATTCGGACCACAGATCATACCAGAGGCAGATACTCTTCTGCGGAAGACTGATCGCTCTTCAGCGCAATTGTGGCAACGGTCCTGCTTCGCGAGACTTTGACTGCACCAGTCTGATCATGGCATGGCCAAGCACTCAATGCAATCGGCCAGCTTCGTTGTTCTTATGTGGAAGCCAATAAACTTTGGCGTCAATGACGCAATTTAGCTCCAGAGCCATCCGTTTCCATCCTTTTCATCAGCGCAGGTGTGACTGATCGTACTGGAACTGTTGCTGATTTGGGAACGCCATGCTTGCGCTTAATCCAAAGGGGTCCCATTCGAGGTTCTGGTCGAGGAGTTGGGTCATTGACGGGTACGGTTGTGCTGATGAAGCAGGGACATGGGTAGATTCCTGGGGATGGGGGAATTGTGGCCCCGGAGCGCTGGAAGCCGGCGAAAGCATCACGGGTTGGTGTCCGTCGTGATGATGGCCGTTGTAGCCGGCCGGGTAGGGGCCTGGACCACCAGAGGTCTCCATTTCGGATTCTTCAATCATATTGGCCTGCGCATCATACTCTTGCTCTACTCCGTTGGTTAGCTAACTGGAGTAACAGGTCGAGGACGGCTCAATCATGTCTTACCAAGCTGCTCGATGTGATTTTGGAATGCCGGAGTAGGATAATACGACGCACCAGGCCCAGGAGGAGCGCAACGGTTTCCGTGGTTGACAGGCATGATAGGAGGACGCGGGGACTGCGTGTTGGCCGTCAATTGGCCGATCTGGGGGCGAGCAGGGTTCACCAGGGACCCTCTCATCGACATGCTATCAGAAGCAGCTGGAGAAAAGGCGGAACCAGTATTGCTGGGAGAGTCGGAGTGAGATGAAGGGGTTGGCCGATTCTTGGGCGATGACGCCGCGTGAGCTGTGTGCAAAGGGGGAGGCAGAACGATGCCCGGTTCATTCTTGGGAGCAATGCTCGAGTTTGACCGACGGGACTGGTGATGTCGATTCATGATGGCGCGCTGAATTGGAGGCGGTTGGATTTGAGGCATATGCGTCGGCTCCAGATTGGGGCTGCCCGTCTTGGCCCGAAGTTCAGCTTGAACATCGATGCCTGGTGAAGATGTTAGCCAATGTTTCATTGAAGCTCAAGAGTGGCCAAATGGGATAGTCACTAACCTTTCTCCAAGAGGATGCGTTCAAGAAGGGAGTTTTTGTAGCGGAGCATCAAGCACTCGTCCGCGGCAGTGCGGTGAGCAGCTTGGAGGTTGTGAAGATTGGTCTCGTGCACCCGGATGGTCTCTTCCAGTTGCTTTATGTATTCCGTACGCCTCTCCCGGAACGCAGCCTGGGCCTGGCGGTTCCGCTGCTTGCGTTCTTCGGACGTAGCGTAGATCTTTGCATCGTACAAAGTTAGCGACTGACATGAGCGCGGCGGAGGGGTGTGGTTTCGCTTTGGTTCAAGTTACACGAAGCACACAGAGCAGAGTAACCAGCGTGGCCCATCAGGGGCCCGTCGGCCACCTGTGCACGGTCGCGTATCCTCCGACTAGGACGGAGCAACGACACGGAATGCATGTAGAAAAAGGTGGAAAGATGGATCTGATTTGAGGGAATGTCTTACCGGCTTACGGCCGCCTTTTCGCTTGGGCTGCTGGCCATCTTGAGATGCGTGATGGCCGGTGGAGTTGTGTCCGGCAGCGTGGTTCTGGTCCGTTTCCGGGGGTGAGTCGATGGATTCCTCGCTCTCATCCCGGTGTTTACTCAAGTTGTCGATAGACATGTCGTCGGCCATGCCTATCGCGCTCGCTCCGGGCCCTTATCCTCTGCGTGTCCGTCCGGCCGGAACGTCGCCTTTGCGGGCGCTGGCTGCGGGGACCCCCTCGTTGGTTTGGCGATTGATTGCACCGTCGGGACGGGACGTGACAGCCGCGGTGCGGCCACGCGCGCCGAACTGGGGAAATGCCCGGTTCGCCGGGTCTCAAAGAGCCTCCAAAGTCTCAGGGTCCTCGAGTCAGAAACACGAATTCGGACGGGCGTGACGTCAAAGAACCAGTCATGAAGCGTTGCGAAAGGGCAGTTGGAGTGTGTTGCGGGCGTCGAGAATGGGTTTTGCGGGCGTTGCGGGCGCAAAAGCTGCGAGGATGGCAGGGTTTTGACAAATCGAGAGTCGGGATAGGCTGCGGGCACGGCGTCTGTGGCGCCTATCAGTGGCCCCTTACAACTGCCTTGAGTAAGAGAAATTCAACGCCTGCCACGCAGCACGACACGAGACAGATAAGGCTACAACGTGCTTGCAACGATCAACTTAGTTGTTTGCGAGGGATGGAGATAAGGGATGGAAGGGGGGAAAGAAAAGCAACGGTTCGGTTTTATGTAATGGGAATTGCGAAGAGTGTGGGATGGGCAGAAGAGGGGGTTTTGGCCGGCAGATGGGTGCTGGGTCACACTTGCCCTCTCTCAACCACCCAAATTCCCAGTCCAGTCAGCAGCCACCGGACCAGCCGCTCTTTCTAGTACCAAAATCGCTTCTCCTCACCCGTAGGGTTTTCCTTTTCCCCTCTTCACGTTGTTCTCTCGCATTTCCCGCTCCTCTGCGAACAATCAAAGGGATTGGTGCCCACCGTCACGCTATGCCAAGGTGGGCTCTAGCTGTTGTAGCTGAAGGTTGGCGCGTCCCCATCCTCTTTCCATGGTCGGCTGCAGTCACTTCCGGCCCTGAATCCTGCGGCAGATACAGCCCTGCCTCGTCACTCTGGCTTATCTTTCTTTCTTCTTTCCATGACACGGTTTGCATGCATGTCGGTTTTTCAGCCCATTCCGAACATCTCTGGGGCTTCTTGGCCTTCGCTTCCATCCCGCTGTCAATCCCTTCATCACTTTCATGCGATCAGCCCTTTCGTGAGGCAAATATGGAATGGCCGCTCAAGCCGATGCAACCTATATGCAGCCCCATGTCAGTGGCTGAACCCATGGCGGCAAGGTAACCCTGCCTGACCTACCTCGATTCGACGCCGAACTCGGGAGACAACTCCACCGGCGTCTTCCACACCGCACAGCAAAGGATCATCAGGGTGAGTGACATGAGGAGATACGATCGATTTGCTTCTTCCCAGGTGTTTCAAAGGTTCGTTCATGCCAACTGTTGACATGACACAGCCGATCAATAGATAGCGGCTTTTTATGCGGTTTGTATTGTGTGCTAGGCCTTGTCTGGCCGTGCATCCCAACCAATCGCTTGGGATGAATCGCCATTCTGGTTCTCATCCTGACTTACGAATTGAAATAACCACTCGATTCCTTCATTTTTGCAGACTGGAACTGCTGGCAAAGGTTCGCATACGAAGTACCCAATCCCACCTTCCCTGCTCTTGGCAGGCTGTCTTTTGAGTTCCGGCACGAGAACGGACCAGATTGCCTCCTTTTCCCTCGATCCATCTCTTCATGAAATGGTGCAAATGATCCGCATCGCCTGACCGCGAACTGCCTCATACGCCGTTTCTTTTCGTTTGTTGCTCCACACTGGCCGATGACGGACGTGCGTGAGCACCGGGAGGGCTGCACACTAGCAGTGCACTGGAGCAGAAGACAATGCATGATCTTTCAGGGCTGGACATGCAATTTTTCATCCATGAATGGCAACCTGGATGAAACACACAGTTATTGATTCCCCGGCCGAGACAGCCATTTCGTTACTCTCCATGCCCAAGGCACAGTTGGCTGTCACGCGAAATGTGCCATCCAAGCCATATTCCCAAGGTTCTTCGACTCCGCGGAGATGCGAGAATCTGGATCCGCCGTTACAACAACCATCGGTGACGTCTCTAGTCATTGACAGCCCACACGATTGGTTGCTCTCCATGGTTGTGTGGCCAATCAAATTTAGGTTCTGGGTAAACTTGGTCGTCAGACCTCGAATGACAGGATGTCGATGCGGCGTGAAGGTGATCAACAATTGATTGTGAATTATCAGCCCGCGACGGACGTTTTCGTATCGCGCCCATGACATCAGCGCCATCGAGTCTTGAAAGTGAGATGTTGGGTTGGGGATTTCCCGTAACTCCTTGGTCCCTAGAAACCTTCGTGTCTAGTTTCACCGGATTCGCCTGCTGTGTGTTGCAGATCATTAGCAAGCTTGATGTTTCTGAGCAAGAAGGTTAGCCGTCTACCTGAACAGTGTCTGGTGACAAGGAAATTTTGTCACAGACGACAGTTGTGGCTACCTGGAGTCTGTGGCTCAGTAATGCTTGTGGCTCGTGTGTGTGGGCTGCGTCTTCATTTCCAGACATGGTGTGTGCAACGCAATACCAGAAACTCGAGGAGCTCGTTTTGAACCATGGAGCCTTCTAAATATAGGGATTACGGCTTTAGACATAGATCATAAGTATCTTCTTCAAGCAGCTGGTTTTTCTTAAGCTCTGATTCGTTCATGGGGCTTTGCTTCACTTCATGGGTTTTACAGCTCGCTTCAGTTCTCTTCTCGGGCTGTATAGATCAACCCGAGTTTCGTGAGATTCTACGGTAGGTTCGTCGGTACTTACAGTACTGTAGTATAGTAAGCCGTGCAAAGATATCTCCTTCGGTTGCTATCGATTGGCTGGCATTGTGCAACCACGCGAAGATATTGCTCTTGTTGAGTTCAATTTCCACATACGTGTTGTTTGGTCCGTCATATGGGCCACTGGAGGATGGCCAGTGCGTCAAATGAGAATTTGGAAGCTCCATGAAGAACCAGTACACATGGCTGGCCGCTGATTGGTGTTGTCAGGACTCGAAGATAATGTCTGATGGTACGCCCGAGTGTGAAATCAACAGGGCAATGTCGCTGGATGCCTGTTTCTCGTGCATGAACCATTGCCGGAAAGCCACGATAGAAGATTTGACTCGTCGCTCGGACAAACTCCGCTCGAATATGTCTGGAAAGAAACCTACAGAAACCTCCTTCAGGGCTTTGAGCCTCATATCAAAGCTAGTCACACAGTCACCCAAGCCACGGTAGAACCGTAGTACAGGGTAGTTGCGAAAATCAAGTCTGATATTATACAGTCCGAATGCAAGAAATGACGGTAATACACTGTGTCATACACTGTACTCGAGTCTAGAGCTTGGAGCTTGGACCAGCCGAAAGTAAACAAACCCCACCCACAACACGCGAACCGACCATCATCATCTTTTTGACATCATTTCAGGGAAGACCCCAAGACACAGGCCACCCTCACTTTGCGATTGCTATTGAGAGTATTTCAGGTGGAATTTAGCTGGCGTGACCATCTTCTGTATCATGTCTCCGCCACGTCGTCGCTCGGCTCGACTGGCGACTTCTGTTAAGGTAGGTTTGTTGACTTTCAACACGCGACCTAAGCCGCTGACGGATGCAATCTTGATAATAGGGCAAGTCGAAGCCTGAGCTGTCATCCGTGTCCGAATACAATGAAACGCCCAGTAAATTATCGCGCCATTCCCATTTGATTTCGTCCTCGCCGACCGAAAAGCCCAGCACACCTGAGTCGTCCGCCATCAAGCCGCCGCATAGCGAGATGCACCCAACCAAGGCTCATCCAACAGCCGGGCCCTCGTCTCCAGGTCTGTGGCTCGGTTTTGCTGACCTCAAGCGTGCTGGCCTCAACTCGACACCGTCAAAAGGAAGCACGCCGCAGTCGTCGGCCTTTACGTTTCGAGTAGCTCGAGAAGCCGCCGACACCCAGCTGAGCAGCGATGCGCAGCGGATGATGGACGAGCTCCGAGAGCAAGCCGCCATAATCAAAGCCGACCTTGTAGCCCAGCGAGAGGCAGATGGCTCGAACGGTGACGCCCAGGATCGAAGAATAGCTAAGCCAAAGGGCAAGTCGGGACGATTCAGCGCTGCCCACATGGCCGAATTCAAGAAGATGGATTCGATCGAGAACCACCCGTCTGCCTGGCGGGCTCAGAATGGTCGTTTCACTCCCGTCAAATCTAGACTGAAACGGTCACCTTCCAAGGCTGAGCTTGATGGCACCCCTAAATCGGGAAGCAAATACTCTCCGACAAAAGCTGATGCTACAACGCCCACGACTCAGATGAAATCAGGGGTGAAAAGGAGCTCGACCATGGCAAATCTTGACATGGCAATGGAATCTCCCTCGCCCAAGAAAGCAGTCGCCACCATATCGCCCCTGAAGTATCATGGCAATACCGAAGATGTTCCACTATCGACCAAGCGCTTCCGAGCAAGGCTGGAGGATGATGCTTCCAGCGCGCGACCTGCTTCACGAGATGGTAGCTCCATCCCGCAGCCAAAGTTTGGGCAACTGCCACGATCTCATTCGACACTGTCCCGCCTGATGAGCCCAACCAAGGCTTCACTGGGACACATCGGTAGCCCAGGAAAGCCTACTGTGTCGCTAGTTCCGTCACCCTCTCGTGAGGCCAACTTGGGAAGTCTGAAACCATCTGCCACCACCCCCAATCTTGTGTCTCCCTCGAGGGTAGCCGAGTTGAAGCGCCGGATTATCAGTCCAAGAAGCTTCCACAAGGTAAAATCCATCCTTCGTGGGCAAAAATCGACCGATGCCGACGCCAAGAGTGCCATACCGCAGCGAGCAGCCCTCGGATCCCAAACCCCGGCGCCGGTTCCAAGTGAAAGGTTGTTGCCAGCAGGTCCACTGACCACTCCTCGACGCAAATTATCAAAGCATGTATCTTTTAGTCCGGACACCAATCGGATTGAAGAATTGCAGAAATCACCATCGCCGCGCAAAGGCGGACTTTTCAAGACTCGTTCCACCGGCAACTTTGACGAGGCTCCCCTTCCTACGATGGATGCTGTTCTTGCCGAAGCAGCGACGAATGATGTCGTCTATCCCGACCTATCTAGTCTACAACGTCGTACGCAGGCCAAGCCTCCCCAGAGTGAGAAACAAGAGACATCTGCGCCAGGAACCTTTACCTTTCGCAGTGATCATACCATTGAATTCGGAGTCGCTTCCGCCAAGTTCGGGGCCTCCCCCGGCCAATCGAGCATTCGCCACGTTCGCAGATCCCTATCTCCGTCGAAGATGCCGGGAGCTTTCCCAGACGCTGGTCTTGGAAGCTCGCACCCGAACAAGGAGAACAAGTCACCTGCCACCTCGAAACTCTTGTTCGGAGTTCCGCACGGCATGTCAAACAAGAAGCGGCACCGGGCTCGCGAAGAAGACGACGATCTCGAACGCCACGCGAAGAAGCGCAAGAACGAGGATGTACCCGAAGGACACATAGTCCTTAACGCTCGCCCAGTAGATGCTAAGGTTGGCGACGCTTTGAAGACACTCCAGAAAGGGAAGACATTTGATCGAACGCCAAAAAAGCCACTGGGCCGAACTCCCAGTCGCACGCCTAGTCGAGCTTCTAGCCAAACTCCGGTCCGTGCGACTAGTTCTGCCACCCCCAACACCAAGAAGCATGTTCTTAGCTTGAGCCGACTCAATATGCTTGCCCGTCCCAAGAATCGTGCCTAGGCACCCGGGGGGGGGGGGGGGGGNGCATGTCTCGAGGAGTGGGCAAAGACACACACATTGGCCGAGGCCCTTGGCTTTCGTCTGGACGAGGCTGTTGACGTGTTTAAAGGAGAGCATTGCTGGCATGATTTCGAGGTCATAGGACGCTTATAGGAAAAGAAGGCGCGCCCCTACTGTTTTAAAGGCGCTGTTAATGCTCGTTCTGTACGATTATTCTAGGAGTTATTAGGCAAATTAGGTTCATGGTAAGGCGTCAGGGATTTGTGCCTTGAAACAACGGACAGGACCGGATGTCAGAATGCTTCATCAATGTTAAAGTCCTTGCTCTTACTTCCGAAGTATGCTCCTTCCACAAGAACACGAGTTTTCGCAGAGCCTCGCTCAGGGCAACGCTTGCCGTATCATCCTGGCTCCAGCCATGGTAGGAACGAGGGTAGTCGTTACCTGGCTGGGATGATTCCTTCAAACCAATCGAGGCAGACCAGAATGCCTATTCTTTGCCAAATGCCGATGCTTCAGCCTCATTGGCGTGATATCCTGCGCCCTGGGACTCGTGAATGTTCCAACTACCCTTACTGTGCTAAGAAACATAACTATTTCCAAACGCGTGTCGGAGGTTATGCCACCTCCGTTCGAATCCTGCAGGGAACATATGCAATCACCATTACAGTCATAGACCAAACGCCCTCTACGGGATGAATGCAACCGACTCATCGGCACTCTTCACATGCACGTTTTGCTACCGCTTCTCTCCCGGCCCACCTCAAGTCCTCGGCCGCTCTGCCCGGCTTGCATGCGCGCCCTGCTACGCTGCTCTGATCGACCTCTCCATCTGCTGGGTGTGCGGCGAGATTGTGTACCGCCGTGAAGAATGCGTCAGCTTCGGATGGTGCTTCTAGCACAAGGCCTGCTTCAGCTGCTTACTGTGCGGTAGTCGCATGCTCTGCACCGGGGCGTCCGTCAGAGCCCTCTACGAAGATGGAGACAGGGGAAGTTTGAAGAGGATGCGAGAGTTGGCAGAGGCTCCTCTGTGCGCTGTGTGCATGGTCGAGACGGAACTGGATAGGTTAGGGCAGGATGTGGTGATCCAGAAGGGGTTGAGGAGGGTTGACAAAACCGATGGGGGTGTGACGAGAAAACGATGGGAGACAAATGAAGCAAAGAAGCTTGACCGAGCTCGTACACAGGGGGCTCAAAAGGTGGTTGCCTCCTTGACGATGCCGAAATGCATTACTGACATGTCTCGACAGCATCGTCACGCGTCGCCGGTGCAGACAGGCTTGGATGGCAACGAGAGCGATCATGTCGGCACCAATGACAGCTCAATTTCATATTCGACCATATGGGTGAACATATTTGATCCCATCAACAGACCTTCATACCAGGCTAGGCCGCTGAAGCCCGTCCCATTATTCATGCAACCGTTTCTCTCAAGGGAAGAGCTGTTACGCTGGACGAGCCCTACATGGCCCAGATCCAACCTGCGCCCAGTGTCTAGCCCGTCGACTCCTTGCGGATCTAGACCCGGGAGCCCACGCCTTCTGAGCAAGGCTACATCCAGCCTTTCGACCTCTTGTCCGTCTGTATCAGGCGGCTCTCATGCTCAAGCGAAGACGGCGATCAAGCCGCTGGCTGCTTACACTTCTAGAGTTGGTATTGCTCTCCCCCAACAGTACGTAGTAGGAAGGTACCGGCAAAGTCCAGACTTGACTTCCTCCGAGACCTCTTTGCCCTATGTATCAGTCGACCCGTTGGACTTGACACGAGCAAAGGGTGGACGATCATGCATCAAGGAGGAGCCGCTGAAACGCCCATCGTCACGATTCGCACATCGTCCTCGACGTTCAAAGGCATTGTCGTCGGAATACAACACTCCGCCAGAGTACATGGACGCAAACCCTTCAGGTCCACATCCGCGCTCGTTGTCTGCGTTGCGACCAGCCAGCGCCGAAGCTGCCGCATCCTTTCCAAGTCAATGCTCTCAGATTCCCGCGGCACTCGCCGCCCCAACACTGTCCTCGGAGTATTTGGAGAAGTACCGTCCACTGGTGCTGCCACGGCGGAGACGCGAGGCTTCGCAGATTGATAAGCTTTGGAAGTCTGGCACGGCCCCGGCTGAGACGAAGGCCCGGAGAAGCCGGAGCTCTGAGGTCACAGTCGACGATGGGGGCACGACTCAGGACAAGGCGAACACTGGCGAATGGGAAGGTACGCCCACGGGCAGGATAAGAAGCGTTGGTGCCGAGCTGCGAAAGTTCTTCACTGGACGATGATGCAAAAGCTGTGAGGCCATGCCCTAAGAATTGCTGCGTTGTATATTTGAGTTGATATCATTACAAACGATATATCAAAACTTCACTATCAAGCATTCCCCATAACGGTGATTAGGAAACATACATCTGCTATTGGGAACATATCTCTCGCTTGACGGAAACCAGTTCAAGGCCAAGTACTCAGGTAAAGACATTGGCAGAAGTAATTGAGAGATCATTTCTAGGTTGGTTGAGGGATTCCTTGTTAATGGCTACCCTAGATGTCAGTCCAAATCCATTGGATTGTGGTGTTTTGGCATGCATCAATGTGGGTGGGAGATCGAAGAAATGATGTCATGGGCCAATGGCATTTGTGGAAGTGAGGAGCACGTTGCAGGACAGTGTGCTGCGTGGAAGCTGCTCAGTCATCGTGGAGCACTGGGTATTCAGGCCTGAGGAATTTCGATTCTAGCGAATCGCCCCATTTGCCAAAATGACGATATGCGGACGGATTGGGTTCACCATGCCGCATCCAATTAAGACGACAAGCCCTAACCAGACGATGATGATGATGGTGCATGCGGGATTGTCTTGGGGTAGACCAAAGTACTGTACCATGCTCTGCATGCGCTACCATTCGGGTGATGTAGACAATGCAACCAAAGACAGATTCCCGGACAAGACGTTCGAGTAGTCGATTTCTCACAGCTTTTCTGCTTCGTAATATTCTGAGCCATTGCAATCGTGAGGGAGGCCAATAAATCAAGCCAAGGGAGAGGTGATGTACTAAGACAACCCGGATCCATGAGCTTTGGCCGAGGTTCGTGATGCTTGACGCCGTACCGGTACCTACTACCTGAGGCATTGCAAGGCTAGACGCAGGCAGCCATGGACTATGATTGGGAGCCCTAATGACCACCGTGGCACACCAAAATAAAATGAAAAAAAAAAAAAAAAGTTTAAAGAGTAAAAACCAAAATAAAATTTCGGGTTGATTGGCGGGGAAAGAGTAGGGCCTAGCCATCCGCGCAGGAATGACTACAGGCTCGCCCAAACCCATCCACCGCTTGGATAAGCCAAGCTGGAGAGGAACTCGTTCTGGGAGGACTCCATTACCAGAGATATACGAGGAGCAGAAAGGAATAGAGGAAGCGAGGGAGAGAGTAAGAAATTCAGTTGAGGCACGCATGGTTTGGCCGAGAGGTCTTTCCCACCCCGCAGCTTCAAGGTTTCGAACAGTTCACCTGGTGTATCGCTTGTACTCTGTACCTCGCCAAAACCGCAGCACCCGGTACTTTTGGCGCTGCAAGTGCTGCCGTGTTGGCACCAATACCTGCTGTACATGCTGTGAATTGTCTCATGACCGACCTGCTCCAGCGCCTGGAAGCAGCTCGCCAGGCCCTACTTAGGCACCGCGGGTACCCACAGTGCCCGTGGATTGTGTGCCCTTGGGCCGTGCCAGCCACCTACCCGGACGGAGCAGCAGCAGCAGCACCATCCCTAGTGCGGCAGATTGGGGCGGATCGCGCATTTTCTTGCAACCTGCATCAGCAGCCCTCTCTGGTTCTCTCCCCTCCCCTCCCAACAGCTCTTTTTGCTGCTTCCATAGCAAAACCACTCCCCCCATTTGCCGCCCCCTCGATCCTCGTCCTCCCGTAGGGTCATGCGATCTTGACAACGTTCCCTCATCCCTCGAGCTCCTGAAACCGCAAGACTAGCGCCGTCCATACGACTTTTCGCCTTGACGATAGGCGACAAGCCAGGCGACCAACCAAGATGTCGGTCGCCTCTAAGGTTGGTCCCGTCCGCGCCAATTCCCCTCTCTTCGCCCTGGATTGTGCCTCTGGCCGCTCCCAATGTCCCTTCTCACCTCTTCCTGTGCCGAGGCCCTCACCCAGCTCAAGAGCCTCGACGCACACGTCTTTCAATTTCAGCATTATTCGTCCTGGCCCATTGACACTGGCTGACTTTTGGCGGTAGAACCCTTATGCCTATCTAGGTACGGCAATTATTCTTTCCCCAAGCTCCCACCCCCACGTTCAGCTTGAATACACAAGTCGAGAGCTTCGGTCGGAGACCGCCAAGACGCTTCATCGTGATGGAACCCTTAAGCCTTGACCAATTTTCAGCTGACCATCGTTTCCGGTGCTACAGGCAACGATAGTGACGGCGAGGAGAAGCCCATTGTCCCCGTTAAGACCGTGGACAAGGCTCCCACCAACACTACTAAGCGCAATGTTGAGCCCCAGGCTCCCGCGAGGGCCGGCGGAGCTGGCGGTAACCGCCGTGGAGGTCCTGGAGGCAACGAGGGTGGTATGTCATCTAGTAATCCCTGGCGGCATGCCGTGGAATGTCTTTTGTGGAAGGTGACGCTAACACGCGTTTTTCTGCAACAGCTTTCCGTGACCGTGGCGCTGGCAGCGACCGCAACCACGCAAGACCTACTGAGGAGCCCCCCCGTGGCGGTGCCCGTGGTGGCTTTGGTGCCCGTGGCCGTGGTGGTAAGTGACTACCGCACACGCGCTCCTCAACTGTCCGACCCCGCTACCCTTGACAGTTGCGTGTCGGCATCATGGGACGAATTGTTTCCAAGAGCTTTGACTAACCAAGTCGTAGGTCGTGGCGGTCGCCACCCCCGTGACCGTGATGACAGACACCCTTCCCGCCATGGCGCCTCTGGGTAAGTCATGAAAGATGCGTTTGGTTGGTTCTACGCTAACACGACACTTGCAGTGGCTCTGAGAAGCAGGCTGCCCAGTCTTGGGGCGCTACTGAGGGCGATGCCGAGCTGAAGGACGAGCAAGCCGGTGAGGCTATTGCCCAGACCGAGCAGAAGGAGGCCACCGCAGAAGATGCTGCACCTGTCGCCGAAGAGCCCGCCGAACCTGAGGATAAGAGCATCTCGTACAAGGACTACCTGGCTCAGCAGGCCGAGAAGAAGGCAGCCCTTGACACCAGCCTCAAGATCCGTGAGGCCAACGAGGGCAGCAAGCTCGACAAGAAATGGGCTAACGCCAAGGCCCTCGACAAGCCCGAGGAGGACGAGGTCTACTTTGCCCCTTCGGTCGGCAAGAAGCAGCGCGAGCGCGAGCGCAAGGTCAAGCAGACCGTTGACTTTGACCCTCGATTCGTTGAGCCCGAGCGCACCCGAGGCGGCGGCCGCGGCGGCGGTCGTGGTGGTCCTCGTGGTGGGCGCGGCGGTGAGCGTGGTGAGCGTGGTGGTGAGCGCGGCCGAGGAGGCAACTTCCGCGGCGGCAACCGTGGCGGCAACGCCAACTCTCAGCCGTCCGGCCGTGAGAACGCTGCCCCCATCAACACCAAGGACGAGTCCGCCTTCCCCAGCCTGGGCAAATAAGCGGGAAGCACCCCGCCGCTGCTCCTCAACTCTCCCATATACGTAGATGTTGGAGTTGAAGCCAGAAGGAGCGCAAAAAGTGTCCACTGCTCATCACAAGTTGGACAAGGACGGCTATGTGTGTGTGCGCGCCTCGATAACCGTCACCGTTTTCTCATCTCTTGTTTGTCAGTCAAAGGGTGGGGGCATAGGGGGTGTTCTACTGCGCCGTCTCTTTCTCGTGTGTTTTTTTTTGACACATGAAATCCTGCCACCAAAAAAGTTAGGACCCCATTGGGTTTGGTTGTGCGGCTGATTGTTCCGCTGTCATGGGCGGCGCATGACTCTGTTTCACTATGCCCAGTTGCTATCGGAGTCTTCTCTGCCCCCCTAGGTATACTACATAGTGCTCGAAGTTTTCGTACAAAAAGAGAAAAGAAAAAGAAGAAAAGAAACACAAAAAGCCCCTTTGGTTCCGCCGTGGATGTAGTTGAGCCGACTTAGCGGGCCAGTATGACGTCCATAACCCGTTGGCGACAGCACTACTTTATATAGTAGCTCTGAATAACGGACTGCTTTCGCTTCTGGGCAACTTGAGTGGAAGGCATTGTTGCTGGAAGAACGCGTCTTTTGCTGACTGCGGCGGATTTCATCTTTCATCATGCGTCTCCTCGATCCTGTCAGCAAGACTGCCTCGACATCAAGTTTCGACACTGTCCATGCCCTGCCGCGTGCAGACCCAACCAACTTTGCTCATGCTGCTCGTGTCTTCAAGGCTCAGCGAATGCATCCCTTGAGAGACCGGGCTCTTCTGGGATTCAAATACTGGCGTCGAGCCTCGTTTGGTAGCGCTCTATGGTATCGTGTGCCTCGTCTACATTTCCATCCTGAGGTTCTCGTTACATGACATAAGCCCTTTGGTGCCACAAAGGGCCTTTGTTCGTACCTTACACATTACAAAATAGATCATGTCCTCGTTACATTGCCCAGTACCTGCCCTTTCTCCCGATGCATTCCGGCCGGATATGACTTTTTATCACAGGACCCCTTTTCTCGTTCCAACCTTGTCAGCTCCCATCATCTAAATGATCTCATTGATTTGTTTGCCAAAGGGGATGCCAAAGTCAGGCCAATAGCGCTGTGTCTTCTGGTGTCCCGCATCCGACCTCCACGCATATTCGGCGTGTTGGCACAGAAAGCGCAAATGTACACCCTGGGCATTAACCGCTTTGTGATATTGATGCATCTTCCATGAAGCCACATCTCGCAAGATTCGCTAAGGGAGGATCAGTTTGCGTAACCTTGTTGAGGAAAGGAGACGAGCAACATACCACTGTATCATAAAGCCGTCCTCCTCGTCGGCTCCGTTTCTCTGGCAAACACATCGAATAGGGTGATCATCAATTGCCAAACCGCTGTTTGACGATATTGAGACTCCGTGCATACCGTCTCTAGATGATCGAAAGGAAAAGTGTTGGGGCTGGGTGTTACTCGGGTGAGCGGGTCTCTTCTGGCGATCCTTGACCAGCTTCTGAACCTCACTATATGCATCGGCATTATTCGGTCGATCGTTGGCCACCGTCTCTGCCTCACTGTCGGCGTCGTTGTGGCGAGCACCATGACCCTCAACCGTGCTGGTACTTCTGTCGCTGATGCTCCGTCTGGAAGTATGGAATATTGAACCTACCGGCTTCCTTGGATCTGGTAGCGCAAATGATGCGTTGAAAGAGGTGCTCCTGCTAGGGATCACTATAGGCTCGTCATCCGTTGATTCGGATTCGGACAAATCCCAGCTATCACGTCGCGCAAGGTCCTGGGAACTACGGTTTCCATCATGATCCCTATCCAGAGCGCCACCTGCGCCACGATTTGTACTTTCAACTCGAGCTCGCCCCCGTTCATCAATGGTGAACCGAATCGAGGTGCGCGCTTTGGGCTGGGGAGAAGATTCCGGGATTGACGCTAATGCCGATAGACGGTGCTGACTCTTGAGCGGCGATGCTCGGCCAGACTGCCGGACAATGGGCCTAGCACCATCAGCATCCGATGCATTACCACCGGAACCTTGGCGGCTTGGTGCTGGAGCCAAGGTTGGCAGCGGGTTTCGTGTTGATGCCTTCCTACCCCGATTTTCACTCAGGCTACGTCCCAATCCGGGCCTGGCCGATGATCTAATCGGAGAGCTGGCAGAGGCACGGTTTGGCACTGTGCTGTTCTTTGGCTCCCTTGCGGTGGATGGCCGACTGTTGGCTTCCATCATACTAGCCATGCGTGACTCCATGCTAGCCAGCTCGGCAGCCGAAGAGCTACCAAGCTGATCAACAGTGGTTCCTAAAGCAGATGGTTGAGGTTGATGAAAGAGAAGACCCGGGTTCACGGCCTCGTGAGGACTGAGCTGTGACTCAGGAAAGGCAAACGAGGTTGCAATCGAAGTTGCAAAAGTGTTCGGAGAGAGGTTCGCTTCTTGACTGAGCCCTGGTTGACTCGAGGGTACCTGGTTGTGAGCCTCCTGCGAGCCACGATTCGTCCTCGACAAGGATGGCTGGACCGGCGTATTCGGAATCGAGTGAAAACTGCCGGTCCAATTTGGGAACATAGGAGCACCTTGGGGAGGGGGAACAGCACCTCCCAAAAAGGCTGGGTTATTGACAACGTTATCGAGGCTTAGATCGAAATCGAAGGCATAAGACGAGTCCCAGGGATTAGGAGGTGCCGTGACTGGTGCGGAGAATGGAAACCCAAACGTTTTCATATCCTCCATTGTGCCAACGAAAGACGCCATGTCCTGTTGCAAAGAACCGGTAAAGTCTGGATGTATGCCATCCTGGTCATCCTGCATGATGGACTGGGGAGCAAGCTTGCGGCGAGATCTACGCTGCCTCTTGTGTGAGCTCGGTGGCGGCGTTATAGTCTGGCTTTGTTCCGTCGGATGCTTGGGGTTTTGCCCCGTTGTGCCAAGAGAGCGAGGACTCGGGACGTGGTTCGTTTTCCGTGTAGGTATATGGAGAAGTAGTTCGTTTTCCGAGCTCGACGCCTTTGCAGAATATTCCCGAGGAGCAATCAAAGAGCTGGGAGAGGAGGCCAAACGGCGAGCAGGATCAACGGGTGGCAGTGGTAGACCAGGGCTCGTAGTCAAGTAATTCGGGTGGGTTGCAATCTCGATAGCAAGTCCCTCGGCCGACTGTGGCTTTCTTCGCACGAAGTTCGCTTCAAGTGGGGTGATGGGGCTAAAGTCACCGCGACCCTCGGTGGCACTGAGACTCGCAGGACCAGAGTTGAAGACCGAGTAGTCCTCGGTGTAGTGCGGTGGCCAAGTGGCTTGGTTGGAAAAGAAGGCTTGAGTAGCCCGAGGGGTGCCCAGGACGGGGCTGGGAAGAACGTTCGATATGGGGGTTCGTTGAGGAGTAGGCGGTTGAGCGTCGGGCTCTCCAGAGCTAGAAAATAGGGTCGATTGTTAGCCGAGACATTGAATTTCGACTCATTTCGAGAAGAGCATACGAGAGTAATGACAGCGTCAAGGAAACCAGGTAGAGCGAGAACGGGAGGAGGTGGACTTGCCTGGAAGCCACTTGATGGCCGCAGCTCATAGCAAGTCGAGGTATGATTCATGTACCAACAACCTCTCCCCTCGAGCACCCTCTAACTTGGGGGAAACTCGATTGTCTGGAGGTCGGGATGCGCCCAAGGGTACAGAAATGTCACGCGTTTACCAGAGAGAATCGAAGGATCTTGCAGCACACATGGGTAAGGTATATATCCGGCAGATGGGCAATCGGTCAGTCCTCGGAGCATAGAGCACGATCAACTGGCGATGGGTAGGAGGCGAGACAACAAGGTCTCAGAGCATGTGGAGGTTGAATTGCAGAGGGTCGTTATCATTCTCTAAAGGGCCGTACAGTACTTGATCATTAAATGACTCGATTATCAGCTCTGGTCTGGGGGAGAAGTAAAGTTAGAACCCAGTCAGACGGATCATCTCTGCCAATTCACGACGTAGCTCCAAATGGCCGATCAACGAATGGACGACGGACGGGCAAAGAGGAAGCCGGGCAGAGGGACAAGGGACCTGGGGCCATACATACCGAAAATTAGGAATAGCGATGAGATAGGGAAGGAAGCACAAAATGACAAAGATTTCTGGCCAAAAGTCGTGGATAAGGTAGGTAATGCTTCGCGCCACGGGAGAGACGGTCAGAGGGAAACAAGGGCTTTCGAGCGGAACAAGGGTGGGCCGTGCAAGAGGGAGCGAGGCTCTAAAAAGGCGGAGATGGACGGGATGGATTGTCGGCCGGGATTGGGTAGGTAGTGATGCTCCGGGGGCGTTGAATTAGGCAGAAGGGGCCATCATATTTGGGCAGGCTGGGAACTCGGTAAATATTTTGGCGCTGGGTGGGCGAGTTTGGAGAGGCGACGAAGCGCGATAGATGGTTGGTAGACGTCGGCCGAGGTGGACTCGCTGGCTGGCTGGCCGTTGGTTGCCATGCATGCCATGCCGGGCTGGATTTGGTGATGGGAGCTTTTCGTCCAAGGGCCCGGTTGGCCTTCGCGAGCGGGTCGAAGGAGGGGAATCGTCGTCAGATCATGTCCACCCACATTGCAGCAATGCCATGTCTGAACGAGCTGGACGCAACAGATGGAGGTAAGGTATGCGCGATGACGAGATGGTCTGAACAGAAGAGGTGTAAGACTTTGGCGGTCTCTCGATCTAGAGCTTATCTTGGGCTAAGGAAGGAACTTGGTTGACTCTTTCTTGCCGTTCTGGTAAATTGGCTATCTGCCCGGTCCCTTTCAGCCTATCATTCTACCAACAGTGCCTGCCTGCCTTGACTTATACCTAGGCGAGCTCCTAAGATCGGTAGGGCAGGCGCTACGCAGACCAAGTGCGGTGGAAGCCCTGAGATACTGTACACCTGGAGGCTCATCGCTGAACTCTGACTGGGTGCCTCGGCTGTGCCCACGAACAACGGCATCAGGGTTCTCTCGACCAACCGACATGACCTGTTTCCCATTTCTGACCATCGTCGATCCCACCGGGATAGGGCCCGATCCTGCAAGTATCCATTCTTCCCAGCAGTCCCCAATCATGCCATTCATCTGCAAGACACGACCCCTGGTGATCTGGCATGCGATTGTCTCACGACTTATTCATGAGATGACCCGGGGAAGCAGAGGAGCCGGCTGCGGAGAATGAACGTAGTTTGGTGTGCGCCGGCGTCGAGATCGGTCAGACCAAATAAGGTGCGACCTCCTCGCCTCTGCCTCAGCCCCTGAACCCGATGCAGAGCCGGGCTCGCATGGCGCATCTGCGTCCGGTCAAGTCGCTGCCACCCTGGTGGTCTTCATTGGGTGAATCGCCGACCATTTGAAGAAGCCCCCCCCCCCGACGACGTGCCTTTCCCGCATCACGGATATGCTGGGGGCCGCTATGCTCACTTTATGGCGTGTTCATGATGCTCAAAATACTCATACAAAGCACTCAATTAAGAAGCAGGGACAACCGGGAGGCAAGGGAGATATCGATATAGACGAGTAAGGTAGCCATTTCTCGCGTCATCAACCCGTAGACACCACATGCTCTATTCCTAGACACTTACCCGGACATTCCATTGTCCAGGAGAGACATGCCGAGATGACAGCGAGAGAGACAGCAACGGCTGCCCTGAGTTCTGGGAAAGTTCTCGATTCGAGGATGTAGGTGTGAAGTCGACAGCCTAGCTGTGCGTGTGTACCAGAAAGGGCGCCTACACGCTATCTCGCGATCCACAGTGTCGGTGTTCCAACAGACCGAACGCTCTATCCAATCCTTATTACGAGGCAATGACGAGGGACGGCTGATGCTATCAGCAAAGGTTCGCTAAGCCTCTTGTTATTTTCACCACGGCATTGAGCCATTTCCCTGCCCTTGCCGGCGTCGGACCCGTGTCCCATGGCTGCTGGATTTTCGCAAGCTGAGCCTCAGCCCTATAGTCAGGTCCTGGGTGACGGCTGAGAAAGACCTTGCAAGAGCGCACCATTATCCCGACGCATCACGCGTAGAGCCGGTTCTACGGTACTTTGGAGGCGCGGCACACGGAGCGCTCAAGGGGAGATGAACCTCTCTTCTTCCCCCCCGCGCACCTAAAGGAAGCAAACGCAGGGGGAGGGGAATCAATGGCAGAAAGGCGGCTGGTGGAATCGAAATGTCTTGGTTTGCAAGACAGAAGCAGATCGCCCACCCGACCGGCCCTTAGACAGTCCAAAGCACTAACTAAGGTACGGTTTTGAACCCCCACTTCTTTCGGTCTCTCGTACCTGCATGACGAGAGATGCAATGCAGGTGGGATGTGGGTTCGGTTGCTGCTAAATCCCCAGCGCATAAACTTGGCTGAACCCTTCACCCAACTTGCAGATGGAACAACGGGGTCGAGTTGCTCCTCTTGTTTCTTCTGCCTCGTCTCTTCTTCTTCCCTCCCCCCCTTCTCGCGATTACCTGCCATTATCCCCTTACCTTCCGGGCGCCGAGAGACGCTCATCCCATCACCCGCCCTTCGGCTAAAGCCAACATGGGAGCTTCAACAAGTTCGTTTACTTGTACATCAGATGATGATGATGATGATGATGATGATGATGATGTTTTTTTTTTGTTGGACCAAGCTTCTTATTAATGCATGAATTTCAATCTCCGACCTCGAGACTTATCGACACCCTCTTGATCAGGTTCGTGTTTTTTTTTTCTTCTTGCGCGAGGTAGGGATACCATGGCTGAGGTCGGTGTTGATGCTCATCCTCGAACAACATCGTCAGTTTGCTGCGTGAACCCCTCTTTTTTACGAATGCGTCACCTTCCTCACAATCCAGCTTGAGACAGGACGGATGATGCCTTCCATGTCCAGAACCTCTGCTGTCGTTCGCTGACTTACTTGGATCATTATCAACCAAGCCTATATCTTACCTCTCCTTCCACTTTGAGGTGAGCTTCACACCATCCCGTCTACGTACTCCAAGCCTCCATCCGCACACCCTCGCCTCAAAAGCTCTGCCACCCTAGCTTCACGGCCGTGTCCCTGACGTGGCGTGCTATACTTGGAAAACAGGCGTACCGAGAAGCGAGCGGCATGGCAAGGATATCTTCTCTTGTCTTCTTTCTTGCCTCTGCCCCCTCCTTCGCTCACCACCCCCTCCATCCTTCGCCCCCCCACCCTTATGTTTGTTGCATAAACTTGGGAAATTAAACACCACGCACATTCTTCTTTCCACCAGCCCGAACAAAGACGTCGATCCCGATCCAGCATCTACGTGGTGCTTTTCACCGATCTGGCACCAAGGCAATCATGAGGTCTTTCTACCCGCTGTATCCGATGAGTAGCAAGGGAACAATGGGCCTGGCTCTTCGCTGGGCAGGAGGGTGGCCAAGCAGCACCGGCTCCCCCACCCAGCATTGTTCGCAAACGTCGCGCAACAGCCTCGGATCCCGTCAGCACCCGGCGCCCGCGAAATCTGGAGAATCCTGTTTGCGGAGACTCTGACCCAGTCTAGGGGGATCACCCGGCTTCCGTACGCCTTGCGGCTGCTCGACACCCAGTCCCCTCCTCTGCTGTACCTGGCCCGGTCCTTGCAGGTTCACGCCCCATTAGCACCGTCCTGCTATCGGCAGGGTCAAGCCTTCTTCCGGATGCATCTTTTCGTTGCCTCTTCCTTGCCCTGGGGTATAATAGCAGCCCGCCGACCCGCCCCTAAGGTTCCGGCTTCTCCATTCGGGCCCTCTGTCCACGTCTGCAGACCCCATTAATGGTCCAGCCCCTCTTCCCTTTGGTGTTGTGGAGGGGCGAGGCTTGTGTTTCGTTTGTTGCCTGCAGCGCGACTCTTCTTCGACGCCATTCGCTCGTGAGGGTGACCATGTACGTACGCACGCGAGCATCCCAGTCTACCGTTTGGGCTTGGACAAATGAGAAGCGTTGTTGAAAATGCGGATGGCGCTCCAAGTCAATTCGATCTATCTATCCCTAGCCCCTTTTTCCTGGCTGACCAGCAGATCTCATAAGCCCGCTCATTCAGTCATCACTTCCGGTACGTAAGCTCTATCTACACAAAAGGAAAGAAAAGGGGAATCAGGGTAAAAGGGGGGGGGAAGGGAAAAGTGATAGGTTAGACGCAAGGAAACGGTAGAAAGGAAAATAAAGAAAAGTGTACACGCGGATTTCAACGAGTAGTCCCAAAGATCAAAGGGGCATATCCTGTCCTCTGACCAAGTCGTCCCAAAGCGCCCTTCTCCTTGGTCGCTGACCTACATTCCAGCAGCGACTTCGACCCCTTCCCATAATCAAAGAATAAAGAAAAATTGAAATGTGATTCGAATGTGACGTGAACAGAAAAGAATATTGCCGGTCCAAAAGACCTCCAAAATTTACTCAAATCATATTTGGGTAAGAGGCCTCGAGGCCCACGATTTGTGGTTGAGAAACGTGCACAACATGATGGTGTTGCGGCGGCGGTGCCGAAGTCATATGGTGCTGCGGCGGTAGTTGCGGCATCATTGTGGCTGCGGAGGCAGGCGTGGGCGTTGGCGTGGGCGTGCTGGGATCTGGCTTTGGTCTCGCCATGTTCGAAGCTGCGAGTGATCGACTGTTGCTGCTCTCCCGGCGACGCTTGGGAGCATCCTTCACCTTAGTATGAGTGTGGCACTTTTGCGAATGTCAGTTGCCAGTGTATGGAACAGCTTTGATATGGGGTCCTGTTTACCTTGTACGCGTGCCTGAACCATGTGGTGCCCTTCTTTTTGCTGCTCACAAGGGCAATCCATTCGTTGCAACTGCCGCAGAGGCCTTCCCACACATCGGGGTTTCCATCCATGCGTCTCGTATCCTGCGGCTCTTGGAAAGGGTTGCCAGTTGCAGCGCTGATGCCGTGAGTGAAGGACTTGTCGTACCAGTACGCCGAGTTCTTGAGAACCAGCCACCTGCCAGGCTTGCAGATGCCACACCAGCCTTCACGTTTGTTGCCGTGTCCACGAACCCATCTAGGGGTATAAAGGTCGCCCTCGAAGCGAAGCTCCTGCTCATGAGGAACCATGTCGGGATCAGATGGATTCATGTCCTCTGGCGGGGGAGGAATTTGCTCTTCATGCAGAGAGGCGAACAGATCAGGTGGATCCGACAGATCAGTGAAGTGGCCATGCAGCGAATGCGGATCCCCGTTGCTTTGGAGCATTCTAAATAGTCCATGGGAAAGCAGAGGCGCAGGGGCTTCCAGATGATGGTGATCATGATGCAGGGGCTGCGATGGAAGCTGTTGCGATGGTAGCTGAGATGGCAAAAGCATGCTGTTTCGCTGCATGATCGAAGGGCCGGCCACCAAGAAAGGGGCGTGTGCTGTAATAGAAGTTAGTGACTGTCCTGTTCATCGTTTCTGTCGAGGCGCAACCCTTGGAAAGAGATAGTTACGTACGCTGATGGGTAAGGAACGCATCATGCCCGCCGTTGTACATATATGGCTGGGGAACTCGTCGATTAGACACGTTTCCATAGGACCCCGTAGACCAACGCTTGTTCCTTGCTACCTCAACACTGTAAGGCGCTGAGCGAGCATGTGGTCGAGGAGAAGGCGACGCGCGTCCACGGCTCTGCGTCCTGACAAGCTCGGTCCGTCCATGAGGCGTCATGCGGGGTGAGGCGACGGGCGAAAGATGCGTCGATGACATGAGCGAGTTCCGGTTCGAGGTCGGCCGGTAGTCTGAGCTGTATGAAGGAGCCTCTGAGAGAGCAGTTGAAAAGTCATCGCAGGATGTCAGGTCTGAAAGAGCGCCAGAGGTAGACATTGTGAAGGAAGAACCGGAAATTCGGCGAGGATCCACGTCGACATGCCCCTCGAACCTGACAGCATCGTGCTCGTTGGCGCTGTTGAACTTCAGATCGAGAACCGGGATCGCCTCATCAGTGGTATAGGCTTGTCCGATGGGCATTTCTGAGTCGAAGCCGTGCATGCCGTAACTACCATAAGGCTTATGATCCCAGAAGTCTATACACGTATGTTAGCAGTGGTCTAAGTTGAGGTTCAAGCATATTTACTCTTGTCATGCGGTATTGGAGGAAACATTTCTTGGTGCATAGAGACGGGTCGAGACATGATATCACTGGGTGTCTGTTCAATGGACAGAGACGGAGAGTCCCATGACTGTAGCGACGAGAAGTCATCACTCAAGCAGTAAGAGAAGCCCTCGTGGATGGTTGCTGGTCGAGGCCTCGGTTGTGATGTTGGAGTTGTCCACACATTATTAGGTGCCGCTACCTCCTCTTGCTTCGAGAGGTCGTTCTCGTCCATGTTGTAGATAGAACTAGGCTGGGGGGAACTATTGATGCTGGTATCGTTGTTTGTGAAGATGAATGAAGGAGTCTGATATTGTTGTTGCCTATCTCACTGCGTAAGTCTTGCTAACGCAAATCGCACGATCGGGTGACAGGAACTTACGACGGAACATGAGCCGAGTCCATGGCCGACGATGGAATATGTAGCCAACCTAAATATCCCAACGTGTCTGAATTGTGGTCAGCATGAATTTGTAGACCAAGTAAGGCTAGAGTGGTTGACAGCACGTCCTGGTCCACACTGTCCAGGCACGAAAGCAGGACCATCCCCGTCTGAGATGTGACTTACTTGAAGTGGTCGTTGCGCAATGACCAGACCTGGCAGATGATAATCTCCGGCGAAGCGTGGGTGGGCTGGCCAGTTGCAAATATAGAGCAGCTGAACTTGGGACAAGAGGACGGGAAAAAAAGAGAAAATGCAGACAATGGGTGACTTGAAGGATGGTTTGGGTTCGAGAAAGACAATTCGACAATATGTGGCTCGGGGTCAGGAAGGAGCGGATGGGCCTAAAGATATGTGCGACGCAGGTGATGGCGTATCTCGTTGGCTGGAGGGTTCTGTGGCTGCCACGAGAGAGCCAGCTCTAGACAAAGGGTATAGTAGAGGTATTAAGAAGCAGATGCTATAGGCCTCGAAAAGCAATGGTTAAAGGAGTGACTGGTTTAGTGGGAAAACCGAGCTGGCTGTAAAGTGGGAAGACGCGCAAACGGAAGCAGAAGAGCAAGGAGGAGGGTGATGCCGCATCCCGGGAGTATAAGAGAAGATGCGTGCAGCGACTTAGAAGCATCATCCTTGAACAGGATCGAGGTGACGGGCATGGTATGTCTGGCAACCAACGTTCGGTAGGAACAGGGCCGGACACACGCTGCTCCTCTCTAACTGCTAGGCAGGTTTGGGGTAAGCAGAGACAAGGTGTGCGAGTATGAACTTGAGGAGGTGGAGACCAGGGTGATCCGGGTCTTGTCACAAGTATGTGTGGTGTGAGATCCGGGAAGGGAGGCGTGGCTGAGTAGAGCCAGGAAGACGGGGATCCGATGTGACAGGGGTCAAGGATCGTGCTTTCTAGTCCGGGGCGAGTAAGGCTTCCGGCCAGGGCTCCGCTCAGCGCAGCTTGCCTTACCTTTGCCAACCCGCGGTGGGCACGGAGTAGCACAGCCCAGGACAACGAGATGGGCACGGAGTGTAGAGGATCCACGATGCTGAGCACCAGCCTGGCAAAAGTATCCAGAAGCTGAGCATGCCCGGAAGTGGGCGAGGGCAAGCCTCTAAACCGTGACCTCCGGTGCCTGAGCTGAATCCACTAGCTCAGCCCACGCGTCATACTGTAAATGATTTTGTCAAGAAAAGAGGTGCTCGTCTCATAACTGCACGGCGGAATCATGAGCTCAACCCACTCGCCAAGGTCCTCGCAGGTACAGCCCTGTTAGTCACCATCTCATAATCCTCCGATCATCACGGCAAGATCGCGAATGTAACTGGGTGCGAGCGTTCCTGTTGCAGACAAAAAGGCAGCCGAACTTCACGATACTAAATGCTCGATTCCAGACGCCGGAACGATATGGCAGGACTTCCAGGACAAGATTGGCTCAGGGATACATTGGCCTCTACTTTCTGATGACGGAAGCAATGAACATGCTCGAAGCTGACTTCACGCGGCTGGAAGCTAATCGTAGCACCCTACTCTGTGCAAAGCGAGCGCAATACGCCCGCAAATGGGTGCCGGAAGAAATCCTTTGTGAGGTGCGTGGCATTGATAGGATGAAGAGTGAAGAGCCTGGCGCCCAATTGGGCCTACCAAGTATAGCTGCGACTTGTCGGAGCTGCGGGTCAGCAGTGGCTGTCAGAAGTAAAAGAGCAAGACCACCATCTTGGTAGCCACTGCAGGAAGACCAAGCATCCCGGGAGACGAGGCCAAAAGGAAGTTGTGTGGCACAGGAGCCCGGTAAAGAGGAGTGGACCATTTCATACGGCTTGGCTGAGGTAGACAAGGAGGAGGCCTTTTCCAAGAGGAAACTGAAGGCCTCCTCCATGATGGCGTGCTAGCTGGACCAATGGCATCTCGTATGGGCCACTGGGGGACTTTTCCTTCAAGGCGAACAAAGAAGCAAGAAGCGGCAGGCCAATGCACAATAAGTGGAGGGGGCAAGGTATCGGGGCCAACGGGTTTGGAAGGGAAATCTTGGGAGTGCGGGACAGGCGACGTTTGAGGTTGTCGATGACATGATCAGTCACGGTGATCTGATTCGCTGGCTGTGGGGTTGCAGCGAGTCAGGGGTTGGAGCGGGAGTCCCCACCATCCTGATCCACGCTAGTCCCGTTGTGACCTCCCGGCAGCCTTACACGCTCTACGATTCGTTGAGACGATGCTTGCATGAATCCGCCCGGGGTCTGCTCAGGGGCTTCTGTGTCTCGGGATTGTCGCAGAACCTCCAGCAGGGTTCTTGAAGACCAATCGCCAAACACCCCCCCCTCGTCCCCGGCTCTCATATGGATCTAGCCAATCAGCGGGTCCACGGAATTCTGCACTGTAACGTGCGCACAGCCCCGGTGAGTTAAGGCTGGAAGGATTCGAGAAGGAAAGAAGGAAAACTGATGAGGACCACGATACAGAACGGCCGCACTGTCATCCATACTCTCGATACCAACGGACACGCACCACCATTATCTTTCCGACCTCGTACAACCTCATCCGACAGTCATATTGAAGTTCTGGGGAAACGTATCCACAACTCCCTCTCCCTCGGTCAGGCTGGGGGATCTGTTGGTACCAAGCAAGCATCGCAGGGCGCAATACATTAATCTGCAATCAATCTGTATAATGATGAATAGATGCTAGCTACCTAACCCGGACGGCTATTTTTATCTCCCCAGAGATTCGTCTGCCCAAAGTGGGCAGACGAATTCCACATTGGGCTCCTCAGCCTCCTCCTCCCTTCGACTCATCCAACAAGCCGCCCGTTGAATAACGGCCTGCGCCATCGCCGTTCTGTCGGGACCCCCACCCCAAAGCTCCGTGCGTCGAGATGGATACAGCACGCATCGATGATGTACCCGTCCTGCAGTAGTGTGTCTCTTTACCTACAGGAAAGTAGAGTAGGTAGGTATGGGGATGTCTGAATGCCAGAGGCTTGTCATGTCGGCAGTCCGAAGACTTCGTCCGCCACACCTTCTAAAACCCAGCTCGACGTTGCTTTGCGCAAGCAAGCTGACCAATCCCGGCTTACGGTCAAAAGGTCAGCAGGCGTTGCATCGAGGATCTGACCACCGCAGATTCGCGCTGAGCTTTCAAGGCCACAGCCCGGTTCCGAAACCAACGTCGGCCGCGGCATGACTCGGGTCCCTTAGACCTGCTCATCGGGTTCGACGCGTCTTGACGTGCGCAATCGACCACCGACCACGGTTCTGAACCTGGTTGCCAGCGGGACGCGTCCACAATTTCCTTCTGCTCGTTTGGCAAATTCAACGCCCTCGTCCTCTCGTTGGTCCATGGTGGCCACGGTAAGACTTCCATCCCACCTACCTTAGTTTCACGCAAGACCAGGCCTGAGTCTGGCGCTCGCCCCATCACGGGTCCGATGCCCTGAGCTACCAAGCCGGGGTGATGCTTCTTCCACGGCTTCTAGCGCCAACGGCCGCGTCGCAAACCCGGAAAGCTTGGGTTGCTCAGCGCGTGCGCAAGTGGTCCCATCTCCGATATTCAGGTCGCGCTAGCACGATCGGCATAAATGACTGTGTCCGTGCCAAATACGCAGCTGGTCTGTTCAATCTCGTCGAAAACAGTCTCCGATGGGGCCGCCATGTTAGCAGGTGTTAGCTGCTTAAGGTAGGACCTTCTGTGAACAGAGCTTGTTTGGCATGTCGGTGCTACTTCACGTCCCAGCTACAAGGGAATGCTGGGATATTGTGCATGAAAGACGACGTCAGCCTAATCCACCTCTTAGTTTTGACACGCTGGCAAGCCCATCGTGGCGTGGAGCAAACGAGCTTCTCAAACATGGTATTCTAATCACCGGTATTCTGAAGGCTAACCTAGACTGTGTGGGGTAAGGTAAACATGGTAGTTGCTGCTCGGCAGTGCCCAATGGGAGGAACTTGACTACTAGTATCCTCTTGATCCCCTTCCGACCCACGCAATTTCAAGATCCTCGGTGTTTCCGCGAAGCCACCATGATTCGAATTGGACGGAATGCAAGAAACTTGGCTCCTCATACGCGTGTCGTTCGACTTCTCCTGACATGCAAACGCACTGATGCCAAACTGTAAGAGCGCTTCAAATGTCCAGCCGATGGAACGCCGCGATGATCGACCGACAATGACTGGCTCCCCCTGCCGGCGGAGATTTTATAGCGTCATTTCCGCCGAACCCCTGTGATTTTTCAGGCAGATCCCCCCTCAAGGTTTCCTATGACAAACCTTCGGAATTGGAAACAAATCCATCAAATCTTCATAACCATGCCTGGTCAGAGGTTTCTACTCCTTGTTGATCCTCTTCCAAACTTCGCCCTCGGCTGCTGCGAGGCTTTCGCTAGCGGCAACCGCCCACTTCTTCGCCGCGCCCCAGACTCCTTGAGCATCCTCACTCAGTGACGTATTGGCTACCGAGGCATCATGCGCTGCTCGTTGATCGCTGCTGAATTCTGTCGCGTTGATGTTCTGGTGATAGCCTGGTGGATGAGAAAAGTCAGAAGATGCCGCATTGGCTGTTCCAAAGCCAGCAGGTACTGCAGTTGT
This sequence comes from Stachybotrys chartarum, assembly GCA_001021365.1. Taxonomy (NCBI): domain Eukaryota; kingdom Fungi; phylum Ascomycota; class Sordariomycetes; order Hypocreales; family Stachybotryaceae; genus Stachybotrys; species Stachybotrys chartarum. Next base: position 2,483,226 of record LDEE01000003.1, read on the forward strand.
TGTAGAAGAGCCACCATAGGCCGAATAAGAAGCAGTTGGTGCAGGATATGACATTTGGGGTGGCATGGGCATCGCAGTAGTCTGAGGTGGTTGCTGCTGTGCGGCTTCACCGGCCTTCGGTGGTGAAGTCGCATGCCCTGCCGTACTCGTCGGTGCGGGCACAGCTCCTGGCTGTGGAGGTGGAGGGCCGACATGCTCAACTTTCTGTGTTGGCGTGGGTTGAAGAACGCTGGCCGGTGCTACTGAGCCAGTCGGCACAGGTAGAGAAGGCGCCGCTCCTGGTTTTGCTGGAGGGTAACCGGTCTCCGTGGTTTGGGTGACAGAGCTGTGGATATACTCTTGATTGTCCGTTGCGTCTTGAACGGTGGCCGTCTTGGGGGTTACGCCAGATGCCTTGCTGGCATTGATGGGGCTGGATTTGTACACTGGAATGGCAGGCATTGCGAGGTTGTGAAGGGACAAGCGGGATGAGCGAGGCTGATACTCTAATCGGATCACCGACTACCCAAATAATAAGGCAGATAATGAACTTTACAGGTAGGGGCAAATGCTGTACGGGTTGCTGTTCCTTGTTGTGAAGGTGAGCTGAAGGTGGCAACGTCATGGCGTTACGTCAGGTGACCTTGATGTAGTACCTGCCTACCTACCTACCTAGCGTTACCGTTGAATTTGCGTGCCAGTAAGTGCACAACAAAGAACAATATATCGTCGCATAACGACATCATGTTGTGTGTGAAAGACCCTCATTTCAAGACTCGACATTTTAACGTGAAATGGCGTTATTATTGTGGTTTTCTGGCACAATGAAAGTATTCAAACCCGTCCAAGGATGTTCTAGGTCTCACAGATGAGGCGCTCACATTTTGACATTTGATGAAACTTGGCCGGTTTTGAAGTCTAACGACATTCGAAACTCTTCGTGTCATAAATCATAGCGGTGTGTAATCATCGTGTATTGTAAAATGGTGTGTGTCGGTGGGTAAAGGAACGATGAAATTGTGGTTATTCGGTAGCCAACTCCTAAAGAAGTGCCAACGACGCGCAGTCCTCATACAGTTCCCAAGTCAGATGAATCTAGACCCGGGATGAGTCTGAGCAAAAATGATGCGATATGGTCAGTTTCGCCATTGAGAACTGGATCTTGTATGTGTATGAGAGTAGAACAAGTCTGAGTGCCTGGCGACTTGCTGAGAAAATCTCGGTCCATATATACTCCGGGAGCTAGACTGATTTGGGAAACGAAGGGAGATGCGCTTCCTACCATCGGTGCAGTTGGATGGAGAAGCGGCGCCTGGGAGAGGTGCAAAAGATGGTTTCGACCCCCCAAGCTTCAACCTTTCACCTCCCACCAATGTGACGCGGCCAATCGGACAAGCTCCTTGAGTAAGGGTAACAGCCCAAAATGGTCGGGAAAGTCAGTGAGAGGGTCCTCCTCCGAGAGGGTATGTTCGCTCGCCATGACATTTGGGTATATGGGCAATTATTGGATCGCGAGGCTGACATGTTTGCACCGCAGGGTTGGAGAGGACCGACAATGGCATGAAGTTGACGACCTGGCCGGACGTGACGCCAATCAACCAAAAGAACTACTACACGTGCGACCCAAAGCTCTATATAGCCTTCTTCCTCCACTTACAGATTGTTTCAGGGACTACATGAAGCGCGATGATCAGGTGCTTGCTCTCCGACTCCAGAGCGATGCCACGCGCGACCGGTTGGTGCAAAGTGCTCGCGATCGCGACCGCGCGCTTTCCAAGACTGCGAATGGCGACCTCCCTCTGCCCACGGCTGACATTCCCGAAGACGATGGCGCTGTTACGCCGTCCAGCGCACTCGATCCCTCGAGGGTCATTGTGATCCATCCCGGAAGCCAGAATCTACGGATCGGGTTCGCGAGCGATGCGTTACCGAAGACGATACCAGCGACTTTGGCCACCAAATTCCCCCAAACAGAGTCCGAGATGAACGAGGCTCTCCCGCGGAGGCAGTTCGAGGCCAAAACCGTCGACCAGCAGTACGGCGAAGAATGGACCAAGAAATACACAAAGCTCTGCAACGACTTGAAGGTTGACATGCGCGCAAATAAGCGCAAGGTCTTGCCCAACTCCAAGGAGCTTGTCCAGACCTTCAATCGTCGTACAGAGGCCGAGATTATCCAGAAACACAACGATCCGCTTGAGATAGAGTGGACGGACATCAAGACGCTGGAGGATCCCGAGTCTTTAGCGTCCTGCTTCATTGGAAATGATGCGCTGCGCGTTCCTGATGATTCTGAACCCAAGTTCAAGCTTTGGTGGCCCATCAGCCACGGGTGGTGGAACGAAGACGACTATACCAGCCAGGAGCACCTCTACGATGACCTCGAGACGCTGCTGGACAAAGCCCTGCGGCAGGAGCTCGGCCTCGCGACAAATAGCGAGTGGCAGCAATATAGCTGTGTGTTTGTCATTCCGGATCTTTACGACAAGAAATATGTAGAGCAGGTGCTGCGGTCTTGTATGACCTGGTTCGAGTTCAACCGAATATGCTTCATACAAGAAAGTATGGCAGCTACCTTTGGCGCCGGTTACACACAGGCTTGCGTTGTCGACGTTGGTGCAAAGAAGACATCTGTGACGTGTGTCGAGGATGGGCTCTGCATTGAGGATTCGAGGATCAATCTCAAGTATGGCGGCTACGACATCACCGAGACATTTATCAAAATGATGCTATACGACAACTTCCCTTACCAGGAAATCAACCTACAAAGGCGATACGATTTTCTATTGGCCGAGGAATTGAAGATGAAGCACTGTACTATGTCGCAGGCTGATATCTCGGTTCAGCTATATCAATTTCATGTACGCGCACCTAATCAGCCCACCCGAAAATATCAGTTCAAGACATATGACGAGGTCATCCTCGCGCCGATGGGTGTCTTCGAGCCGTCAATTTTCGACAACAGCACGAAGCTCAGGGGCCGGAGAAAGCTAGTCGAGCGCTCTTACAACGCGTACGAGGTCGACGTACCTGATGATCCAACTTCGGCCGCCCAGCTGGCGATTCTCGCCTTGGTCAAGCCATCAATTACTTCGAATGCGAATGGTTTTCCCCAGCCACAGCCGGATATATCGACTCCAATGAAGGAAAAGTCCCAACCATTCAATTTTCTTGGACGTATTGATACCGGTACCAATGGAACTCCAATGGGTTCGCATGCCGGATCTCCGGCTCCAGAAGGCACCAGCACACCTGTTCCTCCACCGTACCTATTCGGAGCTGCCAAAGACGGTACCAACGGCGGCAGCCCGGCTCCCAGTGCTAGCCGCGCAGCAGGCACGCCTGTGCCTGGCCAAACGTCTCAAGTTTCACAACCTCCACCTGGTATGTTCGTTGACGCCGCGGCCCGAAGCTTCAAGGCTTTGGCGGCGGAACGAGATGCCGTGCTTCCCATTGCGCCCCTGGATATTGCCATACTCACGAGTATCCAAAATGCCGCTAAAGGCGACGAAAAGAAGCTCCGTGATCTACTAGGTAGCATCATGGTCATCGGCGGCGGCTCCAAGGTACCCCATTTCGGAGTGGTGTTGGAAGAGAAGCTCAAGGCTAGACGACCTGATCTGATTGACAAGATCCTTGTCAGCAGAAGCGCACGAGACATGGATGAGCAAGTGGTGGTTTGGAAAGGAGCGAGCGTGTTTGCGAAGCTCTCCACCAACGACTCATGGATTACACCATTCGAGTTTGAGAGGCTGGGTGCAAGGACTTTGCATCATAAAGTTCTATGGGCATGGTAATCAGGGAGATGGGAGATGGTTGCGATAGAATATCTGCGGAGTTTGGGCATTATATATTTGGGAGGAAAGGTACCGTGTGCATGCTCCCGGGTAGTTCATATGACAGCAAAGGACAACGAGATATCTGAGAACAGTATCAAGGGGCTCCCAGAGAGCTTTCACTGTAAATTTGTTTAACCATATTGCTTCCAATCTTTGACATTAAACCCCATCGAAAGTCAATAGATGGGTTGGTACGCCGACAATGAACAATTTATTCAAACGTCCTAGCACATGTTTTTGCGTCAACCACCAAATTCAACATGATTATGTAATGGTGAGCTCTACGCGACGCGGGCAATACACACATCAGCCGTGATTGCCACTAGGTAGCTACTCAATCAACCGGCAACCTAAAGAGCTCTTGTGGTCCATCATGTAGATATCCCATTACACCTCTTGTACACTACCAATTCGTCAACGCGATGCCTTTCTCCTCTTTCTCTCGCTATCTGCCATTCTCCGCCTCGACGACGACATTACAGGGCGTGACGTACTTATTGGGCATATCTCTCTTCTCGATCTCGTTTCTCGTCTTCCTTAACAGCTCGGTATCATTTGTGGTTACCGACCTCATTGGCCAGAAGAAAAATGTCGGAGATGTCGTTGGCACCTTGGGGTTTGTGGACGAGATCGTGGCGTTAATCGCATGCCCGGTCTGGGGGTTGATTTCGGATCGATTGGGAGTACGATGGGTTGCGATGATAGGTTATGCCATTATCAGCATCGCGTTGGCTTTGTTTGTCCAGGCGAGAAACGTCTACCCGCAGCTTATCCTGGCACGCATATTCTTCGCAGTCGGTGCGTCCGCGGCGTGAGTACACTCGACCAAGCCCTACTGGAACGGAGTGCTGACCAGAGCAGGGCTACGATGGTGACCGCAATCCTGCCTTCGTTGACAAACGAACCCGACACCTCGGACTCATCGCAGCGTATAACCAAAGCGACACGAAACCCACGCCTTAGCGTGGCGTTTTCTGTCGAGTCGGAGGCCACCATCACACCAGAACGATATACGCAAACACAGTCTGCGAACGACGCATCCTCGGGGTCGCCTACCACGGAGAACGCGAGACTAGGGGGAGATCCATCTACATTGGCGGGCTATGTTGGTTTATTCACAGGGTGCGGTGCGCTTGTTGCATTGTCTCTCTTCCTCCCATTGCCGACACAGTTTGGCGAGATTGACGGCGTAACTCCTGGAGAAGCTGTTTCATACAGTTTTTACGTGGTAGGACTCGTCGCCTTTCTGGTTGCCATATTTGTGGCATTTGGGCTACGCAATCTGAAAGGCGAAGAGGGCAAGGGATGGAGGTTGCTTCTGGGTCGCAAGAATCGGGACGCCAACGACGGCGAACTTGATTCCGAAGGAATTGACAATCTTGGAAAGGAGGTAAGAAAGCAAGCGCCGTTACTCAAACGCTCGACAGGTGTCATATCATATACTCATGCTAGCAGAAGCTCGTACCTTATCTTCACCTACTCCAGGATTCGGTGATTCTGGGACTCACCGACTCACGGATTGCCCTTGGATACATTGGTGGATTCGTGGCACGGGCATCGACAGTCGCGATATCCTTATTCATCCCTCTTTTCGTGAATACCTTTTTCATCAGCCGAGGATTTTGCCAGGGTTCGCCCAATGATCCTTCACCAGAGCTCAAAGAGGAATGTCGAACGGCTTACATACTATCCTCCATCTTGACTGGAGTTGCACAACTTATGGGTTTGCTCTGCGCGCCTTTGTTTGGATACTTATCAAGCAGGACCGGCCGTGTGAACTACCCGGTAATTGTTGGGAGCGTGTTCGGAATGGTCGGATATACGATACTGCCGCAGTTATCGAGCCCGGAGATCAAGAACGTAGATGGGAGGGGAGGGACACCGGCCATCTTCCTGGTGGTTTCGCTTATCGGCATCAGCCAGATCGCAGCGATCGTATGCAGCTTGGGCTCTCTAGGCCGCGGGGTTCTGGCTGTAGACATGTCCCACCGCGCGCGGTCCGAGGTCACGATTGCGCCCGGGGAGGACGAAGCCCCCGAGGAGACGCAGCCGCTTATTCGCATACCCACGGAGCGGACCCAGGTCTCTAGAGTTCGGCTAAAGGGCTCCATCGCTGGCGTGTATTCGCTATGTGGAGGAGCAGCGATTCTGCTGCTCACCAAGCTCGGCGGATACCTGTTTGACAAGGTGTCCCATGGAGCACCGTTCTACATGATGGCAATATTCAATGGGATTCTGCTTGTGGCGAGCTTGTTGATGGATGCTTCTCAAGCTTTTGCAAGGAACCAGTCAGTATAGTAGTATCAATGGGACCACCATAGCTTAGTGTCAGACGAATTGAGACCACCGTAGGCCGAGATCAGACAGCACAGAGACTGCTCGCCGCGCATTGGGTTTGCTTCTCGATGCTAGCAGGTCTCAACAATCAGACTGTCCTCCAGCTATGGTTCGGTAGATCTTGACGGCTGATGCCGGATGCACTCGACGCCGGGCCGCGCGATCTGCCATCGCATTGGCGGCACTGTGGTAAAAGGCCTCGGAGCAATTGAGGTTCTCCGACGGCCCCACGGTGACCTCATTGTTCAAGACACCAGGCCCACAGCCCCGAATATCTCAAAGCTGGCCTACCTTAGCTGGATGCGGGATGGTCCACCAGTGAGCGTGGTCAATTCGGACAGACAGGGGAAAAAGTCTTGGGAAGAGCCAGACGATCTGTTATGCTTTGCGCGCATGCAGCTAAGGGGGACGGTGTGGACGAGAAGCGAATCACAACATCGGCGCCCACACCCTCAACTTTCGGATACGAGGATGGAAGCGTGGATCTGCGTTAGAATCCCAAGCCAGAATCGGCAAAAGTTACGGATTCACAAGACGACCCGATGGCCTAACAAAGTTTGTCTCTCGGAGCAGTACTCAGTGGGCTTGACAAAAGCGGTCGCTAAGTGCTTGCTGGTATGGAGGTTGCGGTGGTGTTGCCAAAAATTACCACGAGAAAGCTGTGAAACTGGATACTCAAGAGACGATCTGTTATGGACCGGAACTACGTGATTAGTGGCGCCGCTTTTCCAGGGGTTAGCAGCCAGTTCGCCGTGGGTGAGATGGTCGAGGAGGATGTGAACCCGAAAACGGAGGGAAAAAAGCGAGTCCACGATTACGTTGGGGGGGNAAAGGTTGCTCGTTGCTTCGTCTTTGTGAGGTATTTCCTGACAGGGATCTGATGGACCATGTCATGATGATTTATTCGAGTGCTGGGCGGGGCCAGGGCACGGACATTGGCACTTATGTCTGGTCTGAGCGAAGAAAGGAAAGAAGAAAGAAGCAACGCCGGAACCGCAACGGAAGAGCAAACAAGCGCCGGGCCCATATGGCAAAGGACCGCAACGTAGCCGACAAGGTTCGAACAGGCTCGTTTATGCTTCGGTTCTAACGGCATCGACTCAATGGTGCTATCACGCAAGCAGCAATGGTCCCTGGTGCCACACCACAGCATGTGAAGTGGTAGCCCGGAGGCAACAACATGGTTCCTCGGATGCCGTGACCAGAGCCTCAATGGTCATTGTAAGCTTACACAGCACCTCGTGCAGTCTTGGGTAAACTTATGGCTATCTAGGCTTCGTCGCGTGCATCCATTGTCCAACGTACAACTACGCAACGCCTTTGTGGTATCAGCATACAACGACATGGTCTCATGCTATGCCTCATCTTGAAAATTTTTCAAGCAGAGACTTGACCAAATTAACTGAAATGTCATTGCATCCACAGCCGTGATAGACGGCTAAGTGGCTGCTGCGGTGTGGTCGAGAACTCTATTGGTTCGTGTGCCTGAGGATATTGGTCTGAGGAATGCAATAGTGACGATGAACGTGACCGACTTCCTACTGCGGGGACGCTGTTGCCTCCAAGCGTGCGCCGGTAAGACCGTCTCTATGTGAGCCGCATGCCTGAGACAGGGATCCCCGCTACCAGGAGTTAGAGACGTGCGCCTAGAAAGCGATTCCTCTGGATCGATGACCTCCATCCACTTCTCAACGCCTGCCCAGCGTCCCGTTCTCATCACAGAAACGGCCAACGGAAAACAACATGTTACGGTAACGCTGGGTGCTTGGTTGATGACATCATTGACGACGCTGCTGGCCTACCCACTAATCCTGGGGGAATGGATGTGGCCCAAGATCTGGTTTACGAGGAGATCCTGCTAATCATTGGCTGCACGGATCGGATCACGATGCTTCCCATGGGAAAGGGTTAAAAAAAAAAGTTGGAAGCGTTATCCGTACTGTACAGGGGCGTAGCTTTGCCACAGCCAATGGGGAACGAGATGCGGCGCTCGGCAGCAGCCACGGCCAAGAGCCAGGGACAGGGGTCGCTGGGGCGCATCTTCTAGCGGGGTACTTGCTCTAGATGTGCGGATGCCTGCAGTACACGCATGTTGCGGAAGGCTGCACCGACCTCCTTCCAACATCGCTGCACCTTCTTCCACGGCCACCCTGGCTGAAATGTCTCGCTTCCTGGCCTTGGGACTGTGTTTCTCCACATGTCCATGATGGTTGTATCCCTCCCATCCACGCGCTCTCCCGCCCTCCGTTAGCCCTGGAACTGGACTGCAACACGACCTCGTAGGGGATAGTGCCAGCGGTCCCCTCCTCTACTCCTGTCTTTGTCCCCGATCGAACCTACTTACACGCATAGAACCCAAGGTTGTACAGGGGAGGGGAGGGGAGGGGAGGGGTTGGGCTGGCGCTTGCCCCTCGAAACCGGCCGACCGCCTCGATGCCGACGTGCAGTAGCCCAACTCCGTCCCATGCTCTGGCTTGCACGTCACAGCTGCAATTGCCTGGTTGGCGACCGTTGGCATGCAGTGCTGGCTGCATCGAGTGACTGGCTCGTTTCAACACGTCTTGATCGCCCGGCCAACTCAACAGCCCGTACGGCGTAGCAAAAGATCACCAGCCCCTGCCCTGCCCACTTTGCTGCCTTCTTCTGTTGACGCCCAGCTCTTCTGAGTAGGAGGGCATGCAGATCACTGGCTGCCGCCTATTCCAAGCTGCGAGCTAAGCAGTTTCCGAAGCATGCTGTCAACGCCTTACCCACCCACCAGTTGATGCCGTGCCAGTGGTGCTGCTTGGATGGAGTCGTGCAGTTTAGTCACTCGGTTCGACGGTACACCAATGGACCAAGACGGCCTGGGCGGCATGCCCCAACGTGCGCCAACCCGGCAGCTGCCACACCTATTTTGCTTTACCAGCCACGCTTCTCCAGTCCCGGCCTGCCTACAGAGACAACTTGCTTCAGCACGCTTGTTCCTGGCGTGTCCATCTACCCGCTTCGAGTTGGTCAAGTCAAAATAAGAGGGGAATTCTGGAGACGGCGCGGTCAACCAGAGCCCAAGCCTAATGATACCGTCACTTTCTCCCTTGCACGAAGCCATAGGAGTCTTGGCCGGCGGACCCCGGATCCAAGCCGATTGTTCTTGGCCGCCCGGCCCCACGAGCAGACAGACATGGCCCTTCGCACGGCTTCCCGTATCCCTGGATTTGTTGGACGAATAACGTCAGTTGCCATTCATCATCGCCCGATCACTTGTTGGGCACGAGAAACGTTTTCAGTGAACGTCCTAGAGGGCTCTTGGCGGACTCGTTAGCATGGCCGACGCCCGTGGCTATTATGTATAGGCTCATGGCAACGGCCGGAGCCATGCCACAGTGGCACTATGCGTATTGCGCTCTACCGTGGTGGTGTTTCTGCATGAGTGACTCGTCCGTGCCTCATGTTGGTAGCTCACGCCATTGGCATCCGTCATCGGGACCAAATCCTCGAGGCAATACGGCATTGTCCATGCATTACCATCGGCCCATAGCCTTGGCCGAACTCATTCAGACTTTGCTACCATGGCCGTTGGCCGGCTTACCCGCATGCCCCAACCCTCCGAGTTAGTCTCCTTGTCATGTAGGTTCATGCCTTCCTGCTGGACTAACCCATGGCATACACACCATGTTGATAGCTCCGTGATCATCCTGTCCAAGACTCTTGCAGTGGATCCTCCTTGGATGTCATTGCTCCAGTGACCTCCAGCCACATCCGCATGCAGATGGAATACTAGGAAGAAGTGATCCATCGTATCACCGTTTAGTGCGAGTCACACTTCATCATGATGTTCCTGCTGGTGCCCTGCCGTAGCACGCCATGTCATACCTGCCCAGTGAGAGCTTTGCTGCTATCCCCGCCGACCAAGATATAAACCCGTTGCCAGCCTCCTCCTGCATTCTCCTGCACCTCTCTCTCATCCACACATCGACAAGTCTCCAGCCTCTCCCTGCCAACCACCCTTTTCAGAGTAACCGCCTCGTTCAGGTTACTTATCTTCCCTCGCTCCGTCTTGCTCTGCAGACATAAGGATACCTTCGTTGCACCCAACTCTCGCTCTTGAGTTTCAGCATCCACCACATCTTCATCATGAAGTTCTCCGCTGTCTTCCTCGCTCTGGCCGCTTCGGTCTTGGCCACTGATGATCATTATGGGAATCCTCACCACGAGACGACCCTGACAACCTTAACCACTTACACCACGGTCACCACCTGCCCCGTCACCTCGACCCACTACGAGCATGGAACGTGAGTAAACAACCTCTATGTGCCACCAAAGTATCCCCGCTGACCATCACCAGAACCCGCCAAGTGACTGAGCTCACCACCTCCACCATGACCGTAACGGAGGCCAAGACCATTGTCACAACTGTGCCTGGACCCACTGTCACCGAGGCTGTCACCCAGACAGAGGTCGAGATCACTTACACGAGCCTGTGCCCGGTCACCTCGACTGTCTACGGACCTGGAGAGACCCACGTTGTCACTTACACCGAGATCAGCACGATCGTCACCAAGGTTCCCACCACCGTCGTGGAGAACATCCCTGGTCCTACCGTGACCGCCACCGATCTCGAGGAGGTTGAGGTCACTCTCACCACGGAGATTCCTGTGACCGAGACCATCGTTGGACCTACCGAAACCTACGTGACCGAGCACACCGTCACCAACACCATCGTTACCAAGATTCACACTACACTCTACGAGACCGTCCAGGGACCTACTGAGATCCAGACCGCCACGGACGTGGTGCACTCCACGCTCACCAGCCTTTACCCCGTCACCGAGGTTACTACTATTGCTGGCGTTGAACAGACCATCACCTTCACCACCACCTCCCTCATCGATGTTGCCATTCCCACTACCATCCTCGCTACCGTCACCGCTCCCGGTGCCACTCAGACTGAGGTTGCCGTGCATGTTGAGACCAACACGGCTGTCGTGCCTGTTACCCATGTTGTGACTGTCAGCGGTGAGGCGGTGACCGAGGTCATCCCATCCACCAGCACCGCGGTCGTGGAGATTCCCAGCACCATCATTGAGACCGTGGTTCCCTCTGTGGCTCCTACCACCGTCATCCCTCCCCCCATCATCACCACGACTCCTACCCCGGTTCCCATGCCTACTCCGGTTCCCACCGGCGCTGCCCAGGCCAACCATGCTCCCGCCCTGGCTCTCGTCGCTGGTCTTGCCGGTGCCCTTGCTCTTTTCTAAGAAATGGCCATATCGACAGGATTGCACTGTGGGGTTTCTGAAAAAAGTGAAAACATGGGCGAAGATGGGTGGCGGGATTATCAACCACAGCATTTCGTCACACAAACCACCACAATACAAGGAGCGGTTGACGAAGGGCAGAGAGACAGGTCGAGAGAGTTCACTATTCCCTCGTTTTCTTTAACCGCCGGACTACACACGGCGTCAACCGTAATGTAATTGGAAGAGAAGGAGCTTTTTTTATTATTATTTTTTTTTTTTAAGATTTCTCTGTACCTATTTAATGAAGTGTCCTGGGTAACTCCTAGGGGCGCTGGCTTGGAGGGGGACAAGATTTGCATTTAGTGTTCTACGGATAGGGTCAGGAAAGGCATGGAATAAAACAAGTTAAACACCAATTTACTGCAACCATTTGCACATCTGAATATTTGAGTGAATATATGGGAATGAAAAATAGAGCAGATATTTCCTGAAGCTTCATGACTTTTTACCGCAAGTGAGCGTGCTTAGGGCAAGAGTCAATCGTAGTCAGACACATGATCTTATTGTTTGGCAACGAAGAAGCAAGAAAGTGCGAGTGAAAGCTGACCCTGGGCACGATTCATTTAATCGACAACGACCATAGTACATCCTACTCTTGTGGAGATGATGAATAAGAACAAAGGCCATGTCAGCGGGTTCTTAGATGGTCTCGCCGTGACACAGGGCTGACATGCGGGACGTTTGGTCAAGGGGATTGTTGAGAAGTCATCGTCCTGGAGAATACGAAATACCATTGCTGATGAAACTACAAGTCCGAGTTACAGTAGGGAGACCGGGTTGAGGCATTGAGCATTGAATGTTTAGTGTAGTCCAACAGCTGCAAGGATTTCAGCGTTCGGATTGTTCAAGGACCATTCCATGCGATGCCCTGAACAGCCTCGCACCAGCCACGAGGCGCCTACACAATCGCGCCCCACCCATCCCTCAGCCTTGTCATTGTTCCACGCCCGGCTCAACTCCCGAGGGGATCTTCTATTCCTCTTCCCTCTCGCAAATCTGCACCGTTGACCGTATCGTCGCTCACGCAAAACCCCGGCCTCCAAGACATGGCGCCGGTAGATCGAGTAGACCACGATGCCCTCGAGCGTAAGTTCCTGTCGTCGCTGCAGTTGTCGCCCTGGCGCCTCGCGGAGATTCTAACCCTGCTCCTGCAGAGCAGCTCAAGGACATCATCCAGGACTTTTACCAGATCATGGTGCAGGTCTCAACCTACGACTCCATGGGCCGCTCGAGCCGTGACGTCCTCACAAACGAAGTGTTCGTAACCCCCTACTGCACCGCGGCCCCCCCTTGCAACCCCCATCTCACCTCTTTCCAGGCGAACCCTCTCCCAGTCCCTCAACAGCCTGCAGATCGCCGCCTCGCCGCCGCACACGCTGCCCTCGGTGCCGCCCGAGCTGCTCGAGTACGTCGAGAACGGCCGCAACCCCGACATCTACACGCGCGAGTTCGTTGAGCTGGTGCGCCGCGGCAACCAGCTCATGCGCGGCAAGGTCAATGCCTTCGCCTCGTTCCGCGACGTCCTCGCCGACACCATCTACGCCGAGATGCCCGAGGTCCGGGACGACGTCGTCCGCGTCGTCGAGGCCACGGGTGGCAGGAGGCCCGGCGGCCCGAGGGACGGCGCGGGTGCGCAGGTGGCTCCAAGGGATGGGCCTGATGATGCGGCGAGGTCGGCCACGGGGACATGAAAGGGGCCAGGACATCCCATGACACGATTATCATTTTTATGTGTTGCGCTGCAGCAAGTTTTCGGCGCAAAGTTGGTCTAGATACCCGTTTAGTTGGGTCTGTGGCTGCGCTCCAGGGGTGGACGCTCAAGTCTACGCTGACATCACACGCAGCTGGGACGCTCTCAAAGTTGATAGCCGGAAGACTCGGACGTGGTCACACGATTGCTCATGAAAGGCGACTGGTTCATTGATCAAAGTTGTATTCCGAATCACTAGAAACCCAAGTTTGAGAAGGGGGGGGGGGTTAGCCATCCCAAATCCTCCTCTTTATTGCAGACAGTCCCCTGTCAGAAGCAGGAGAATCAACGAGGCGCCGCAGTCTACCTTGGAACAATTCGTTCTATAGCGTCCGCATCAACGATGCGCCCCCCAAAGTACCCTACAATTTCCAAGAAGCAGCAGATCATGCAGGATATCTATTTCTCGGTTGCCTGTTCCCCTGTGTCCTTGAAACGCCGGGTAATAAAAAGAAAATGTATCTTTGTTCGCCCTCGAACGCATTCCCTCACCCTCTAACCCGCTCGCGCACGACCGCGCTCTTTACGGGCTCGTCCGGCCAGGTCCACACACATATACACAAGAACCATGACCACAAATCCTAGGACGACCAGCTGCCACGGTAGTAGGACGGCGGCTGCAAGCAGAAACATGCCGTAGCGCCGCATAGCGTCGACGGTCTCATCGCGCGCTGTACGGCGCTGTTCCATCTTGTCGTAGAAATTGCCGCGCGGCGCTGGCTTGGCCTTTTCAAAGGCAGGATATTCGTCATCATGGTCCTCATCCACCTCGTCCTCTTCGCTATGGTCATGTTCGGCTGGTCAAGGGAATGGGAAGCCGCCACGCTGTCGTCCGCCGGCGTTGCCAAAGTTGAAGCTGGCACCGCCCGGGAATCCGCCACCACCTCCTGGGAACCCGCCGGCGCCCCGGTAGCCCCCGCCGCCAAACCCTCCCTGTTGCCCCATCATGCTGAAGAGGATCTCGGGGTCGATGCCTCCCATGCCACCTCCGCCACCTCCGAACATGTCAGAGGGGTCTATCAGGTCGTCTCCATTGTCGTAACGAGCCTTCTTCCTGCGTAGAGTATTAGTAAATCATCGTTGTCAGAGGAAATCATGTAGACTTACTGAGGGTCGCTCAAGGTTTCGTAAGCTTCTTGTAGGTCCTTGAACTTTGCCTCTGCCTCCTCGTTTCCAGGGTTCTTGTCAGGATGGAGCCTGACGGCGAGCTTGCGGTAGGCTTTCTTGAGCTCATCTGGCCCGGCGTCCTTCTCCACTCCCATGATCTTGTAATAGTCCTTTCTCTGGCTCTTCTTGAGTTCTAACTCGGCCTTTCTAATCTCCTTGGCAATGCTTCCGTCCTCGGGCTCAAGTTCTTGGATCGACTTCCACTCGCGCACCGATTCCTCCCAGTTGCCAGCCTGTCCCAGGGCATTAGCCTTGGTCTTCCTAGCTTTTGTGTAGCCCGGGTCTAGACTAATAGCACGCTCAGAGTCCGCAATAGCCTCGCTGTACTGCTTCAGCTTGATCTTGCACTGGGCTCGATTCTGCAGGAGCTTCGCATTCATATTCTTGTTCGCTGGATCAATCTCCAGAGCATCAGTATACTTCTGGATGGCAGATTGCCAACGCCCGGCCTTGAACTCGGTGTTTCCCTCCTCCTTCATGCGATCGAGACGCTGCACCACTCTCAACCACTTGACAGCATCGCGGTAATCGGGATCGCAGTTGAGCGCCATGCGGAAGGACTGAATAGCCTTGTCATTTTCGCCTTGGCCGTACATGACTCTTCCTCGTAGAACTAGCGCCTCGGGATCCTGGTTGTTTGATCGCAGCAAGGACATGGCAATGTTCTGCGCCTCGCCCAGAGCATTTTCGCGACCCATTTTGATGTAGGCTTCTCCGCGCATCAGCTGCCACTTGCGGGGTTTGCTGACACCGGCGCCCAGACCGCGCTCAGCCTGATCCAGCGCATGGAGAACCATGGACATAGCCGTGCCGCCTTCGAGGGACTGCTTGGCGGAGTTGATGTGGTGAAGCATTTCCTTCGTCGGGGCAGTATCCTTGGCAGATGGTGGTGGGCTGATACGACCAAACGTAGTCATGGCCTCCTCCGGCCGTCCCAGAGCAGTGTAGATACGTGCCAACCGCAGCAGGACCTTGGGGTTCTGTGGATCAAGATCTGCAGCCCGGCTGCAATCGTCTAGGGCGGCCTCGTACTGGCCACTAGACATGTAGGCAGCGGCGCGATTGCTCAGATACGTCGGAGAGTCCGGGAACAAATCCACGGCTGTAGCGGGGTCAGCGTGGCAGGCCTAACCAGGGAGTAGAGACGTCGGCTACGTTGCTCACCTTTGCTATATTGCTCAATAGCCTTTGTGTAATTCTTTTCTTTGAAGAACCTATTGCCTGCAGCCTTGTAGGTCTCAGCATCGTCCTGCGGCGTCAGCACGGGGCTGGACGGATTAGAACCGTGACGAGGCGGGGCCGGGGCATCCTCATGGCTGGAACCGTTGGGAATGGGAACGGAAAAGTTGGCCTGGGCGGAGGGATTTGGGGGAGGCGAAGAGGCGCCGTTGACGGGCTCCCGGTCAATGTCCATGGAGTTGCGGCCGCTCATGGCGGATTTGGCCAGCTCGGACAGGCGCTGGCGCTCCTCTGGGGGAAGGTTTAGAGGATGGGTGTTGGGGTCGAACTTTGGCCGCCGCGACGACGAGGCAGCGCCGGGGTCGGTAGAGTGGCGTGCGGCTCGCGAGGGTCTCGAGGACTTTGAGTCAGCGTAAGACGTCGGCCTGGAATGCTTCCTCGGCGACTTGGAAGAGGAGGCGGGCGCAGCGGAGGAGGAGGAGGAAGGCTTGGTCGGCGAGGACGGCTCCGAGTGGCTGTGGTGGGCGTCGTCAGGGTCGTCGACGTTGGGGCTGGAGTTCTTTCTGGACGACGGTTTCTTGCTGCCACTGAAGAACTTCATTTGGGCCAAGGCTTTTTTTTTCGCCCGGTGGGAAGGAACCAGATGATACTTAGTATAGTGGGGGCGGGCGCCTTTGTCGAGCAGAAGTCTCCCGCAACAAGGTTATGCTGGATAACTGTAGTCGGAGCCACCAAGGAGGGACCAGCAGGTACTAAGCGGTACCGGGACGCTTTTGGAATGGCAGCGACGGGAGCGGGAGGAGAGACAAATAGAAGGGTGGAAAATATAGCAAGGCCTAAGGGGTGCCCTAAGCGGACATTGCGCGACCAACGGGTAGGTACCTGAAGGCTGAAGGAGGGCTTGGAATGGAATTTCGGGGGAACAAAGAAACCCAATGGTGCTGCGCTGGGCTGGTTCAGCGGCCGGGTTGTCGTGCTGTTGCTCAACTCAGGTACATTGGAAGCAGGGCGACGGGAGAGGGAGTGGAAAAGTTGAGAGCGAGGCAGAATGTCATCAAAGGAATCCCAGGGCATATGATGGAATCTCCAACCGGGGGAGCAAGACCCAGGACACCAGGCAGGCATGCACATTCATTTATCAGCTGCACAAAAAAATAATTATGGATAAAGAAAATTACAAAATCTGGGTTATCCTTATACGCCCTCAGTCAGGCTGGGAGTGAGCAAAGGGTTGGGCTCGCTGGGGTCCAATCCAGGGCACTACGTGTATGCACAGCGATGCACAGCGATGCCGCTGCCATCATCTGTTTGGTGGTCGACATAAAGCGACAAAAACAAAAGGTACTTGGGTCCCCACCACCCCGAGGGGGCGGCCCGCATGTCACTGCATGTGGCCACGGATGCAGGGCGACCAGCCGCCTGTATTTCTTTTGATTCTTTCAGTCGTGACAAACCCCACACACATCACAGCCTCATGTCTGGTACTCGGCGGGCCAATGAAGCATGGGCCATGTCTTGTGATATCTCTCATACTCGGGGCGATACGCACTCTGACTGGCTATGCGGAGGGCGCAGATCAAATCATGATAGTTTGTGCATGTTGCCCAATTGCTCGTCAGCCTGCAGCGCAACTGCGGCCGTTGCAGCAGCCAGCCACGTGAGTTCGGCCTCTCATACCTCGACTCTAAAACCGAGAGGCTGGCCTCATTGTCTCCGGTCTACGGAATACGTGGGAATCGATGATGGAGTGTTCCTCCCGGGCACAACTTGGCAGGGAACTTATGCTTCAGCACAAGGATGTGCTGTGAAGATCAGTCCTGACACTGAAGCTGTCAACGCAATTCCGCTCGCCACCGTGCGACAATATCCGCAAAGTACCTGGAAGGTTCCCCGGCTAAAATATGCATTTAGTGAAGCGCCAGTTCCAATCTGATGTTTCGATTCTAGAAGCTTCTGCGGGGTGCTTGACGCTCGGCATGCTATGTGCACGTCTGGTGTCCCTGTAGTATCAATGCGGCTCGGGTTTCCCGCGGCTACGCTCAATAATTTCGTAACCGTGGTTTAATGGTCATCGGGAATTATGAAGGTATACACAAACTGAACATCTATTATAAGTACAAAATTTACCTTTTGTTATAGCAGGGCTAGACCAAACACACTCCGGAACCTGAAAGCCTGGCCTGAGAAGCCGGCACACCTTCCGATGTCGGCTGTACAAGGTCTTGGACCTTTCCAGCCGTGACAGGGAACACAAGCACTCATCCAATTCACGACTTCGTTTACAGCAGTCATCATGGACTCATCGTGTTCAGGAGGCTCACACGCATGCAGTTCAGCTTTAATTTCCCACTGGTTCCATATTCAGCACAAAGTACCCAAACCGAAACAGCGATCCGCAATCCGCGATCCAACCCGCCCAGCATTGACCAAACTCCTCATAAGCATATAATAGTCCCATTCGTGCACAGCCCAAAATCCCTTCATTATAACAAAGCCAGTCCACAGAATCTGGCCTAACCCTCCGAATTCTCCTGTGATGGACCTTCTGAACCACCATTGGACCCCATGATGGAGGCCACAAACTCTTGGTACTTGAAGACCTCCCCGCGCTTTGTCCCGAGCTGGGCGCTCATGTTGCGATTGAAAGCCCTTCGCCCAGTGAATCCATCCAACACCTTGTCCACTTCCGCAGCCGTCAATGCGCGCTCGCCGGGCTCAGGCGCCGTGAGGAGCAATGCATCGCGGAGCTGTGCCAAATCAATCTGTCCGCTGTCGTCATCATCGAATGCGGAGAAGGCAGAGAGCAGCTCAGCACCAGGTGATAGTGCAGCCAGGGCTTCGGCCATTGAGTTGAGGAATGCGGCAAGGGCGATGGTTTGAGGTGCAGACGGCGGGAAGAAAGGAGCCACGTCGGATGGCCCAGAAGGCAAGCCTTGAGAGTCATGATTAGCCGAGATCGTGCACGATGAGACCAAACCCTACGTACCAAGTTGGTTGAGCATATCAGCTACGTCCTCACGGTTAACGACCCCATCACAGTCGCGGTCGAGGATTTGGAAACCATCCCGTAGCGTCCTGACCTGTGAAGGCTGGAGTTGGGACAAGGCGTTTCCGTGGCCCAATGATTTTGACGTTGGAGTTCGCAGCGCCGCGGGTCGTTGAGGTGAAGCCGTCATGTCTGTAAAGGTCTGCCCCCGTGGTGTATGATCACGACTTTCAGTCGGTGTTGTGGGTGTCGTTGGTCTGCCAAATCTTCCGCTGCCACTGGCGGGAACAGCTTTCGTAGGTGATCCGTTGGGCGTGACGTGACGAAAAGCGGATGGAGATACGGGAGATTCTGCTCGTCGGAATGGAGAGCTTCGAGCGGGAGAAGAGCCATAACCAAGAGGAGATGGCTTATAGGACACTGGCACGGACTGGCAAAACATCTCCTTTAGCAAAACAACTAGCAAGGAGCACAGGTCTTCGCGTTACCATTGTAAAGGTGGAGATCCCCGTGGATCACAGTTGTAAACAATACGTAGAGAAGGACACGACAAGCCAAACACTTAGTACGTTAGAGGGCGAATGTAACGAAGACAGCGATGAAATCTGATATAGGTGCTGGACGAGATGCACTATGGCAAAACGATCATGTCCGTCAAGTCGTGATGCTTTGAATGCCCCTGCCGGAAGGTCCTTGAGCCTCATGCGCGAAAGTAAACAATGGCCGACGGCAACCAGTGGATGGCAACGATAGCCTTGCATTGGCAAGAGTGGGGCGCTGCGGCTAGGTTAGGCCCTGCTTAGCCACCCCCTCACGAGCCACACTTCAGCAGTCGGCGCTAACGGGAAGTTTCTGGACCCTGAAGCCCCTCCCCTCCTTTATGATTCTCCTTTCTCCCCCCTGAACAAACCTGGAGAGGATTCCGGATGCATCTGATGACAGCATCCGTCCGACCTAGGAAGTTTTCCAACGGCGTTTTCTTCTTGTGCTAGACGCTGCTGGGAACGTGATCACCTCAGCCAAGCGCAGACTTGTATCTCGACCGAAGCGAAACGCTGAAGGATCAGGGCACTTATTAAGGAGGGAACTAGCCCACAGTAGGGATTCAGCGGCTAGGTCGATGTTCGGCGCTGAAGCTCTAACCGGCACAGCTTGGTGCCGTCCCCTGGCCCCCCCCCTCCCTGGGCCTTGAAAAGTTAAGGAGAAACGTGCAGTTCGCACTACGAGGAGGTTAGCGAGTCGTACATTTGATGGCGCGACTGCCCAGATCCTCTGGATAAGACCTTGGACCCATTGGACAAATTCAACCCCGACATAGCATGGCTTTCTTCGCATAGAATGCCCACTGCTCTCGTGAAATGGCATGTGAATGCAACATGCTGAAGACATCCTGCCGCTGCCCGCTGCCGGTGTCGTGCCCCCCCTGAGCCTGTCAGTGCCTATCTTGGTCAAGTATCCCCCGACCTTATCCTGACGTCCACCCCCCCGTCTCGTCTGTCCCTACGCCTCTCCGCCCTTACAGTCCCGCGACTTCAACGTTCAACCTCCCCCAGGCCAGCAGACCGTGGCTTAACCCGAATCCCCCCTCCCGATATCGATATCGATATCCGGTCGATAGCTCGCGATACGCCGTCCCGGATCCCTGGCAAGCCTGGACACTGGGGGCTTCTCTGAGCTTTCGGGAGGTCGATGGGCTGGCCCACTGGCCGTTTGCAGACCGAGCGACACAGGCCTGCTGCGCATGCCAGCCGCCAGTAGGGCGCCGCCTTCATCACCATTATGGCAACAGCGCTCCCCTTCCTGTCTCGGGCCTTTAGCCACACCAATACCAATAGCGGCGGTGGCTACTCCAATGGAAACACAAGCCAGTCCGCTCGTCGCACCTCGCTCTCGTCCTTCCCCTCGTCGCGTTCGGCATCGCAAATGTCCCACGCCTCGCGGCCGCCGCGGTCGCCTCAGCCGCCCATGGCCACCGACACTGACCGCACCTCCGACCCGAGCTCCAAGTCCAAGTCCACCTCCAATCCGCCCTCCCTCGAGCCTTCCTCGCAGCACTCGTCCTTATCGGTTCCCCGAAGGCCTGATGCCTCTGCCTATCCGCTGAAGAAATTGCGGTCCCAATACCCGCGGGGGTCTAACGAGAACCATGTCGAGTACATTCTTGTTGCGTCATTCAACATCGACCAAGGCTCCATCATGGAACATCAATACCCCGTTGCCATAACAGGAGACGAGAACATGCTGGCTGAATTGATGCTTCCCGACAGAGTACACACTCGAAACCAGGACTGGACTATGTTTTTTCTCCACAAGGACACAAGCCAGGAGGAAGAAGACGAGGAGCGCCAAGCCAAGGAAGAGAGAAGGAGGAGGCGAAAGCGAAGGCGAGATAGGGCCGCGGGCATATTGTCCGACGAGGACGACGATGACGAAGAAGACGACGAGGCCGAGGATTTGGACGATGACGATGATAGCGACAATGATTCCACAGATAGCGAGCCCGAAGGCGGAGAAGGGCCGCCTCTGATCTACGTGCTCAATCTCGTGTACACAAAACTCGACCCTTCCGCGCCCCGAGGAGCTGTTGTTAAGGCCATGGCTATTTGCACACGGCATCCGTTCCTACACATCTACAAGGTTAGCTGACGGCATCTTTTCCGACCATGCTTCTATTTACTAACTCTAACCTCATTCCCATAGCCCCTGCTCCTTTTGGCGCTGGAAGAGTACTTCAAATCTCCTGTACCAGAGACCTTGGCCATGCTGTTTGATGCGGTCAATGCGATGGACCTGTCCCTTATGCCCAAGCTGACCTTGCTTGAGCGACACTTGCTGTTGGCCAGCGACAACAAGGATCTGTTTGTCGAGAAATTCGAGCGTATGATAGAGAAGCGACTAGCCGAGGATCAAGGGTCACCGAGGACCAAGGATTTGGCCGATCCTAGCCAAAGCCCAGCTCGGCCAGCCAATATATCCAGGACGGGCACCAAGGCATACGTTGAGGGCGGGCAGTCGGTCTACGCAGTTCCTCGTGACACGCACGAATTCGAAAGCAAGGTCATGTACAAAGGCATTCCCATCCCGATCAAGGTTCCAACCGCCGTCATGCCAGAGACCGTGGGGGACTTCTCCCTCATCAAACTCATTCAAAACTTCTCCGATACCAAAGCTTCGCATCCATTCACACTACACCCTCATCTTACAACCAACGGTACCACCACACATCCGATCATGGTCCTGGTAAATGGACTACTAACCCAAAAGCGAATCATCTTTATGGGCCACAACATGGCCTCAGGGGAAGTAGCCGAGGCAGTTTTGGCCGCATGTTCGCTCGTTTCGGGGGGCATCCTCCGAGGTTTCACACGACATGCGTTTCCTTATACAGATCTTACCAAGATTGAAGATCTACTAAACGTGCCTGGTTTTATTGCCGGCGTGACGAACCCTACTTTTGAGCTTCATCCCGAGTGGTGGGATATTCTCTGCGATCTTCCGACAGGCCGCATAAAGATTAGTACTAAGATCGAGCCAGCCCCTATCACCGAAGGCCAAATCTACTTTCAACAACAGAACCCCTCTCTTGCGAACATTGCCAACGGGAACACGAACAACTCGCAAGATCTCACACACGATGCAGCCTTTGTTGCCGACGTCTTAAAAAGCATCGCGGCGCGGCACGGCGAAAGAGTTATCAGGGCCAAGTGGCGAGACTGGGTCCTCAAATTCACAAGAATTGCAGCTCAGTTTGAAGAGAGCGTATACGGAGCGAGTGCACTCTACATCGGCAGCGAGGATCAAGAAGCGCTATCTCCCGGGACAAGTGGGCACGGCTATGTCTGGGCAGACGATGTGGCCAAGCACAAGGAGCTTGCCGGTAACGTCACTAGGATCGAGGGCTGGCGCAATACCCGCAGCTACTACAGCTACATCCAAGTAAGTTGATCAATTATCCAGGCAACCCTCGCCTCGGTCTAATCATAGGTCTAGGATCTTGCCCAGATGTATCAAGTGCGACCACTCAAAGGCTTAGACCTCGCCCATATGCACGACCGGTTGCGGATGCAGCGGTTGTCACCTGCACAGAGTGGCGATATATATCGGACGCTCGCCAATCACATTCATTCTTACGATGAAGTGTGTCTTCTACTAAGCGTTGCGCCAGAGTCCCACGCAGGGCTCTTCTATATCGCTCTCGGGCTGCTGCACAAGGACCGCGAGGTGCGGCTAAAAACAGCAGAGCTTTTGGAGCGCATCAGCGAGCATGAGGCGGGTCAACATTGGTGGAATAGCCTCAGCCGCTTCGAGAAGTTGGCGTACGCTCGCGTTAAGCGTGATGCTGAATCAGAAAGACATGCCAGGACTGATAAACTGCCCCTGCGGTCGCCTCCGGTTGCGGCTCAGAGGAGGAGCTAGAAACACAGATACCCCGAAAGGCGATGGGCGTTTTTGAGTTGGGGGCTTATGCGCGGACCACTGCTTGGGATTTGGTGATACGAGCCCAGTTTGGCTGGCTTTCCATCTACTCATATATGGACTGACACTTACATAACATTCTTCGACATGGAGCCGGCGTTGTAAATATCTTTCTGGGTCTTCATTTCTTTTTTCTTTTGAGCTTGGGGGACCTTGCCCCCCACTTGCGCTTTACTTTCAGCCCAATTGTCAGAAGCACAGGCGAGCCACCTGGAGGTGACACCTCACTGTTATATCGATGAGTACGAGTACTTGGATCTTGGGCACCTGACTTCACAGTGTGGTTGTTTCGAAAGCAGTCGAGGCTGCGGTAGAGGCACGCCCGCCTTATCCGAATCATTATGTTGATGGACAGGTATATACACATTTACATAGACATACTTTTGTCGCACTTGCGGACTATTCTGCCGCTCGAATAGAGTCTTCGATTCGAAACGTACCGTTACCATCTTTACCGTCCTCTTCAATATTACGCCAGACCAAGGAACTTTGCGGCATGCTTGACGTGGTCAGCGCCGAAGGTAGAGATGAAGAAGTAGGAGTGGTCATAGCCCTGGTAGGTGTTAGCCTTGGCGCGGTAAAAGGCAAGACGGATCTTGGACTTACATCTTGAAGGCGGACCTCGAGGCCCTCGAGGCCAGCTTCTTTGGCAGCTTTGTCGAGGTTCTCTGGTAGCAGCTGGCCCTGCTTGTAGAAGTTGTCGCCAGTGCCCTGATCGTGTTAACACCTAGATATCACGTGCATTCTATGCTGTACGTACCACGTCAACCAGAGCATTGAGAGGACCCTTCCAGCTCTTGACGAGCTCGGTGGCATCGTGTTTCTTCCACTCCTCCCGATCCTCGCCCAGGTATCCCGAGAAAGCCTTCTCTCCCCATGGGCACTGGGAAGGATTGGCGATGGGGGAAAAGGCGCTGACGCTCTTGTACGCGCCGGGGTTCTTCAGATACAGCGTCAAAGCACCGTGACCGCCCATGGAATGACCCGTGATGGAAACACGCTTCGAGTCCAGCTCGGGGAAGCTGGCAAAGACCAAGTCGGGCAGCTCCTTGGTCAGGTACGACTGCATGCGGTAGTGCTTGGCCCAGGGGTCTCGGGTCGCGTCGATGTAGAAGGACGCCGCGCTGCCAAAGTCCCACGAGTCGTGCTCGCCCGGCAGGTCGAGGCCGCGCGGGGAGGTGTCCGGATAGAGCAGGGCGAGGCCGAGGGGTGCGGCGTGGGCGTGCAGGAAGCCCTTCTCGGTGACGTTGTCGGGCGTGCACGTCAGGCCGGAGAGGTAGAGCAGGACCGGGGCCGGGGAGGACTGGGAGGCGCCGGGGGGGATGAAGAGGTTGAAGTTCATGGGGGTGCCGGTGGTGGAGGAGTCGTGGGTGAGCTTGAGCAGGCGGCCGCCGCTGGCCTTGATCTCGGCGTTGGTCTTGTAGGCCATGGTGGTGGTGTTGGTGGTGGTGGTGATGATGCTTCTGCGTGGGAGGAAGAGCCGCGGGGGAGGACCGAAGCTGTGGCGTAGAAAGGGCTTGAGAAGGAGTGTTGGTCTGCTATACAAACCTAGAGTAGGCATGCAAAGTTACATCGCAAGTTCGCCGCGAGCTTGAAGGAGGGGTTCTAGGTGAAGGAAGCTATCCATGTCAACCCCACCATGCCGAGCTATCTCCCTCCAGCCCGTGTCGTCATTCTTGGCCCCTCCATGCATAACATGCCACAGCATCTTTGTCTTAACATTACTGTATTTGGCTAAAGTTACCTTGTGCCCCTCCTAGTCCCAAGTGGGAATGAAGAGGTAGTAGATATCTTTCTTCCCAAACACCTCTCAGGGCTGTCCTCATGCTAGATAGAACCTATGCTCCTTGTCCAGCTACCACCTACTCCGGCTTGAGAGCACAATCGAAATGACCCATGAGGCTCCCCCAGCCAATGGCACTGAGGTTGAACTTGTGCTCGTACGCGAAATCCACCGCACCAAAGGTGCAGCCCGTCGGGCTCGTGCAGACGTCGTCGCAGCGGCCCACGCGCGGCCAGCAGAGGAAGTCCTCGCCGTCGGGCGCAAAGGTGCTCGTGTTCTGGAAGTAGGGCGGCAGCAGCTGGATGCACTCGAGCAGCGGGTAGGTCTGGTGGATGCATTGTCCTGTCGAGTTGGCGCCGGTGCAGATGAGCACCTGAGCGAGGGAACTCAGTCGGGATTCTCAGGGGCTTCGTAGGAATCGAGGTTGACTTACGCCACCGACTTCACGCTTCGCGATGGGAGTTGCGCCGGCGAGAGACGCTGTAACCAACGTTGAAGCGAAAGCAATAGACAAATTCATATTGCCGGCAATGTCAACGTTGGGATATACTATAGGAAATTATAGGTTTGTGATTCTGATAAATTGCCAACCAAGTTGTCCGAAGCAGCATCGGTAAATGGCAGACAAAGCCCGAGGACCAGCAAGACCTTTTATTATGGCATCCGCCAGGAGCTATGACGGATGGACGAATTGCTCGTGCCGGCTCTATCCTAGCCCCTCATTACGTCCATGACTTGTTCTCGCCTAGCCTGAACACTTGGTTGGTCACCTTCAAGCCTATTGGAATGGAGATTTGCAAAAAAAGAAGTCTGCCATCTGAATGTTGTATTGCAACAACCACGGCCATCGAGTATCAAGCTGTCAGTACTATCTTCAAGTCTATGAAAGCATGTGGGTTGTAAGTGTCGGCGGCGTCAAGACTCATCGTACTCCTCCAGCAACGTCGAGCTGTTATGCTTGATGCCGAAGCGGCCGTGGCTCAGAGAGCTTCTTGCGCACCCAGCGACGTCGATACCTAAGCCGCGAAGCACGACGTGACGGCACACGGCCGCTCACTTCTGGATATTACAATTTGGAAGTTGTGTGCCCAGCTGTTGTACGGGCAGCTCCCAGGTTCAGGACCAGCCCACTAGACAACGATGCCTGCCGTCTGCTCACCGGGGCAATATTCGGGAAAAGGGTGTGGCGTCCACACATCTTGGTAATTGCATCTTTTCCCCGTGTTTCCTTGTACTTTTCCGCCCTATAATGTCTGTTGTATATCAATCTCGAAACGCCGCGCTGATGAAATCTTTGATGACCCCTAAGATATGTCCTTCTCGCGATGCTTGGCGGCAAGAGAAATGGGCCTACTCGATGTGATCTGGTGAAAGCGTGTCCGGAGCCCTCATTTCCAGCAGCAAGCCAGCTCCTATTGTCCCTGAGCGTGCCCGCCGTTCACTGTAGAAGCTCCTCGCACGTCCAGTCCTCGTAACTGCTCCGTGTCAGCCTTGCATTGTATCTCAGGAACAAAAAGGTCACGCACTAGCCGTCCGGAAGGTATCTTCGCACGATCAAGGGAATCTTCTTTTCGCGCAGCTCCTTGATGGCGATCTGCAACGGGTCCGTCTCGCCCTCGAGGTCTACCAGCACCGGCGCATTCATGCTGGGGAGTCGCGTTAGCGCACTCTATAAGCAACAACCGCAGCGGCATATAACAGGGGCGCACCTAATCTGAAGTGCACGCGTACCGAGAATGCGCGCGCGCTCGTACTTGGTCATGTATGGGGTCGTTGTTCGTTGGTCGTCCGGGATTCGCCTATCCTTCTTCGACTTGTCTGCGCTCTTCAACGCATTGGCCGCGGCAGAGGGATCTCCCGAGAGAACGACATTGTCTGCGTCGTCCCCGTTCGCGCGATTGACGTCGTCTTCGTGCACCTCGGGCTCGTAGTACTCGTTGTTGTCCTCCTCCTCGTACATGGGCTCGTCACTGGTACGGGTCAGAGGTCTGTCGCAAAAGATGTACATCAAAGTCACCTACGCGCCCATGCCGTGATCATCATCTCCGTATTCCGACATCTTGCAGCACGAGAGTGGTTAAAGAGCGTATGCGTTGACTGTTTGTCGCGAAAAGCGTGGTCTTTTCAGCCTCGTGGAAAAGTTGGGACGCCCATGAAAGAAATTCTGCGCGAGGCTACCTGCGTCTAGTTGTCCCGAAGCTTCCCCGAGTCCCACCTCCACCGAGATACACCGACCTACACCGAATTAGCGTCCTTCCTCGGCACCGGGGTAGCACTTGGACTGGTAAGAAAAAAAAAAAAATCAGGTTCACCGCCTATTTTCTCTCGACTAGTTCTGCCGTTGCTCGATCAATAACATGACGGCTCCCATCTCTATCCTCTTCCCATCAATGTGCCAGCGTTCACAATGACCAAGCGACGGGCTCCAGAAGATGTCATTGGGGCGTCGCCATCTAAGAGGCCTAATCTTGACGGCTTTGATGGCAGCACCTACCCAGGTATTGAAATATTTATACAACTTGGCCTGTAACCTCGACTTACAAGACCTAGACCTCGAGGACGGTGACGACGATTTCACGACTGCACAGACACCAAGCTCCGCCAACGACATTGACTCTCCTGTCACTGCTGCCACAACCCCACGGCCCAAGTTTCCATCCGATCTAAAAACCCTAGCTTGCACATGGCCTGGTTGTCCCAAGACGTTCAACCGCCCAGCTCGCCTACGAGACCACTTGAACTCTCACACAAACTCTCGCCCCTTCCAATGCCCGTACGATGATTGCGACAAGGATTATATCGAGGATAAACACTTGAAACAGCACATCAAGGCCGTCCACACCAACGAACGAAAGCATGTCTGTCAGCGAGAAGGGTGCGGTAAGAGCTTCGTGACGGGTACGAGGTTAAAACGCCACCAGTTAGTGCACGAAGGAGCCGACCGATTCCGCTGCCAGGATTGCGGACAGAGTTTCCGGAAGAAAGAAACCCTGAACAAGCATGTTAGGAAAGATCATCAAGGGCTACGGGCCCATCCCTGCCAGGAAACAGGCTGCGAGGCGGCGTTTGACTCCAAAGCGGCTTTGAAGCGGCATCGCGAGAGGGAGCATGGTGCTCTCAAGTTCTGGTGCGGCGAGTGCGGTCTCAGGACCCTGCCCGATGGCACGGAGCAGCGTGTGGGCTTCACGACCGAGGTACTGCTGCAGGCTCATCTCAAGATGGAACATCAGACATGTTTGTTCTGTGAATACAAATCAAATACGAAGTGGGAACTGGACAAGCACGTCGAAATGCACCACTCTGGAAAGACTGTCGAGGATCGCAAGACACACGAGTGTACCTACAGTGGGTGTGGCAAGAGATTTACGAGCAAGTCCAACTTGACCACCCACGTTCGCTCCGCGCATGAGGGGGTTCGCTTCGTCTGTGGTGAACTCGTCTTCACCGGTCCTTCATTTGAGGGCTGGTCGAACGATCAAGGATGCGGAGACAAGTTCGTCTCCAAAGTCTGTCTGGAGGAGCACATTCGCTTCATCCACCTGAAGCAAGAACGGCCCAAATTCTCTAAGCCAGAAAAGCCTCGGACTGCCACAGACTTGATCGACGACATCTCTGGCGTGACCAACCAAAGCAAACAATGCATCTCCTGTTCCCATTGCGGCGAGGCCTTCATTCGTTACGCTGATCTGGACGCGCACATGTCGACTTTTCATGACGAAAACGGCGGCCACCTGGGAGCTGCTGGAAACGATGCGTTTCTTGACCAGATATCGGCATCTACGCAGCCCATGTTTGACAGCGGGCTGGAGTCGAGCTGGCCGGATGATATGCCCCAGGAAGAGATTTTTGCGGCGCAGATGGAGTATGGCCCGCCGCAGGATGACTGGCTTGAGGATGAGGCGAATATCATGCTCCTGGCTCGTGAGCCCTCGAGCTTGGACGATAATATCGATCCCGCACTTGCCCTTATGTGATGATGTCTCAGAACCCAAGTGGCCGGGAGCAGCGATGTACAAAAGACTTCCTATTTTGTGCCAGATACCCAATCGTCGAGCCCTCAAGAAGGATGTGGCCGGCAATTTTAACTATAAATCACGAATTTACGACTATGAACACGACAGGTAGACAAGGCCACAAACAATTTGCCACGGTTGGAAAGCGACAGCGTTGCATCTAATAATGCTTCTTAATGCCATACTGGATCCCGTTGGGGATCATTCCTTTTTTTTTTTTTTTTTTTTTACATTTCCCAGCTTCGCCGTTTTGTAAACTATGTGGACATCATCCAAACATTCATGATGCTTTGTGCTTTTTGCTGCTTCGGTCAAGGTGCCGTGCCAACTCCGTACCTTGTCTAATCCCGTAACCCTGGTTGAGAAAATGAGGAAATACACGAAACTCCATGGTATGATGCCAATGTTGAGCCGTGCAGGTCATCATGACAAAGAGCGCTATAAGAACAATTTTCATGTAGAGAAGCACTTCCTCCTCTAGAAGGAAAAGCCTAATGCCCAGCAAAGAAAGCGTTGCTAAGGCTGAGTAGGCTCATCCCTATGAAAGCAAAGAATATGCAGAGGTTGCGGTTATGGTTCATGCTCAACGCCTCGACGAAGAGCTGCAAGGCCACGCTGACCATGATGCCAGCCGTGGCGGCAAAGATACACCCATAGGCCGTCTCGTTGGGCGCCATGTTGGTGTCCCGAGTCACCTTAAACCACAGGACAGCGATGCCAGCGCCAACAGGCTGGGACATGCCGCCAAGTAGGGCAGACCATGCTATTGCGCGGACGCGAGAACCCAACGCCATGTAGAGGGGAAGGCACATTGCGAAACCCTCGGTGATGTTGTGGACAAAGAGAGCCATGAAGACGTTGAACCCCAAGATAGGGTTGGCGTGGTTGGTGGCGTACGTGATGAAGCCCTCGGGGAACTTATGAAGGGCGATGGCGATGGATGTTTGAAGACCAATGGAGAGGAAAGCATTGGTAGGAACGTGATGGTGATGCTGCTGGGCTTCGACGTCCTTGTCTTCCTCCGTCGTCGAACACTGGCTCCCAGACCCTTCATCTTCCGATTCACAATGACAATCCGGGTTGTGTTCGTCCTCTTCTTGCTGAGTCTGCAGAGGTTCTCGGGAAGTCGCCCTGCTGGTACGGAATTTGGGGCTCACTGAGCGATCATAGGGTTCACCTTCATCTTCATGACCACCATGAAATGGAGAATTGGATGGACCATAGAATGACCCGGTAGTAGTTCTAAGCAAAGTCGGATGCCGGGAACTGTTAGTAGTGCGGCTTGTCAGGTGCTTAAAACACTCCTGCCCACAAGGGTCTGTATAACCGTAACAGGAGCCAGACTCGTCGCAGTTGGTTTTCTTGTCCTTGACAAAGGACATGACTCGCTCCTGGACCCGTATCATGGATCGTCTCCTCGTCACCGTGGGGACACCACCGGTCGTTGCTCGCGCGCGGCTGGCCATGAGCGGGCTCACTGGTCGCTGGACCATGTCGCCGCCTCTAGCAGAGGCATGGCGTTTCGAGACCCGGGGTCGGCCGTTTCGTTCGGATTCTAGCAGAGGCGTGGTCTCGACAGCGTGCGAATGTCCGTTGGGCGCACTGGCGGAGATCTTGGCGGATGGCTGACGCGAGGACTGACGCCGAGAAGAATGCTTGTGGTTATGAGTGGTTGAGTGACCAATCTGGCTGGCGCCGTCGGCATGGCTGTGGTCGCAGTCGACGACGTGGGACGGTATGAAGTGGTGAAGCAATCGTGATACGACCTGAATCCCGAAGAACCCGGCGGCGAAGCAGGCGACGACGATGAGCCCGGCTGCCTGGTCGGACAACTCCGCATGCTTAAGGTAGGATTTGGACTCGGGCAGCATACTGTACAACGACGAGAAGATCTTCGGGTCCCGCGTTAGCACGGAGGAAGGGGACAAAGCTGAGGGTATCTCACCATGACACCGAAACTGAGGCTGAGGGAACAGGCCAGGAAAATATTACTGTCCTGAATGCGGAAGTCCCGCTTGCCGGGGAACTGGCGTACGGCGAGGTCGACGCAGACAATGGCGGCGCCGAAAATGCAAGCTGCAAAGCATTGTTAGCACAATCCCGTTGTTTCAGAAGGCAGTTGTCGAGGGAATGACGCCTCTGAGAGGGTTCTGTAGACGTGTACGGATAGACGTACCAACACCGCTGACGGCGGCCATGATCCACCCGCGGGCGTCATTGTCGAGCTCCCTTGTCGTCAAGGCCATGATGGACGTTGGATCTCCTGGCTCAATCAAGTGGAAGCCGGTCGCTGCCACAAGCAATATATCACCGCGGCGGGTTGCGGGCACGACGGATGTCCGTGATGCCAGGTTTCTACGGGGGTCCAAGATGACGGACGGATGTAGTATGTATGATGCAAGGAAACGGTAGGTGATTTACTTGGACGGCAGGTTCGACAAGGGCTTGGCTCTGGCGGGAGACGGAGTTGGGGGAGTGGGTAGTAGCGGAGGGCAGGTGGGCGGGTTTTGATCGCCGGAAAGGGTGGGGGGGGGTTCATCCACCGACGCAGAAGCCAGGAAGGGCATGGAATAGTAAAGTAAGCAAGGCATTCTTTTGTCAATGCATGCAACGGCATGGGCCATGGAGCGAGAGAGAGATAGAGAGAGCCATGTGCACACGCAATCAGACGGGAACAAGGATAGCCGCTGAAGGCGCCCGGCTTCTGCCAAACCACGACCTTGATGGGCCCCATCACATGCAGTGAGACAAACCCAGGCGGCCGGAACCATCAAGGTCCTCACAGTGGCCAGCGTGACCCCGTCTGCCTCGACAACCACCACTCAGCCCGGGCAGTCCACTTCGCTTCTCGGTCCTGGTGAACAAGATATAAAGTTACGGGGTTTTCGTTCGCTGCCGAGGCGCTGTGGATCACCCGAATGCTACGGGAGATGGGGCTCTGGTGTCGTGGCCTGCGGAAGTGAGGATTCGGCGCCGGCAGCGGATGGTGCTCCGGCCTCGCCTTCCTTCGCCGCTTCGGCAAGGGTGCAAGTGCCTGTGTCACCGGGTCTGCGCAACGTTGAAGTCTTTCACCATCTCGGCTCTTCTTTGTTGTTGCGATTTGTACGACACCGGGCGGTCACGCAAGAGACGGGCGGCGGTGAGGTGAAAGAAGGCCTTGTTTCAGTCGAGTCATGCATGCATGGGCTTCAAGACTGACCACCTATTCCGGATATCTGCAAGCATAATCTTCTTGTCAAAGAGGCGCTTTGTAAGTATGGTTATGTCACATGCTTTCATCAGTGAATTCAACGCTTAGCGCGTAAAGCACTATATTAATCAAGCAATGTCATAGATATGGGGGATAACAGCACCTTGTTGTTGCCACTACAGCGAAGCGTTAATTGCGCCTGAATACATACCTTACCGGCTCCTATCCACTCGCGAATCCTCATCGTAGCAGCTTGTGATGATTGTGTACGCTGCTGAATGGTATGGGCAGATGCAGCCTTCCCATCTACGTCATCGTCCCTGCTACGTCAAACCTCGTCATGGGCTGCTCTCGGTCACTGGACCCGGTCCTGAGTCGAAAAGCCAGAGGAAGAAAACATGAGTGAAGAGTCTCTCCAGCGCTCGTCGTGTGGTCCGACGTGCAAGAACGGGGGGCTCGTATCAACCACGAAGCCAGCGCATTACAAACAGCAATCCAGAGGGGCTTATATTCGCACCAAGAAAGGAAAAGAAAAAGAATAGGGCTTGCGCATCCCTATTCCACGGCAATTCATGACAAGCCGCCACGCATGTCACCCTCCCTAACTCCATCGATCGAGGATGGCACTCAAACATCGTCCAGGCTGAAGCCTCTTATGAAGACGGCGATCTCCAGGCACCGGACCAGTGGCAGCTGTGGCTTCCGGGGGTGGCATAATGGCACCCGCCTAAAGACGCCCATCATGCGGCTCCTCCAGACCCGTAGGGCTGGGTCAGGGACCCCTGGAGTCGCGCCGCGGCAAATCCCCGGCCCTCGTTCCATCCGCGAGCTCCCGTCACGCTGCACGCTGAACCCTCCAAAAATTCCCCCCATGTGCCCAGATCTCCGGCTGAGACAGCCTCCCACGCTCGCTCTTTCACCCTCCTCCTCGTGAGCAGTGCAGCAGCACGTATTCGCTCTCTTCGCCCTGCGCCTGACTTTGCTCGCCTCGACTGCTCCCGATCGTGAAGTATAAAGAGCAACGCCTCCTTGATGCCTGCGCCCGCAGCCGCCGCCATGTCCAAGTCTACGCTTGCCGTTATAGCTGCCCTCAGCGCTGGAGGAGGTGCCGCCCTTACCGCCGCCATGTATTCCATGCGATCAGACAAGAAACCAGACTTCTCCAACACCAACACCAACAACCTCAAGGCTCAGCTCCCTCCCGCGACTCCCATCTCCGCTTCCCCCACCCAGGTCTTTGCTCCGCCGCCAGCCGTACCGCTCCCAACTGCGGCCGCACCGCCCGTCCTCGCCGGCCCCGTCAACCCAGCCGGCCTCTTCGAGTACGGCTTCCCGGGTCCCATCTCGGATATTGCCTCGCGATCCGCGCTGATTTCGAGCTACGACCGCCGCCTGCGCAACCCGCAGTGGGTCATTGAGCACATCACGCCCGCCTCGCTGGCCGTGCGCAACGGCGACCGCAAGCACAGCGTCTTCCTCGAGGACGACGCCGTCCCGCCCAAATTCCGCGCCCTGCTCAAGGACTACTACCGCAGCGGCTACGACCGCGGCCACCAGGTCCCCGCCGCCGACGCCAAGTGGTCTCAGAAGGCCATGGACGAGACCTTCTACCTCTCCAACATGTGCCCCCAGGTCGGCGAGGGCTTCAACCGCGACTACTGGGCGCACTTTGAGGATTTCTGCCGCCGTCTAACCGTCAAGTACCCCTCGGTACGCATCGTCACCGGCCCGCTGTACCTGCCGCGCAAGGACCCCGTCGACAACAAGTGGTACGTCAAGTACGAGATGATTGGCAGCCCGCCGTCCGTCGCCGTGCCTACGCACTTTTACAAGGTCATCTTCGCCGAGGACGGCCAGGTGGGCGGAAACGTTGCCATTGGGGCCTTTGTGCTACCCAACGCGCCCATCTCCAACGACAAGCCCATCACTGACTTCGAGGTCCCCGTCGAAGCTGTGGAGCGTGCCAGTGGTCTGGAGTTTGCTACCAAGTTGCCCGCTCAGCGAAAGAAGAGGCTCTGTTCCGACACTGTCTGCGCCCTGGTGATCAAGGACTACGCAGAGAGACAGAAATCGGTTGCAAAGGGGAGCCCGCGTGCCATCTCGCCACCTCGGGCCTAAGGGCAACACCCATCGTTGCCCAGGTGCACTCAGTAGCACGGGTTTTCACTGTCACTCAGATATAGATTGTTTTCTCGGTATCGCCTGGGGATTCACTTGTTCATAGATGGTCTTGGCCTTTGTTTCGTCCGCCCTAGATCTAAGCGCTAGATCTTTGTGTTTTACTGTTCCATCACCATTTTATAGCATTTAGAGGGCGCAAATCATCAAGGTCTTTTCAGGTACCGCTTGTAAACTAGTCTTTCATAGAAAGAATTCACCTTTATAACCCTATTGTACATTATCCGACTTCTTGATGTAAAGGGCTTGATATGAGTCCGCCCATCAACCCAGTCTCTGCCCCTATTTCATCCTACGGGACAGTGCGTCCTGGAAGAGATTTCCATCCTACTCTTGAAAATTCACATCCACTCATCTTATTCGTGTATACTTGCCCTGGCGCTGCTCCTGCCGCAAACTCTCTTCTTGGCTCGGTAGCGGTGCCCGGCGTTTGTCCGCATCGGCCATCATTGGTGGCGGTGGGATGGGCATGGGGAAATTCCCAGGCGGCGGCGGAACGTTGCCCAGGGGCGGCATGAAGCCCGGTGGAAGAGCGCCAGGGGGTGGTAGGGGAATTCCCGCCTTCTTCATCATTTCGATGAGTTGAGCTGGGTCTGGAGGGTTATTGGGATCCAGGCCCGGTAGCGGGGGCGGAGGGGCACCGTTGAGGCCGGGCAAGGGGAACGGCAGCGGAGGCGGCGGAGCAGCACCGCCCACGACACCGGGGATCATCGGAGGAGGCAGGCCGGCGGTAATGCCAGGCACAGAGCCACCGCCCAAGGGAAGACCAGGGATACCAGGGAGACCCGGAACAGCGGGTTTGAGGGCATCCTGGTCGACCAAAGCGTCCAGCTCGTCCTCCAGCTCCTGCTGTTCCTCCTCTTGCCTCTGTCGCCGATGGCCTCGACGATCCCACGTTCCTTGCGCTTCGGCCGCCTGTTCGCCAATGTGGTAGCGATCCTGCATGACATCGGTGTCGCCTGGGCGAGGACGGGTCCAGAAGCGTGTTATGCGGTCATTGGAGCCGGATGCCAGGATGTGTCCCAGAGGGTGCCAGTCGAGAGACCATACGACGCTGTCGTGGGCGAAGGGCACTTTCTGAGTGGGCCAGATTGACTGGGCGGGCGTCGATGCAGGATCCATGCTGTCGTATGGTGCTATGGTCAGAGCCTGGCCCGGAGGTGGATTCGGCGAGTCGAGCAGATAGTGGAAGATGGAACCATCTGTCCCGCCTGTTGTGAGTAGGTTAGGGTGGATGGGATGCCAGCTGAGGGTTGAAATGTCCTTCTCGTGTCCCTTGAGAAGACAAATGTCTCTCATCATTCTCAAGTCAAAGATGCGCGCCGTATGATCACGAGCAGAGGTCGCCAAGCATAGACCCCGGACTTTTTCGAATACGACCTTGGTAATCGTGCTCTTGTGCCCGTGAAGAGTTGTGAGGCAGCGGCCAGTCCTGGGATCCCAGAGCTTGACCAAGTGATCTTTGGAACCGGACACCAAGAGGCCTTTGGAAGGGTGCCAGTCCACCGACTTGGCGTCCCAACCGTGACCTTCCAACTTGGTTTCCATAGAACCAAGGGCAAAGTCGTAGATTTTGAGGGTAGAGTCGTCGGATGCAGTGACAAACTTGGAGTCGTTGGGGCTGAAAGCCAGGTCTCGAATGGGGTCCGAGTGGGCATTTATACTCTGCACGTTGTTGAAGTTGGGTTGCCAGTATTTGACCAACCCATCATGGTCGGCAGAAATCAGCCAGTCGTCGCTGTGCGAGTACTCCATGGCTCGAATGGCTGAATCGTGCGCCTGCATGATAGTCTCGAAGTTGAAGCCCGTGCCGTTCCAGAGGGTGAATTCGCCCATGGTGGATGCCGTCAGCAACCGGCGGCCTTCTGGTGTCCATCGCACGACGTTGATGGGATGCTTGATCTTGTTGAGGGATGAGTGAAGGTGCTTGATCGGTATTGTGTCGGCGGCCTCAGTCTGGCGAGCAACCGGCGGCACCAACTTGGAAGGGTCAGCACTGGGCATCGGGTAGAGAACATGGTTTCCTGAATACTCACATCTACAATGTAGCTGTTGCTTGGCCGCTCGGCTTCTCCCGTGTATGCGCCCTTGTAGGCTGGCCCACGGTTGCGTTGCCAGTGTGTTACTACTGCGCTGTAATCGGTAACGGGACCTAAGTTTGGATATTAGCTGATGGCTCATCAACGTAGTCTTACTATCACCAAAGGCAGGGACGGGTCTGCGCTTCAAGGGACGTATGGACGATG
Organism: Stachybotrys chartarum; assembly: GCA_001021365.1. Classification (NCBI taxonomy): domain Eukaryota; kingdom Fungi; phylum Ascomycota; class Sordariomycetes; order Hypocreales; family Stachybotryaceae; genus Stachybotrys; species Stachybotrys chartarum. Next base: position 2,519,631 of record LDEE01000003.1, read on the forward strand.
CAGCTGTTCAAATAAGAGTATATTGAGTGTATGTGCCAGATATTCTATCCTTGTACAAGAATGCGCATCTAGCGAGGCTGCTTGGACAGGATCATGATGGCTCATGAAGGTATGCCAAGTGTCCCAGCTGAGCCAAGAAGTCGACTCACATCGCGCTCTCGCGAAGGACCCCAGGCAACCAAGGAGCATAGGAAACATATGTAACGAAATTCTGCAGCGGAAAGGAATGCCACTTACGTCTGCCCCTGACTTTGACAAAGCCGCCATCCTGGCCGTCTGCTCCGCCCCGATCGCCTTGTTGGCCGCGAGGCTCGTAGGCCATCGTTGCTCAGCCCGAGCACGTCACATGCAGCAGACGCGGCTCCAAGTATGAGATTTACTGGGTGAAATGACAGCTGATTGTGTCAACAGTGGATGTGCTATTTCATGGTCGTATGATTAAGGGTCCTGGGTTCAACGGGCACGCGTGATACTGCCCTGCCTTTGACTGGGCCGAGTCTCATGGTTGCTAAACTGAGTGCAATTATGCGATGAATTACCGACGGGAGGAGGAGCCTCACGTGATTGTCGACACGGGCCTAGCTTGCTTAGTCATTCTTATTCTCAAGAACTCTTGCTGCCGCCGGTCTCGTATTGGCGCCAAACAATGATGCCAATACATGCATTCATTTCATGACTGTAGGTCATTGATGGCTGGGTTCGTTGCTTCTGATGATCCCTCAGAGCGATTGCACCACTCCCAACTCTTGAATGCGCATATATGCCTGTGCCGCTGAATGACATGGCTTGTGCTGTGACTGGAGCTGCTGAGACCGAAAAGGACCCCCCAGTATGGCCAAACCAAAAATCAAACACCAATACGTAGAAGAAAGTGTTTATACCGAGGCATCAGCTCGGCGAAAGAACCAGAACATTGAGGATCCAATAATTAATTACCTAATTAAGAGGGATTTTATACAATTATGCTTATCCACACATGGCCTATTTCAATCCATGCCCAAATCCCTTGGACTTTCACATGCTTTGGCGATGGGCTGTGTTAAGCCCGCAGCAAAGCGAGGCTCACATCCCAGTCCACCTGCCGCGCGCTGCCAGTCTGCGTTTCGTTTCATAGACTTCCGTTAAGGCTCTGTCCTTTGATTACTTGAAGAAATTTCAGTCCCTTGCATTCCCCGTCCCCTCCCTTTGCCCCTTACGGCCACTCGTAAGCAAGCCGAAATGTTGTTGGAACCCCTCTGCCAGCCTCTAGCACCCCTGGCGCGCCCCTCCATACCTGGGAAACCACTTGCCAACGGGAGATGGCCTCTGCATCGGGCTGTCCGTCCAATGACCTTGGCTGGACAGTTATCCGAACGTTGGCTTGATCCCGCAGGCCGAGCTGCGGCTGCCATTGGTACCATGTAGCAGGTTGGCCAACATGGCCGGATACGCTAGCTTCAACCACCATTTCGGTTTGTTGGGGCCCCTTGTTCGTAGCTGCATGTAGATACGTAGGTGCGGGAGATGAAAGAGAGTGCATATGCAACTGTTTCACATTCAACGATTCGGGTCTGTTGTGAGCCCAGGTTGCTTCTGTTGCCCAGGGAAAGGGGGCACCTCGACGAGGGGTTTGCATCGATTGATTGTGACATACCTTGCCTCATTCGCTGCACTGCAACATTGCTTCCACGGCGCAGAGGTAGGTGCTGTGCTAGTGTGATATGTACCTACTTACGGTACCGTAGGCGCGAGGGAGGCTTCTGTCGCCACCGCAGGCACCTCTTACACCCGTCGTGCCAATTAACTCAACACTAACGCCTGGTTCCTCGTCATCCTCGGCAGGACGCCCAGTAACTTGACAGAAACAACTTTCTTCGTATCAGCGTCATCACCAGCTCATTTTGCGTATGCACCTGTTTGAAGGTCATTCCTCAACCAAAGAGTCAAGGTCGACAGTCTCCGGAGCCGAACCCGACGGGCAACGCCAGGTTGGACCATGAATTCGGCCACCACCACCAGCGTTGAGACCTCCAACGGCTCGGCCACCCACCGGGGAGCCCCGAACCTCACCGAGGTCGAGCCCCTGGATGCCACGACTTCGGAACGCATCAGCACCGCGCCCCAGAAGAAGTATCGCCATGCCGCCGCTGTCCACTCCAAGGTGCGCCCGTCGTGCCTGAGCCACGACTCGGATGCGGCGCCCAGCTTCCTTGGATTCCGAAACCTTATGGTTATTGTCCTGGGTGAGTGCCTCGTGAACTGCCTCCATCTCAACCACGCGATTCTAACTGTACTTTTCCCAGTGGTCGGCAATCTAAGATTGATGATTGAGAACTTGCAAAAGGTGGGTGTGCCCAGCCAGGATCAGTAGTGAAGACAAGCCTGACCTATTCTCCAGTACGGCGTCCTCATCTGCCTCAGCTGTCACGACTACCGGCGCCAGGACCTTTACCTAGGCGCGTTCCTCTTTGTCCTCATTCCATGCCATCTCTTTGCTGCCTATCTCATCGAACTCGCCGCCGCCGTGCAAGCTCGAGGTTCCAGGAGACGCATAAAGGACGAAGCGTCAGGTCCGTCCGAGGACGACAAGAAGGCCTTCCACGCTACCTGGGTCACCGTCGCATGGTTCCACGGCATCAACGTCACCCTTGCTTTGGCCATCACGACCTTCGTCGTCTATTTCCATGTCCACCACCCTCTCATCGGAACCCTGACTGAGTTTCACGCCGTTGTCGTCTGGCTCAAGACTGCTTCCTATGCGCTCACCAATCGGGATCTGCGTCACGCCTATCTCCATCCTGTCAAGGGAGAGCTGATTCCTGAGCTGTACAAGCAGGTCCCGTATCCCCTCAACATTACCGTCTCCAACCTCGCGTACTTCTGGCTGGCTCCAACCTTGGTCTACCAGCCCGCTTACCCACGCACCGATAAGATCAGATGGATTTTTGTGATAAAAAGACTGGGAGAGGTATTCGGCTTAAGCGTCTTCATCTGGGTGGCTAGCGCTCAATATGCCACACCAGTCTTGCAAAACTCACTTGACAAGATTGCCTCGCTAGATCTCACTTCTATCGTGGAGCGACTCTTGAAGCTGTCGACGATATCGCTGGTTATCTGGCTCGCCGGTTTCTTCGCGCTCTTTCAATCTTACCTCAACGCCCTGGCGGAGGTCCTCAAGTTCGGTGACAGGTCGTTTTACGACGACTGGTGGAACAGCGAAAGCGTCGGAGGCTACTGGCGGTCGTGGAACAAACCAGTGTACACGTACTTCAAGCGCCATGTGTACGTGCCCATGCTCGGACGTGGTTGGAGCCCAAACGCCGCAAGCTTCACCGTCTTCTTCGTGTCGGCCATACTACACGAGGTACTCGTGGGGATTCCCACCCACAACGTGATCGGTGCGTTCCGTTTTTCGTCTTTTCTTGATTATCTCCAATTCGCTGATCTTGCTAGGCATCGCTTTCCTCGGCATGTTTCTCCAGCTTCCACTAATCGCCATCACGGCACCTTTGGAGCAGATGAAACTGGGGTACACGGGGAAACTACTAGGTAATGTTATCTTCTGGGTCGCTTTTACCGTATTTGGGCAGCCATTTGCGGCACTCATGTACTTTTACGCATGGCAGGCCAAGTATGGTAGTGTCAGTAGGATGCCACCCCAGGCTTCATGACCGCGTCGTTGTGAGATACGAGTTTGTGTTTACGGCGAGGTGCAAGGGCAATAAAATATTAAAATGCAACTATTCACATTTCAAACACAATGCTAGCATAGACGATGTCTGTACGAGATGTTGCTTTGGCATGAGCTCGTGACAAAGATGATATTGGGTTATCAACGTATGAACGGGAGCCAAGTCGACACCCTTTTGCGGTATTCAACATACTCGTCTTGGAAGAAGTCGACCAATTTCGTCTCCTCGTGAGCTATCCTATCACTGAAGAACTGCCACAGAACCACCGCATAGCCCACGAAGCATACAACATTGCCCATGACTAGCTGAGTGCCCAGGCCCCAATAGAAAAAGCCAAAGTAGCTGGGGTGTCTGAAGTAGCCGTATATGCCCGACGTGACCAGCTGGTGAGAGGCAGCCTTTCTGGTCTGGACATGGTGATTGAAGCTGGCACCAGCCTCGAGCATGGCGCGGGATCGCACGAACTGGCCGACCAGGACCAACACGAGCCCAAGAGCAACCATCAAGGGACCAGCGTGGAAGGGTGCCCAGCTGCTATCCGGAAACACCAAGCTGGTAAAGAGACACTCCATGAACGCGCACGTATGTGCGATGGCGTAGGAGGGCCAGTTCGCCGTAAGAAGGTAGCTGTCGTTGGACGCAATGAGCGTGTTGCGCTCAGCCGTGGTCCAGAATTCAAGGAAGTGGTACACAGACAGCGCTGCCACGAAGAAGGGCAGGCGCCAGGCAGGGCTGGAGGTGTATATGACGAGGAAGAACAGGACGTTGAGGCTGGCGGCGAAGGCACTGCCCAGGCAAAACGCCCTCGTCGCGACGCCGGATAGGGACTTGGGCTGCCTCGGAAAGAAGGGTTTCATGTGAAGCGCACCCATGGCGGCCAGGTGCTCGTCCAGCGGGGAGGCTCGGGGCCTAGCGCCTTGTGCGGCATCGTGAGAGGAGGTCCTGGCTGAAGACTGGAAGACATATGCGTCTTGAGGGGTGTGGCGGCGCTGGACCGGACCGGATGCGTTGTCTGACATGACGTTGGTGTTTGAGTGCTGTGAAGATGCAAGATTGGGATGCGAGCATTTGACGATCCCTGGAGGGGAGTCAAGAGCAGATTGGAGGGAAAGGACGTGGAAGAACCTCAGACGCCATGTGATTACAATGAAAACTTCGATTGTATTGTGACAGAGGGGGAATCAATCCCGCCGACTAGTAAAAAGGGCGAAGGAGAGAACAATGTCAAGATAATGCGATGGTCGATGCGCCGCAGAAGCCACTAAAGAACCGGTAGTCAGACCCCTGACAGCCCTAGATACCCCAACAGCTTGAAACGCCTGAACAAACGCCGGCCAGTCCAACGCCTCCAGCATTGGTGATTGCATGGGCCTTCCAACCGAATGATAACTAGCTATGCTTTTATCCCGCCAGTACGCCAGCCGTTGTCTAAATCATGGAACATCGTATATCGTGCCGTCACGACGTGCTTTTACAAACCACCCTGTATCGTGAAGGAGGAGACAATGAGGATGAGGACGTTAATGAGTCCCCAAACCAGGGGGATCCAGGTGTTCATCTCATAGTATCCTGCTTGGTAGACGGCCCCGACACTATTCTCTCCCCAATGTTAGATCTCAGGCGTGAAGCAGGAAGAGGAGGAAGTTGGCTGAACGGGGACTGACACTGCGCCGGTGATGCTCCCAGCAACGAGTGCTTCTACGGCGGCCGTCACAAGGTACACGACGGGCACCGCCCAGACGTACTTCCACGACGACCGGTTCCAGCCGTGGGTGGCCATGGCGATGCACACGGCGCCGAGGTGGAAGATGCCGTACGTGATGAGCGTCCACTCCACCGTGAAGCGCACCACGTCCGATATGTAGTAGAGCGTGTACCGCCGCTCTTCGGTCAAGTCGTAGAGCGTCCGCACGTTGAGCGCCGGGAACTGGGGCGACTGGTACTCATCCGGAGGGTTAAGACGCCACGGCATCGTGGCCAAGGTTGGGTGATCGCAAGTAGTGTCGTGTATCGGTGGAGAGGCCGTCGGAGCCCTCGAGGGGCGGGCGAACCGGTCGTGATCTTGACGGTTGAAGGTGGTTTCTGGACAGCACCTAACAGAGAGCTGCCCACGGCGATGCAGAGCGTGCAGCTCCATCGTAGGCGCTAACCGGTGTGCTATTAGCGAGCAGGACCCTGCACTAAAGTGGCCCACCCCCGTATCCGTCTGGGAGCTGTGACGAGTTCCGACCAACGTCAACCTCGGCAACTCGACAACCATCAATTCGGCATGAACCACGAGGCGGACCTCATACCCACGGTCACTGCACTCTGAGAATTGGTTTACGTCTCCTCTTGCGTTATCTATAGCTGCGGCTTTGGCAATATTTGGACGTCATGCCTGCCGACAGGCTGCTCAACACTGTCCTGCAGTACTTCCAGGATGTCCACGACGATGCGAAGACTGACCAAATCGTTGGCACCACAACCCATCTCCTCACCCAGCTCTCGAACCCGCTGAACCTCGGCGTCCTCACCTCACAGCTCCTAACGGCTCCCGCAATATGGCAGCGTGATGATGGTCTACGCACCGCGATCCGCGTCGTTGGCGTCTACAGCACTGCCGCGACGCGAGTACACGACGACCAGGAAAAGAACGCGCAGCGCAAGGGACCTCGCGAGGGAGGCGGCTTGCGCTGCGAGGACTGGACGCGGGCGGTTGTCCAGGGGGCTGACGATCGATCCAGGCGGTGGCAGCATCTGCTTGTCCTGGCAGGTGTGCTGCTCGGCATGGAGGGCAACGACCGCCACGCGCTGTCCCGCGGATTGCGGAACAAGTTGGAGATGGCCATTGTCACCGCCGCAAACTTAGCTTTGGAGGACTATGCGCACGACGGAGCGCTCGCCGGCTCGTGCATAGTCATGGGCCTCAACTTTGCGCTGCCGCTGCTGTCAGACTTCCACAAAACACAACTGGATGGCGACACCCTACTGCGACTTACTATATGGACCATGACGGGCGTCGAGGGCTTTCACGGCGGTCGGTTTCTGGACGATGTCAGCCGCGATACCTCACTGACACCCGAGGGGACTGTTGTATGGCCTTCTCAGTCACCGTCTTTCCGCTACCTGCAAGAGCTGGAGAGCCAGCCGTTGATGGCGAACATGGGGCCGACTTCGAAATTGGCAGCCTTCGCTGTGCTCCAAGCCGCCGATACCCGGAGTGTACTGCAGGCGCAGGACATTCTCCTGGAATTCAGCCACAGAGTATTGACCGCGTGGCAGCAGAACAAGCTGAGCGAGCTTGACCCTGCTGTTGAGAGCACGATACTAAGCGCCGACACCATGCAGACCACTCGGCCCCTTCTCTGGCAGCTTCTCAGGAAGCTATTGTTTGCCACGGTTGTTACGCTGCAAGCCGTCGTGTCTCGCAGCTTGCTAGATCCGCACATGTTGAACGAGGCGGTAGCGTATCGTACTGCTGCAAAATCTCTGCATATACTCCGCAACCTGTACTTTATATCCTGTCGCGACGGGAACAGCGCTTTCCAGGTATACGAGTTTACCTATCTCACGTCTATTGACGTGTTGTCTCGCAATGCCACGGCATGCGAGGATTACCTGAAGTCGGCGCAGCCCAACGGATACGCCGCGTCTCAGGCAAATCATCTCAAAAGGACACTGGATCTATTCTACTTGAACGTCGCAGAGCATCTTCCCTTGGCACTCTCCACAGAGGCCTGCGAAGCTCTCGTTGTTGTGCCAGCGACCGCCTATCTCTCGCATGCAGGCCCAATGTGGCCTTCCATGGTGGAGGTGTTCGAATCTGCACACAGCGCCGTCTTGTCGGTATTTTCATGTCCACAGCACGGTCCCATCACCATTCAAATGGCCCCCTTTTACATTGTCAGGCTGTTTGAGTCGTTCCCTCACCAGATATCTTCGCGACAATTCCGCGTAGCCTTCAAAACGGTGATGCAGGTGGTATCGCCGCCCTTCCCCATTGCAGCGACGGAGCCGCACCTATCGGAGACACTGTTGGAGATGCTCCGTTCCGCCATAGCGAATGCGTCAACGGCGCGGCTTCCACCTACCTCCAACGCGGCTTCGGCAAACAACTCGCTGGACGCAGCCGAAGATGTGCTTTCGGAGCAGAGCTCGCTGGCTCTGACGTTGGTGGACTCGTTGCCGTTTCTGCCACTACCCTTGCTGGAGGAGTGGTTGACGGTGGCGACGCAGACAGTGAACAGCATATCGGACCCGATGCTCAGGAGGACAGTACAGCGACGTTTCCAGGACCTCCTGGTCAGTGGCGAGATGGATGTGGAGAGGGCAACGGTGGCTGTGATCTGGTGGGGGACAAAGGGCGGTAGGGAGTTGTTCTTGTACGGTGCGGCGCCGGAGCAGACGATGATGAGCGGTGCCCTTGTCAGCAACGACATGGCGAGCAAGCTATGATGGTCCTACGATTTCGTGGGATCATGCGTCTCGGCAATCACCGATTCACCCAAACCGTTTGCACCTGAGTGAGTCAACGGCCAGGGTTCTGCAGTATATAAAGTAAGGCGACAACCCTCGATGGAATCAGCCTCGTTGATCCTTTACATCGGACATCCCACTCGTATTTGCCACAGACTGAACGACCACTCATCATATGGAAGTATCGAGATCACGCTTTCGTCCTCATGGCCATGCACCGAAGGTTAACGTTGGCGGCTCTCGTCGCCTCGTCTCTCTCCGGAGGGAAGTGCGATGCCCAGCGGATAGGGCATGAAAGCGACAACCCAGCCGCTACGTCGACACGCATATATACGTGGCCGCTGCGTTTCTGGACGAAGTATCCTGCGTCAGATGTCTCGACGAGCTCTGCTGCCATGGATTCATCGGAGAGTGGTGCGCCAGAAGACGGGGGTGCTTCAACAACTACATCTGCCCTACGCTTTGGAACTACTGGTTCGTCTTCCGCAGGCTCGGGCATTATAGATGGAGCGGAGGGTGTATCCGTTTATGGACCAGTCTCCGTTGACATGCCTACAGTTACTGGGACCCTGACAAGCTCTGGGACGCCCAGCCTGGAACTAGAGCCAGATGACGACTTGGTTCCAACGCGTCCCTCGGGCCTGAGTAGTATCGAGGTGGTTTTCGACGGTCCCTGCAATTCGACGTCTGATAAGAGAGAGGACTGCCGGATCACGACAGAGTGCGATATATCTCTGCAGCAATACCCGATATGCGAGGACGGTAAATGCAAATGCAAGGCCATTCGATGCTTGCACGGCGAGAGCTGTACCGAGCACAGGCCGTGCCGCACCGACGACCGCGAAATCACGTGCCTCCCGGAGGAAGATGTATACCCCAACATCACCGGGGTATGCCAGTGCACAGCGCGAGGCACGGGATGTCTATTCGAAGGCCATCCGCACGAGTTTTGCCACAGGGAGGTGCAGTGCGCCGAGAAGTGGTTCTCTGTGTATCCCGAGTTCCCGCAGTGCGTGACAAACGACGAACAGCTTAGGTACCCGCGCGGGAGGTGCGCGTGCCAGCACGTGGACTGCTGGAAGACGGGCGACAAGGCGGGGGACGATGACGCGGAGGAGTGCAGCGGGTTGATCACCTGCAGCGAGGGAGAGGAAGCGTTCTGCGCGCTGAAGTACAACAATGACGCCAAGGGGAGGCATGATGGGTATTGCACATGCGGCAACTACAAGGTGGTCGGAGGGGATGAAGGGATTCCACGGTGAACCCACGGGGCTCCGGTGTTGGATTGTCGTACGGGGCAGTAAATTTATGGGCTTTACGGCGCCACGGGCCCTGTGGATGGATCAGACGTTGATTCACGGTAGACCAGCCAAGCGTTTGTGTACCAATAGACGTGAGATGAGCATACGTCTCACAGCAGCAGAGGGCAAGCGCTCGGTGTAAGCTATTTGCTAGACGGAGGTTCGTGCGTACACGAATGGCGACGGAGAACTTGGGTCTGCCGCATTATGCCTGCTTTGCCAGCTATGACTGTGCCTATTCGGCTGATATCATCACTCGGATCATCGATGCATAGACAAGCCATTGCTTTGCGAGACCGACCCAGACGATTGAGTCTGCGCAGGATATCATGAGAGGCCATGTGAGTTTCAGCTTGCGTTGGCCCAGTAGCCCGTTCCAGACCGAAGCAGCCGGCCGACCTGCCTCAGCTGTACCAGGATGATGGACGGGGGGGTTGGTCTGCAGAGTCCCTCGATCTAGACCCGCGGGCCCCTCCCCCGCCGAGATGACGACGTCTGGCGCCATAGCCTAGCCCGTAGCAGCCAAAGCAGACTTGCATCATTCCCCGTCTCAGCTGCCCAAAGGAGAGAGGGAGAGGGAGAGAGGCCAGTCTCGAGCACATATTGCACGCGGGGAAGGGGAGGCAGCCAACCTGGCCGTGCCATTGGTACACGTGGGTGAACGGGGAGCTTCGTTCCAACCGGATCAGAAAGGCCTCTCTTTTTTTTTTTGTTTTCTTCTTTCTGTTTGCAGCGGCAGGGGATCGTCATGACGTTGGGATTCGCCGTGCTAGGCCGCATCGAGGGGTCCCGACACCTACACAAGCTCTCCCCTCTTACCCCTCCCCCTCGTTGTCTCTGGCAGCTACTGTTAGTAGCACCGACCGAGAGAACGAGCTACGGCGCCTAGGCAAAGGGCTTGAAAGTCGCCTGGCTTCTCCGCACGACAACCTCGACACCAGGGTCCAGCACAGTTGGAAACCTGTTTTTGTCACCCCCTCCATCCAGGGGTAACAGGCATATCGTAAACGCGAGAGGGCCGTACAGTAAAAGGAGAGATGGAAAGGACTATGGCATCATTGGGGAACCCCCGCACGGCAACCCCGTGCCCGGGGCCTCCTTGGAGACGTCATCCTGCGGGCGGCACGGATGCAGGCTTTCAGCTCTCTGCTATGGTTGCGCGGTGGGCAGGCGATCCGTGACACCCGTCCCCTCCCCCTGGATCCCGATCTGGCCGTGGCACCAAAGCTTGACTTCTTGGGACTTGCGGGAAGCAAGGAATGGCAACGGAGGCGGTGCTGGGCGTTTGGGATCAATCTATATAAACAGCGGCGTGCCCACGCAGCTACTATCATCGTGAAGCCCAAAGACTCTTCTACTGCCATCAACCAATTCTTTATATATAAGTCAACCGTCTCTACAAGACTCACAGCATTCATCATGTCTTACAACGACAACAACGATGTAAGCTCCCACCGCTCCCTCCTCATGCCCATCTTACCATTCATGAACGTTGCTAACACTGTCTCGCAGAGCTACGTACGCTTCACCCAGAATATCCCCATGACACTGTCATCATAAACTCACACACCATGCGTATAGGGCTCGTCCGGCCGCCGTGACAACGAGGACTCGTACGGCTCCTCCCGCCGCGACAACACCGACAGCTACGGCTCCTCGGACAACACAGCCACCGGCTTCGGCGCCGGTGACGACAGCTACGGCTCCTCCCGCCGCGAGAACGAGTCCTCCACCTACGGAGCCAGTGACTCCTACGGCTCATCCACCCGCCGTGACAACGACGACACCACATTCGGCTCTTCTGGCCGCACTGGCGACTCCGACTTCTCTGGTCGCCGCGATGAGAACCTCGGCGGCCTCGGCTCCTCCAACACCGACACTTATGGCTCCTCCGGCCGCACTGGCGACTCCGAGTTCTCCAGCCGCCGTGACGACACCCTAGGCGGCCTCGGCTCCTCCAACACCGACACCTACGGCTCATCCGGTCGCACTGGCGACTCCGACTTCTCCAACCGCCGTGACGACACCCTAGGCGGTCTCGGCTCCTCCAACACCGACACCTACGGCTCGTCCGGCCGCACCGGCGACTCTGAGTTCTCCAGCCGCCGCGACGACAACCTCGGCGGCCTCGGCTCCTCCACCGCCAGCAACACCTACGGCGACAGCAACACCGACTCGTACGGCTCCTCCACCCGCCGTGACGACGACGACGACGACTCGCGCCACGGCTCCAAGGGCGGCGACAGCACCATGGGCAAGATCCTTGAAAAAGCCGGCGGGCTGCTGCACAACAAGAACCTCGAGGAGCGTGGCCACGAGAAGCGTGAGCAGAAGGGCAACGACGAATATTAAGCCGTGTTTTGTCCTGTGCTTGGAATGAAGCACCGTGGCCCTATGGAGCAGCTGCTAGGGTTTAATGAAATAAGTAAAATCACCATGTGCCTCCCGTGATCATGAGCTTGGTGATCAGTTTTTGAGCTTGAGCAATTGCAACTCCCGACTTTATGTGGAAAAAGATACGCTTCCCGCATGGTTAAGATATAATGATGTAGCATGACTTGGCTCCGCTGTGGTAGACTTGTTCGTTCCAAATTCACTGCTTTCAGCAGCTGTCTACACCAGCGTCTTCTCAACTCTCACCAAGATCATCCCCTCCGTGGCATGTCCATTCGTATCAATCAGCGGGATCAAGCGATAACCCTCGGCCAGCCGATCCAGTCGCACACACGCCCACGCCGCCAAGTCGTCCCGACCAAACTCATCGTCGCGCACAGTGAACCTCACAAACGTCAGCTCCTCGACGAGCCCGGGGATCTTTTTAAACTCAATCTTCTGCTCGTTGAAGTCGACGTTGCAGCCCTTTTGCGTCTTGGTCTTGGCCTTATAATCGCCTTCGCGCTCGTGCCCGTCCGTCTTGACCGGGCCACCGTGTGCCACCTCGGACGCGTCCACGTGCAGCTCTACCTTGACGTACGGCTTGAAGCTGCGGGCCGACTTGTCCTCGGGAGGCACTGGGATGCCCTGAGCGGCGAAGAAGGTCAACGATAAACTCAAGGTCTTGCGGATCACCGCGTTGGGGGTCTCCCTTGACTCCAGATCCGGGCGGTAGCCTAATCAATCAAGTGTTAACAGCAGGTCCAGAGACGGCCCCTTGTTTCCCAAGGCCTCCACGAATTCAATTTGTATTTACCTGGTGGCTTCAAGACGTAGCCCTCCGTCTTCTGAAACATGCCCTCGTTCAACATCATACCCTCATCCGTCTGCTGCCAATTGAGCGCAACAATCTGAGCCCCGGCGCCCCAAAACACTGCCGGGTTCAGATTCGACGATCCGATCCGAAGGCCCGAAGGGTATGCGCGTACAAAAAAGCGCTTGTTGTGCTGGAACAGTTCCGTGCTCTTCTCCTCGAGGTGATTGAGGAATTTCTTCTCCGAAAGCGAAAAGATATGGGCCGGCATAGAGGCCTCCGGTTGACTAAACGATTTGAAGGTGATGGCGCGGGTGTATACGCCGAGCCGACTCAGCTCCCGGATGATCTTGGCAGTCTTCTTCTTCTTCTTCTCAGGGGCGGCATCGGCTGCTCGGTCGTCGTCTGGGCTGTCTTCGTCGGGAGTAGAAGAGTCCGGGGGCGACCATTTGACTTTGATAAGGATCTTGTTGCGTAGTTTATCTGGGCTGGGTAGCTCGGTCACTTCACCCTCCGGCTCTGGCACCAGGAAGTCGCCCCAAATCTCCGTCATGATAGCGACCATGACGGCTTGCTGCTGCGCGCTGCAGTGGACCTCCAGGCTCACAATGAGCGGCAGTTCGGTGACCGCAAAGGCGTTGTCCTTGATAGCGACGCAGACATCGCGGAAGGAGACGTCCGTGGTGAGCGTGTAGCCGTGGAGCACTCGGGGCTCGACTGCGACAACCTCTGCGGCCGGGCCGTCCTGTAGAGTTACGCCCTCTACCTTGTCGCTGATACCGCCAAGGCTGTCCTTAGGATTGCTCGCTACCGCACTCTCTGACACGGACTTGGGCGGTGAAGGGGGTTTGACCGCTTTCCCTGGACTGCTCTGTCCCTGCTGGCTCTTCTTCGGGCTGGAAGGACCCCCGCTCAGCTTCTCCTTGAGGATATTGAAGGTGCTCTTCCTCTTCTCCTTACTGTTGTATATCCTCCTGACCGAGCTTTGACGACGAGGTGCTTCGGAATCGTCACTGCTCGAGGTGTCGCTATCCGACTCTTCCCCATCCCAGACATCAATTTCGACACAACGGCAGCCCCGACGCAGCACACTAGCGTACGCATCGGTGGTGCTGGAGCTGGACAGCTGGTTGCCCGTCAGATACGTGTTGTGGCTGGAGCTGACAAAGTAGCTTGCCAGCGGCCAAGAGAGGTCGAGGTCCTCCTGCTGCGGCGCCTTGATGATGGACACGCGAGCCGAAGTCATGTAGAGGACGAAGGTGTTGAAGTCGAGCGTGGGCTTCGCCAGCAGCTCGCTGGGAGTCTCGGCCGGGCTATGGCGCTGGACCGTCTCGAGGAAGTTCTTGATCTGCGTGCTCCCCCATTGGCGATCCGGCCCGGCGTGGGCATCGAAGATGGCGCGAAGCGAGTCGAAGACCGTCTGGTCGACAGACGTGAGAAGGCGCGTGGTGTCGCTGGCGTCGGCCACTTGGTTGGGCGGGGGGACGGCAGCCATGGCTAGGCCAGCAGCGGACAGCAAAGTGCAAGGGCTAACGGTAAGGACAACAAGATGGAGAGGATGCAAGATCAATGCAGCCAGACGAAGCTATAGCCCAGGCCTCAGGTGTTTCCCCCCTCCGCTGAGACCAGCAGAGTGGAGGGTGACGCAGCGTCCGGGTTGCAACTTGGACCCTGGACGTGCTGAAGGTCTAGCCCAGAACCCCGCCATGTGCCCTCTGCTGGCCAAACACACACCCTGTTTTCCGTCCTAGCGTCGCAGACGGGTGCTGAATCAGTGCCGCCAGTCGCCCGGATTGGCATGGCGTCACCCCAATCCTGCGGTACTTCCAACGGCCAGACCGCCCTGTTTCGCTACGGGGGTGAGGGATAACCTCACTTATCATGCTGCCCTACAAACACTGGGCTTCCGTCATAGCTGGGCCATATCCCATGTATCACGAAAATAAGACTTCATGTTATACTCTTGCTTGATGTGTCCCTGTTCCCCCTGCCTGGCCCCGCCGCTTCGCCAGGAAGTCGTCAAGATCAACGTGAACCCTCAGATCCTTGGACGTCATGGTGTTGAACACCGCCTTCAACTCGTCCGACTCCATGCCACGCACCAGCGACGCGAACGCCTCCATCATCACGTCCTTGGAGAAAGGGACGTGCCTCAGGGCACGATAGAAGACGCTTTTGGCCTTCGCCCGGAGTCCGTCGTGGCCCTGGCAGAACCGAATGTACGCCGTCCACAGCCAGGCGTTCGTTTTGCAGGCGTCACTTGTGAGAGCGTGCTCGAACGCTGCTGCTGTCGCGTTGACGTTTCCGCGCAGTAGCTCGTGGTGGACGGCAAATGCTCGGTTGCTCACGCAGTCCCATGGCGCCGTCAACGACTTTGCAGTTATCAGTGACCTTGTCTCGTCGACCAGCCTCAGTCGTGAGTCCGCCCACTGGAAGAGCGACATGAATATGGTGTTCATGGGAAACAAGTCAATGAACCGTACTATGTGGCTCTGCATGTGTCCCCTCCTAAACGGCCTATAGCAACGTTAGCACCTTCACACCTCCAAACGGCCGTGCCCTGCTTACCCTCTGGATGCATTGAAGTACAGCAGCCTTGCTGCCATCTGCAGCACCCGCTCGAGTGCCGCGCTGCGATCTTCTTTGCGAAACCGAAACTCGTCAATCATTGCGCCCGCAACCGCCATCGCTGCAGAAATGTTGCCCTGTGATTTCGACATGGGTTCCAAAGGTCCTTCGGCGGTGAGATATGCAAGCAGCACCAGACCTTCGGCAGGGATCGCGGCGTCCGTGATGTTTCCAGTTGACAGACACTCGTACAAGTACGAACTGAGCGTCTCACGCGCTCTGATGATAGATCCAGCGGAAATACTGGCATCGTCAATCGCTTTGCGCAAACCGTCGTCCACGGACGAACAGAGCACCTTGGCTGCCTGCTTCATCTTGCCCTGTTCAAGCTCCATCCAGCTCCACGTCTTCCATAATTCCAAGTTGTTCGAGTGTGAGGTCTGGCCATATACGTTAGTTTCCTCAATTTCATCAGAAGAGACTGCCTTATTACTCACTTGCGCTATCTCCGTGGCCGACGAAAGAACCTTGCCGCCAACGTCAACGCGGCCGCTGCTTATCTCGGCAAGGGCATACCCATTGTAGAGGCCGATGTTGGTTGGATACTGTTTCAGGAGTCCTTTGGCAGTCTTTTTAATGCTGTCGGGACTCTCTGCATAGCTGAGAGCCAAGTAATAGAGTGCAAAATCCTCCTTTCCAGCTTGAAGGACCAGTTGCCTCGCCACATTGACGACAAACTCGCCATTCGCTCTTCGTGCTGCACCACCGCCTTTGAAGAAGCCGAACCACCCACTGCGAGCAAATAAAAGCTCGGCAGAGAGTGAAGCACGCAGGATTTCCCAGTCAAATCTGGGCGGCTCCTTCTGGATTTCTTCTCCATCCACTGGTTGGTTCTGATCTTGCCCGGGCATTGACATGTCAAAGTCCTGCCTTGGGCTGGTTGTGAATTGATCATTACAAGCCCTTTCGACCCAAGAGCTGGACCTGAACGCAGGCGGGTAGCCCAAAAATAAAAGAAACGAGTCGATAAGTATATGAGTAACATCACCAAGCACAGTTTCCGGTATGACGAAGAGAAAGGGCTCCAAGTCGGAAAACATGACAACCCTGAATGGGTCATCCTCGTTCCCTTCATCAAGAGTCCTCGCAGGCATATCTGCCTTCCGCGCCTGCATCTGCTCCACGTTCCCCCAGGCCTTGTAAGCATCCCGTGAATGCGATGGTTCGTCTGCATCCTTCATCGCTGGTTCGGGAGGGTCGCCTTGTCCAGCTGTTTCGACGTATCGAAACCAACCCTGGGCGTTTGCCTCCCCTACTCTTGGCACTTCGCTTTCCCAAAACTCGTGAAACGATTCCAAGGCTGAGCGGTCGCTCTCGATGGTGGCCGGTCGAAAGAAGTTGATCTCTAATATGGCCTGCCACGCCGCAACTGCCAATTCCTTGTAGCCCGCGTCGTACATTAAGCGAGTTGCTCGAAGGAAAACGTACGCAGCTTCGTCAAAGACATCTTGGGTCTGCGCGGACGCGACACGTGCAAGGACGAGCTGTAGCCTCGAAATCAGCATCTGCTTCACGTCGTCATACTGGAAAGTTGCAATGTTGGAAGTCGCAAAGTCGAGATGCGTCAGCCAGAGTTCGAAGTTATCCTGCTCGTCTTTGAGGACCTCGGACCATTTCTTGGCTGCGACCTTTCCGCTCCAGACTTTGATGCCCTCACGCATTAGCCGCGTGAGCACGCGTCGCCTGTCTTCCGGCTTGGTGGCATGGGCGAGGGCTGACTCCAGCATTGATACTTTGATCTCGGTAAAGCTGTGTTCCTCGTTCTCTGTGGCCCTCTCGCCAATCGCATATTTTTCTCGTAGAAGTGCATCTTGATGATCAACCAGCTCCAGCCACGAATCTATATCTTCTGGATGGTCCTTCGTATGCTGGCCTAGCTGGATAGACTTCCACCTCAAGGGACTGTCTTCTTCTGCATCCACCAGGCGGACGGACGTGTCGGACTCGTACTCTTCGTCGGAGGGAAGCCTGGCTTTGGCTTTGCCCTCGATGGAGCGGTAGGACGGTTGTTCATCTTCAGACGAGTCCGAGTCGTTCTGGCCACGCTTACGCTTCCGCGGATTCTCGACAGAAATAAAGCCGTCCTTGTCATCCTCTGTTGGCTTCTGCGGCACAGCGCGCAGACGCACCGAGTGGCCTCTCAGCCGCAACGATTTGGAGCGGAGGCCCCCACGGTCCTTGGCCCAAGAGCCTTCTCCGGGCATCCGCAGACTGAACTGATCTCTGGGACCATCTCGATGCATAACCAGGCGCCCTGTCGTTCCCAGGACTCTCCCCGAGCCGAAACGATAGTACGCCGGAATCTGAGACTTGTCGATTCCTCCGTACCTGATGCTCAGAGGATCGCCTTTGGTGTCGATGGTGAATACGCCTGGCACGCCGGCTATCGCTGGGCTGCTCCTTGCGCGAGGAGCTCTGGCATCCTTCTCGTGGCCCTGTCGTCGGCGTGGACGTTCTTCTGGGTCCGGAACCCTGTGGTGCCGTGACTCTGAGCGACGCTTCCTATCGTGATGGCGTGGGTCCCGTCTAGCGTCGCGGTCCCGGTGTTGCGGTTGGTCATCTTTCGTACCCTCCTTCGAAACAGGCTCCTTGGGTCTGAAGGAAGTGAACTTAGGGACTGTTAACCCTTTTGAGCCACCCTCTCCTGTAGACATGGCGACCGAAAGCCGTTGGTTTCAAAGCTTCATCGTGCATGACGCCACCAGAGCGCGCTCTGCTTATCAGCAGCAAGACAAGGATCGAGGATTCGCCATGATAGGTGGATGTTTTGTCTTGTTGGTTGTCGCTGTGTCACGATATGGGAGGATGGATGATTACAGGCTGGGAGGGCCCCTTTTAGGTTAGGGGAACACAGTGTCTCCACAGCGCATGCCTAGGTACCTAAGGGATTGTTGCGGTTCCAGAACGGCCACGTCCTGCAGGCGATGAAGGGCCTGGGTAAGCACCCAAAGTCCATCAAATTACCTTTCTGTTCTGCCCCCAGCGTCGCCCCCTTTCCGACCTTCCATGGAGCAATTGTCACCTCAATTGTTCTGGGTCGCCTTTCCTGCTGTGATAGCCATCTTCGCGGTGTACTCAATGGGGCTCTTTGGCGGTAACCAGTTCCCCGTCGAGGGCAGGGTTCGTCCTCACGATATTACAGGAAATGAAATGATGGTGCTGACGAATCCCCACAGACTGTCCTTCTGACGGGAGCTTCAGAGGGCATGGGACTTGAAGTGGCTAAGCAGCTCGCTGCCAAGGGAGCCAATATTGTCATCGTATCACGCACCGTGTCCAAGCTCAAGGAGGCTATAAAAGAGATAGAAGTACGCTCTCCCGACCATCCCGTCCGCCGGATGACGATACACCAGCTCCTAACACCGTGTACAGGCCTCAGCCAAATTCCCGGGTTCTCAGCAGTTCCACTACATCTCCGCAGATGTCTCCAGCACGGGCTACGCCGCGCCCGTCGTCGCGGAAGCTGTACAGTGGAACGGCGGCAAGGTCCCCGATATCGTCTGGTGCCTGGCCGGCATCGCCACCGCCGCGCTCTTCCTGGACCAGCCCACGTCCCTGATGCGCCGTCACATGGACGTCAACTTCCACGGGTCCGTCGAGATGTGCCACGCCATCCTCAAGGAATGGCTCGCCCCCAACGCGCCGGTCGAGAAGACCCCCAAGCACCTGATCTTGACATCAAGTGTCGCCGCGTTCTGGACTGTCCCCGGATACGGCTTTTACGGCCCATCCAAGGCAGCTCTCCGCTGCTTAATCGACGATTTGGCCCAGGAAGTCCTCCTGTACCCGCAGAATGTCAAAACTCACCTCGTATCCCCGGGAACCATCCTCTCGCCCAGTTTCGCCGAAGAAGAGCGCACCAAGCCGGAAATCACCAAGATCCTGGAGCAGGACGATCCGCGGCAGACACCAGAGGCCGTCGCACGGTTGTCAATCCGGAGCCTGGAAAAGGGGCATCACTACGTCACCGTTAGCTGGTTGGGAGACTTAATGAAGTGGAGTGTGATGGGTGGAATACCCAGGAACAACTGGATCATTGATACTATAGGAGCATGGTTGGTTCCCTTGATTTGGATCTACGTTCAGTTCGACTTTTACCACAAGTTGCGGTCGTACGGGAAGAAGCACGGGCATCCTAGTCTCTGGAAGAAACATGAGGCTTAACATGAGCATCGATGTATACATGCACGGCTCGTTGGAAGTTCTATTTACAATCATGTACTCAGTCTCGACTAGACACCGCTCCATTTTCCAAATTTGTTGTACCTCCGGAACATTTCCCTCAGGATGGCCCTGCCGCTCGCGTCCATGGCGTCGTTCAATATCTTGCGGCCTTCCGGCGGGGTTACATCAAAGACCGAGTTCATCGCTGGTTCAAGCGCCGTAGCTACTGCGATGGGCACATTGGACTCGAGCTGCAACTTGACGTACTGCATCAGGAGTAGGTACATGTGCCGGCCGGCGGCCCGCTTCGCTGCGTCTGCAGCAGAGTCCAGCGAGCCGTGTTGCTGAGATCGCGCCACGGCTCCGGTTGTGGGCTCGCAGATCAATGTTATTAGACGAGCATAGGCGTGCGCTTTTGATTCCAGATATGCTCTGTTGTCTTTCTGAGAGCCGCTCGTTTCATCAATCAGGTTGTTGAGGAGTGCCTGCATGGCAGCCATAAGTAGATGGAAATGACCCTCCAGTCGCAGCCGGTGTTTCTTGATGATCACCTCGACCAACTTACAACGCCAGACAAAGGATGGCGTTTGTTTGCGGGTGTCGTGTGGAGAAGACAATTTAGATACTGCTGCGAGTGCAATCTCAATGTTCCATTGGCTAATGGCTTGTGGTTGCTTTTCCAATATCGTATAAAGGACCCGGCACACACGCGTAAAACTTGACGGCTCTGAACCCGACGATGTGGCGTGAGTCAAGTCATAGTGCGCTTTTGCGAGGTCGTACGAGTCGTCTTTGGCAGGCGTATCAGATAGTTCTGCTCTTTATTAGTACACAACGTATATTTGGATGTGTGGAAATAGTAGCGTACCTATGAGCTGGTTGACAATGTGCTGGATGGCCAGAGCCTGGCCATCGGTGTCATGACCGCGTCTGAACTTTTGGATCAGATCCTTCAAGTATTCCATTTGGGCCGCAGAATCCATGCTCTGGGTAACAGACGTAATGTACTCGTCCAGTAGAGTCTGTCGCAACTCGGCAGGAATGCTGTCCAGAGTTTCGATCTTCTTCGGTGGAGCAGGTTTTAATGTTGAGGAGAAATGCGTCCGCAAAAATGTTTGCACCTTCCATCCTTTCAGATCCCCTGCTTTCATAGCTTTCAGGCTTTCCTTGTCAAGCTTCTTGAGGACTGATTCCTTGTTGCCTGGCAGATCCAGATCTTTACCTACGGAGCTTGAGGCATCCACGACGGCGAAAAGACTCATGTTGACAATCAGGTCATCCTGACCAAACGGAGTCTTGTTCAACATGGAGTTTTCGATGACGAATACCAGACTTCTTCTCAAGACATTCTCAACATCCCCAAGCAGTTTCGACAATTCGGGTTGGCTCCGAGCGTTTGTGGATCGACGTAGCTCGTTGGCGAGGGCCTTTAACAGAGTCAAATACAGAGGAGAGAAGTTGTTCCTGTCATGATGTTTTGCAGTGACACGAGCGGCGAGTGACGAGGCAAAGTCAGAGCTCTCCTGAAAGTACTTGAGGCTTCTTTCGTCAACATTTTCCGTCATTTGTCGTACAGTAGCTGAGGCTAGGGCCAAGAAGCTCTCTAGTAGTTCGAGAAGGACTTCGCTGCTGGTCGATTGGTCGAGAGATGTTGGTAGTTCATCTGCTGTCTCTACCAAATTAGAAAAGGCCAGCTTCTCATGGAAAGTAGGTCTTGACATCATCCTCGTTTCCAGCGAAAGAGTCGATAGCCAAGCGGCATTCTGAGAGGAATGCTTCGACCTCTTGATCATCATGGATCTTCCTTGCTTGAGCTTTGTCATGACACGCTCACGTTGAGAGCGGCTGAAAGCCTCCAGTGGCACCTTACTCAATAGCTGAATGTATGACATGTTATCTTGATCTGTAATGTGCTGGCCCAGATCGGTTGGTACCTCAATCAGGTTGTCAATCAGTTGGGTCGCCAGTTTTGCATCGTTCAGATTAATATCGTTGCAGATTAACGCAGTCCAGATTGGCCAGTATCCAGGACCGCGCTTGTGCAAACGAAGAGCTTTGTGTACGGCATCCAGTGGTGCTCCACCAATCCGCTGAGAGTGTAATCGTGCGATGCGGCTGGAGCCTTGGAGATACCATGCCAAATACGCCCAGTGTGCGGTCTTTTTTCGGAACTTCGATGTCTCATCTAGAACGGCAAAGGATGCTAAGCTTTCGTTGTTCTCCGAGACAAGACCTTGCAGCCGAAGCAACTCGTCAGCCAGCCGAGCCATGAATTGGTCTGCTAAGGAGGCGACCTCTTCGAGGTGGTCATCATCTGGGGTCATGGATACCCAAGCTTGGCAGCTGCACTTGAAAGCCTCGAATGTGGTTGCCGAGTCGATTGACTTTTGTTTGAGGATCTTCGCCAAGTCATCCTTGATCATCTGCCAAAGCTCAGCCCTAGCGGAAGGATCAGCCCAGGAGATTGTTGTCGAGATCACTCTCCACCTGAGGCCAGCTGCCGACTTCGAGGACTTGCTCACGCCATATACTAGGTCGAACAGTTTGCGCCCTGCGGCATCCACAAAGGCCTCGCTGCGCACTCCACGAGCCACGGTGTCTGCAAACAGGCAAATGGTTTGGCCGTCGGCTTCTTGAGAGCTTACCCACTTGATCACGTCTAGGAGTTGTTTCGGTGACAAGTGTTTCTCAACCAGGACGTCCAAGGCGTCTGGCTGAATCTGCCGATGCCCGAGCTCGAGCCAAACTGATGAAGTTGAATCTGCTGCACCAACCCGTGACATTTGTCTGAACCACAGTTTCAAGAATCCTGGTAAATCTCGCCCTGTGCAGAAAGCCTTCACAATGGCCTCAGCAACAGCCGATATGGACTCGAAATCAGAGTCACCTTTGGCAGACGTCAGGCTCCTTGAACAGATGGCTTCAAGCAGCTCGTTCCCTTCCTCAGATGCGTAGAAGATTACAGGATCGCACTTTCCAACAAGAGCCAAAATACTCCAATCAGTATTGTCTTCTTGCAAGCCATATTCGCGAGCAACTTGGCGAAGATCGCCAATGTTGATGGATGTCGAATGATCCACGGCCTGTTGCAGAATGCCTCGAATCAGAACGTTGCGGTCGGGCCTAGCACGAACATTCTTCTCTATTAACTGGAAAATTCTCTCCATCCAGACTGCATTGCTCCGCCGAACGTCACGTCGGGACGCATCGTTCGAAGCGCCAACGGCGAGGAAATACGCAACAGGAGCTGCTACATCGATGACAGGCTGAGACACTGTGAGTACCGTTTCAATCGGTGAAATGTCCTGTTGTGTTGAAAAGGCAGCGCGCGCAGGCACGATGAGGCTTTTGTGCATGAAGCGCTGAATGGTCGGGCTCCAGCGGGATCGTACAGGCCCGTTTTCCGGGCAGTACTTGACGAAGACGCTCTCGAGTCTGCTCAATAAACCCGCGCAGGGGATGAAGAAGTGCGTGGCGGCAATCAAGGTATCGTCGCTTCCTTGTAAGCGGAGATCCCATATAGTCGAGATGGTCTCCACCCAGGATTCCCAGCCTTCCACGTCCTCGCGATGATCAGCGTTCAAAAAGAGTCGACACATGGCAAGTAAACATCGAACAGCCGGCATCGCTTCAGCCCCCGGGCTGCCAAAAAGCGACCTAACATGTTCGGCACCAATCTTGTCGTGTGAGGAAAGAGCGCCAGCAGCATCGAGTCGGTCCAGCAGGCACTTCAGTGCGTGGAAGATGGCTTGGCTTGTTGCAAGGCAGCTGTGTGCGGTCTTGAGCGTTTCCAGCTCGTAGAGAGGCGCTGAGTCCCTCTTCCTCTTGGATGAGCTGGACGATGCAGCGTTGCTGACAGGCTTTGAGACGTCGGCCAAGGTCTGCTGCAGAACAGCAGTAAACCGTCGGTCGGCGAGGGATTTGGCCAACGAGAAGAGGGGAATTCTTTGAAAAACGCAGCCGACAATGGCCCAGGTTAGAGGATACCTACGCAGAGTCTCCGCGCTAGGTGTGTTGCCGTTCATTGTTTTCAGGATCCATCGTAAACTGCTTTCCTCGGCGGCATGGAACTTGTCCTCGGCAGACAGGGTCAATCTTCTCCAGAGTAGCTGCAGATTTTCCCCCTTCTCGCCAGGTCCACTCTGATCTAGACTCCTCACAAGCTTGATGAGGTCTACCATGTCCTAAGTTGTATAAGTGATAGTTTTTTCTTGATAGTGAATGACTCACTGCTGGCTGGGGACTCTGATCGAGCGTATCCTCAGTCATAGACTCATCCATTGTGAAAGAGATCGCAACAATCCAAAATCTTCATTACCTCGTCGGAATGAGGAATTACGAGAATTTGGTGGATATTTGCCTGCAGTTTTCACCTCGAAGTTCAAGCAGATGTATTTCCAAAATTCCAAAGTTCTGCCGTGACGCTAGTCCGTAAGTAGCACATAGGTCTTCACCGCCTTCGGGAGGCCGAGGAAGCTACCGATGGATTCTCGTTCAAGCTTGACATCACAATACCGATCCCGAAGCTCAACGTAGCGTCGTGTTGCCATTGAATAACCCCAATTGCTCCAACACGTGAGTCCAATGCCGATTCCATCCGCCTCGCTATCTGCATAGTCTAACATGACCATCATAGCACATTCGCCATGGCTGAGACCGTCGTCCGACCGACCCCGAGCGCCATTTCCCGGCCTGTGAGCGAATCGCTGCTCAACGAGAAGGTACGGTCGAAACGTCCCGCGTCGAAGCGGTCGACAATACGCGAATGCTGATTTATTTCCTCTACAGTGGGACCGCTGCCTGTCCAACCTCCTCGTCAAGTCCACCCTCGGCCTCGGTTTCGGCGTCGTTTTCTCTGTCCTCCTCTTCAAGCGCCGCGCCTGGCCTGCATTCGTCGGCGTTGGATTCGGTGCCGGCCGCGCGTACGAAGAGTGCAACTTCAGCCTGAAGCAAGCGGCAAGGGATTTGAAGAAGCATGCATAAGGATGGAAGATCAGTTGCCGACCACGTTTCGATGTACAAAACAATACACACGAATGAGGAGGACGCGACTTGTTAGACTAAGAATCGCATTCGATCCGCCTTCTTGGCCGTGAACGATTTGCAGGGATAAATAGACGTCTAATGTACAACATCACCGGCATGCGCTTGTTGTCTAATTCGCTTTGGGTTGCTTTAGACCACTGCCGCCTTATCTTTATGTCAGAGGTAGCAACCTGCGTGCGTAATATACGATACGCGTTGGGCTTCGTCAGGCAATCTAGCTGTATATGTCGCATTTTGAAAACCCCTCGCAAATGTAGCTTCCGCTTTTCCTTGACGTACACCAGCACTGGCCGAAAGGCCGCGTGGACGAGGTTCAAAGCGCTTCTTGGAGCACTGCAGTACATTACACTCGTGGGCATTGTAGTTGGCCATTGCTTCGACAGCAGGCGTCCTCCCTAATAATGATATGGAGAATCCGGCGTGCAGGTTCTCTGTAGCTCAAACTTGCAGAACCGTATATTCAGTCCATGACCGACACATTAAATCAGACTTGTTCATATAAACATCAACGCAGTCAGGGCTACTATACAACATACATCTACGTTGTGAGACGTCTAACAAGTTCGAAAGCTACAGACACCTACCATTCTTGAGCGAAGACTTCATGATTGAAAAACTGTCTAGTACAGGAGTTTTAAATAGTGTCGCAACCAGCACCAAGGCAGAGACCATCGAAAGGTTTTCTCGCCATTGAAAAGTGTGGGCCGGTTCCGGTTCCTCTGGCACGCAAATATGACCAAGAACAAGTGGGCGATTCGTTATCGGTTGATTAATCGTGCGCAAAATGTGTGTGTTTGTGGAAAGGAAAAGAGAAAAGAACTGGGAGCTTAGGTCGACTTAGTACGAAGTAGTGCACGATGGATGGCTGGGGGACCCTGGGACACGTGACACTGATGGCGGGTCATATAATGTTGAAAAATTTCTGCTAGCTTTTCTACTCTTCACCTGCAACCATCATCAAATGGAATGTCCTGATTCGACGATGCGCCTTTCCACTGCTTCCGTGGCTATCGCGCCTCGAGATTTAGCTCAGTCTGGGAAAGTGCACGATGGTTTGATCATTTCTACGGTTCGCGCAACCGACATGATTACCGAAGAGGCTCGCGGTGGAGAGGGAACCAAGAGCTCTCTTCCGAGGCGTGACAGGTCACAGCCCCCCAGGTACACCTCACGAATCCTCTCATGGTAGGTGTATGTTTTCTTGATATTATTTCTGCACACCCACAAATTGCCTACACCTCGCTGCTTTCAATGCGCAAGAGTGTCAACATAATTTTTTATCGTTCGTAAGTGGGAGAACAAACCAGTGGTCTAGACAACCAGCTCGCTCCACCCTGCTGTTATAGAACAGTGTAATAGCAGGACTAAAAACGAGCAAACATCCTGTGAAATGTGCTACTTCGTGACTTGGCTCCTTAATCGAGTACATGATATCAGTCGTGATGTCATTATGCCATTACATGAGCTTCTAAATCGCTCTGCTTGATACTCCGAAATCCAGTGTGGCGTGGTCAAAATGCCAAGATACAGATGAATATGTCTCATGTTTGGCTTCCAAATATAGCACTCTCGTTCATGAAAGATAGCAGGAACTTTGCAATCAACCGTCCGGTGTACAGATATGATGTGTCTGTCGGAAAACAACGTTCGTCGCGGCCAAGGAGAAGCGCGTCATCAGCAAGGAATTGCAGATCTTGCCCTACACAAATGTTAGCGACTACGTTGATCAAGAAGGCCTTCACATCTTACAGTCTTCTCCATAGTACATCTCGCGTAGGCTTTCAACCATCTCCACGGCAGGCCCATCTATCTCTCCTTGCTCTGCAAAGCTGTCGTCGAACATCGGGTTGAAGCTCTTGGCGTTTGCGTCCTTGACATGTGTCTGGTAGATATTGTGGAACTGGTATGCGAACTGCTTGAAGGGCATGTTCTCAACCTCCTGACAGACATTCAGGGCGAACTTGCGCTGGTACTCGGGGGCGAGGCTGCTCCTCCTGTTCACCTCGTTCTGCGAAATGACAAAGTTGTCCGCAGTCATTTCGACGGCCTCCATGTACAGACATAGAACCAGGAAGGACGCAAGGCAGGGGGCCCATTCGCGCCGAGCCTTTGGTTTCAGGCTCTTGGAGAATTGTTCAAAAAGCTGCTGAGTCTCGCGCATAATCATCTCGTCGATGAGCGACTTGACCTGGCGCGCGAGCACACGGGGCGTCACCCATGGAACATTTTGAGGGACCAAGCCACTTGGCTGCAATGCCATGATTGTTGAGCGAGTCAAGCAAAGATGTCGAGACATGATATAATGCATGGTGTAAATGGACAATGCCCGTTTGACCATGGTTGACTAATCACCGTTAGACCAGAACTTAATGCAAATAGCTTCGTTCTCTTACATCCGTCTGCTCTGCATACTTCCGCACGATTCGGAGTATCTTCTTCGGTAGCTGAGTAGATCTGAAAGTGTCTGTGAGTTGATCCGCGAAGTTAGGGTCGCCAACAATATCCTGGACATATGCCTTTGTTCGCTTCCTTAAATCGTCCCGCTGCCCACTGGTGGAAAAGTCTAGTCCAATGGGAGCCGAGCCATTTGCATACAAACTGACTCGATCCTTACCAGGGCTTACGTGCCAATGTTGCAGGACGTCGCAGGTCTTGGCGGTGAAGAATTTGGCTTCGAGAGACAGCGTCGCGGAGAACCGGGCGCCCGAGAAGAGCTCAACGTTGCATGTCTTCTCAAGGCCATCCAGTATAAAGCCCTCGACGTTATCTTTCAAAAATTTGGACATCTCATCCTTCCTGAGGTGGCCTCGAATGAATTCGGGAAATAAGATTGTCAAAAAGTCCTGAAATTGCCAGCACACAACCTGAGGAACTTGGACCATGAGCTTCTTGCAGTGCTTGCAAGGCCGCTCCTTGTCGCACTTGACCTTGCGACTATGGCAGCAGAAGCAAGCTCCCAAGCGCCGAACCTGTAGCGCGCTTTGTTTCGTTGCATTTGCCAGCGGACCCTTACGACCTCTCTGAGTCGTTCTCATTGCCTCGAAGCATTCAAAGGGGTTGGGCTTGCCCGCGTGAGCTTTGATGGACGTTGGGGTCACAATGACAAAGTTGCCAGACTGATCAGACTTGCTTTTTTCCACCTTGCCGGTCTTCACCCTGCGCATGGTTGGGGGCGACTTGACGCTGTTGTTGGCCTCCGAACTGACTGCCGGTGACTTGGGGCTTGATGAAACATGACTGCCGTTAGCGGGAGAGGGTAGGAGGTCTTCGAAGGAGATGGTGTCGCTTTGTACAGTCTGCAAGTTGGCAGGGCTCCACGGCGCAACGTTGGGGTCAGTTTGGAAGGATTGCATGGTCAGATCGACCTGCTGGCTTCTGTCTGTCTGATCGATGGACGGAAACAAGTCTGTTTGGAAGTTGTTCATGAAAGATCCCATGCCTATGCCGTCACCGTCACCGTCAGTGTCTCCGTCACCTTAGCTGTGCAACGGTGTCAATTTACCATTTAGCTCCTGCTGGGTAAAGCCCGTAGCATCTTGCTGTGGGAACAGAAAGCCATGTGGCGTCAAAAAGGCTCCGTCCCCAGGAAAACTGGTTTCCGACCTTGTCGTGAACGCATCGGCCGTGAAGAGCTCTGGTTGCGCGGCATAAGCCGAGGTTGATGGAAGGAAGAGCTGCTGCTCGGGGTCTCCCAAAGGTACAGGCGAATGACCTGCGGGTGAAGACGTGGGAACGTGGCCAATAATGGTGAATCCATTCAGGCTCCCACTCGCAGGGCTGGGGATGAAGCCAACCGACCCGGGAGCGGAGGCGCCACTTGAGTAATCGACATACTGCCAGGATTCATCGTCGGTAGTCTCGAACTCGAACGGCGACGACCCATGCGGCGACGGCACGCGGGAGGCCATCGATGCCATGGCGAGCGTTCTTTGTCGCACGACCAGCGACGACTGAGCCCGTGCCGCCTAACACCAGCTTCAATACTCCAGAGCCGGTGTTGGAGCTGACTGTCGTGATGGCAAGTGGACGATGATGGTACGGCTCGGCTTGCAACGACGCGACACTTTCGCATCAAAACACCGCTCGGGATCATGTAGGTCTCGTATGTTGTCGACTCTGTCGCAAAGAAGCGAAAGAACCGGAGCACAGCGCATGTCGAAGTCGCACGCTGGTCCTAGGCCGAGTTTATGGAGTTGCAGCCCGTCTCTTCAGCAGCGACAACGCTAGGCCTGATGAGGACACCGAATAAGCATTGGAGGGCTTTCCGTCAACTCATCGCCCTGTGTGGCAAACATCCAGCAACCAATCTGGACTGGCTATTTGGGCACGCTTGGGCAATGTAGCGTGTCTTGAGTCCAGTCCCTGTACGATATTGCTGCTATTTGCGGCTGTAGCCACCATTCACTATATCGCCCTAAAGGCTTCGTCCTCTTTCGCTCACCGAAAGACCTACCCTAAACTTCACGGCCCGTTTTGGCCTGGGTGGTCTACCTTGTTCATAGTACTTTCCATAACCTGCATCATAGCGAATCCCATATCGTGGGCCAGTGTGCATTTACTTTATATTGATGCTTGCAGTGGTCGCTGTTCACATTTTTCGTGCACTCTCTTCTAGCTCTGTATATTGTCTCGACTAATCAGTGGTTTGCATAGTTCCTATTCATGGCTCCAGGTGGACCACGCGTGTACATTCGGGACAGTCCATCCGAAAACGAAGAACTCGAGCATGGATTGACTTCTCACAACCCAAGACGGCAAAATCACATGTTCAAGCAAAACATATAAATATAGCAAGTTCCAAGAAAGCTGAACTATGGTATTATGTAGGCAAGAAAACAAACACATCATTCCGTAATTACAAAACAGACGCCACGCCCGTTGCGTGTCCAGCCGACCCCCATTGTTTGTAAACGAAGGCTATTCCCCAGATCCTGGAGACAATACATACCTCTTAACACTGGCCCTGCCAAGCGAGTGCGCCCGAATAGTAGCCCTCATGTAGCACTGCTTCTCAACGAAGGCAGTGTTTTGTCATAACTCATGAACTTCATCACTCCTAATAGAGTGCTGCAATATGTATGTGACCCCTGGATCGACCCCCCGGACCGCATCTGCGGGATGGGCCGAATCCCTACCCAGGGAATGCTGAATAGCATGAAACGTATTTATATGCCACCCCCGGCATATCACATGGCAATGAGCTGTCTCATGATCTGTAGCGAGCACTGGTTCGCTCCTGGATCTGCTTCTCAGTGCTGACGTATATTCGGTCAAGATAGTCCATCGCCGATGCATCTTTCAGAATCTTGGCGACTTGTATGCCCGCGGAAATGAGTTGTAGTATGTTGCGGTCGTCCTTCAATGGCCGGCTTTGATGCTTTGCAGCATGCCTCATCTCAAGAGAGTTCTCCAATATTGTGACAAACTGTTTGATCTGGCCATTGTACAACACCCGCGCGGGTATGCGTCGCTTTGTGGCAAGTCTCTTGAGGAGGAACACCCACTCGGTCCATTCCCGGTCCTGGGGTCTTTCGACTGGACGCATGTCCTGAGTCAGGGGGATAGGAAACTGGTACTTGGCCACGAAATCATAAGCACACTGCGACAGCCTGTCATTGACCTGGCTGAGAACGGCATCCTGCTCCTGCACGTGGAGGTTGGTTGGGAGATGTGGTAGCTCTCTCTCCTGCATCGCAATGACGTCGGGAGGAGGGCGCTGCAGGAATTGGTGTGGACCGTCAAACTCATCACGGTTCGGTGGTCGTCGCCCTCCCGATCGAGGCTTGCCATTGGCCTTGCCCTTGTTTGCCGGGCTAGCTGCACTCAATCCATTCTCCAGTGAATAGTCGGAGAGGTTTGGGGAGGCAATTATATCGTCGACCGAGTCAGTGGGCGAATACCTTCCTTGTGAATCCCATCCTTGGGCGTGGGAACTCTTGTAGGATCCCAATGGGGCTCCGGAGCCTGTCCAAGTGCCGGATGGAGGCCTTGACGAATACGTTGTGCTGGAGGAGAAGGTCGATTCAGCTCGTGCCAAGGGGCCGTGAGGACCGACTGGAACAGATGCCGGTAGGTTGTAGGTACTGGTTGTGTAATTGTTGCTGCACAGTGGACCTGTCAGTGCATTTACATCAACATGATCCCAGGTGTTGCCATACCTTGCCGAAGGGTAGTAAGCGCTATCGAAGTTCCCACTAGTGTATGCTTCGTTGTAGCTGCTATGG
Source organism: Stachybotrys chartarum (assembly GCA_001021365.1). Classification (NCBI taxonomy): domain Eukaryota; kingdom Fungi; phylum Ascomycota; class Sordariomycetes; order Hypocreales; family Stachybotryaceae; genus Stachybotrys; species Stachybotrys chartarum. The sequence continues at coordinate 2,550,310 of LDEE01000003.1, forward strand.
CATGGATTAGTTTACAAACGCCCTTCCGTAAGGAGGTAGTGATCAGTTCGAACCTGCGGCTTTGGTTCCAGGGTCCGCCAGGGATGGCAGATGTCCTGTAGGAGACCTCGGGCTGGGCCATGTCCTCGGGATTCATTATGCGGCCAAGAGAAGCGGATTGTAAACAAACAGATGTGCAGGCGAAACCTCTGAGCTCAGATGAAGGAAACCATATGAATAAGAAGAAGAAGAATATGAGGGCTTTCTGGGTCCAGGCAAAGTAAGTCAAGCCGGAAACTGGCACAATTGGAGCAATGATCCCTGGAAATTGCTCCAAAGTAATGGCTCTGCGAGTATACAGAGATTCCAAGGTAAGATGACGGGGACTCCCCGACTTTGGATACAATCCTCGGCGTTCCTGGTAATGGGTCTGGCGGTGTGATCCAGATGCCGGGTGACCCAAGTAGCCAATCCTATTTGGCGTAGAGAGGTATCCGGTGTAAGTGGTATCTGGGAAACACTAAAAAAGATGGCGCTGTAGCAAGAAGCATGCGGGTCGAGCCAACCTCCCAACAGATGTAAGTGCGTCCTAGGGATCTGGACAAGGAGGCAGGGCGAGATGGTTAGCAGCGGCGCGGGGAACAATCTTATGTGTTTCCTCCTGAGGCCCGACGAGCAGGAGCTAATGACTTGGTAAGCTGGACGAAGGGAGATGGGCCTTGTTTTGGGATCATGAACACTAGTTGCCTTACTGGGGAAGGGGTGGGAAGCATGCAGGGACCAGCAGAGTTGTTGGAGGTTGTCTTTTCGGCAAGATTTGCAAGAGAATTCGCCTCAAATGAACCTTGGCGGACCGGACCAAGAGCTCGGAGGTTGGGAGGGGCGTGGTGGAGGAGCGGGAGGGTAGGAGACGGCGAGGAAGAGGAGGATGAACGGAGGGACAATACGTAACCCGATCCGCTGGCAGATCGAGTCGTGCGACACCACGACGCAATCCATTGCTATCAGCGGCTGCTGGGCATGCTCAAATTTTGTGCATTGGTGGATAGGGCATGGCCCAGGCACCGCCAGGCATAGCATGGCATAGCATGGATGGCATGTTTTCGAACGGCTTCGCACGACCTGCCAACATGCTAAAACGCAAGACGGGTCATGGACTCACTCGACACTGGACCAAGACCTGCCACCGGAAGAAGCCACGAGCAAGGATGCCAGCCCAGTCCAGGGCTACCCCAGATGTCGTGCGTCTATCCCAAGCATGACCTGGCTTCGGGTTCCTCTCAGTTGGGGCTGGCCAAATATGCAAGCATTGGGCTGCAGTGTTTCCGCCCAAGTCCAACACGTCAAGAAGGGTTGGGTACCCATGATCCACGAAGCAGGGAAGGACCCGGGAGCCCGATGAGCGGTCAATACATGGTGGTTGTTAGTGCGGACAGGCCAGCATCTAAGGTCGGGCACCAAACAAGAGAAGGAGAGCGTTTTTTTCCCTTTCTTTCTTTCCCCTCTTCCATTTTCTTTTTCGGACGCACCAGCTAAGCCAAGCCATCCGCATGCGGTAGGGTTGCAGCCCACTCGAAAATAGGGAGGGGAAAGGGCCGGCCGCTAACAGCCTGACTGACCTCGATTGAAGGATCAAGATGGACGAAGAGGTAGACCGCAGAGGACGGCGATCGAGGAAGAGACATCATCCCGGCGGGAGTGGCGCCCGGTTGACAACCGACGAGACGAGTTGACACCTATACGTTGTTCCATGTCATGTATCAGATGCAATCGACCGACGTTTAGTGATACGTGACACACGATCTCGGCGGCGTTCGACGGTCAGCAATACCAGCCTATTACTTTTAGCCCCCAACGTGGTCCCCGCCTTCAGAAACAAGCCAACACTGCAAGTGCCATTGATAGGGACGGCGACGGCGATCCTACCTTGGACAAGAGAGAGCTCGCCTGCCTCCGTCACGAGTTTTTTTTTTGTTTTGTTTGAACGTGTGACCCCTTTCTGCACTATTTGCCATCCTGACAAAAGAAGTAGAAGGGGACCGTCATTCGGTTGAGATAGTCGGTCTTGGTTTGCCAAAAACCAGTCAGCTGGATAGGTAGCATTAGGCTCGAAGGTGGGTTGTAATGCCTGGACAGTAATTGGGCATGGATGCCACTGAAAGCAATCCCTTAGTAAGGATCACGTGCATACCGGCTTCATGCAACGTTGAACAGGTAGCAATGGCAAAAATATGAGATGCATCTCAATTAGGGTGAGTTGTTACAGACGTTGTCAGAGACTGAAACCTGGACTTTGAAGCAGTTCAGCCTGTGATTTTGCAATGTCTGGGTGTTGGAGGTGAATCAGCTATTGCGGACGTTCTCACAGTACTGGCAGCCATCTGCGACAAGGATCTCATTGGCTGAGCTTAGGGTTGAGCGACTGATGAGGAAAAATGGAGAAGATTCGAGATAAAAGGAATGATGAAGGGTGCAAACACAACACCACGGCGACACCTCGTGATGCTTCTTGTAACCGTGATTGGGGACATGTCTGGGGCATTACCAACACGGAATGCAACCAATGCTTTACAGCAACAGCCCTGATGTAGCCGCAGCGATGATCAAGTACTCGACAGAGCATACATAGAGTACATGGGAATCACAGGCAGTGAAGGTTATTTGCGGCATGCAATCCGGTGGGCAAATTGTCCACAATAGCTCATGTTTCCACACTCCCCATAAATCCAGGGCGGATCATGGTTCATGTAACACGGCAACCGCTGCACGAAAACCACTCCAGCTATCAAATCTGAGTTAAAGTCGAAATTCATAGTCTCGGTGAAATGCGGCATCATAGTTCTATCGCAGCGCAAAGGGGGGAAAGTCTTAAAGATCTTCTAATCGCAATGACTATTTCTCCAGATAGCCCTTTGAAATCCCTGGTGTGGAGGACGACAAAATTAGGCCATTTGCAGTTAGAATGTGCGAAAGCGTTGCCAGCGTTGTATTTTGATTGGTCAGGGCAAATGCACGATTCGTCTAGAAATTCCAAGGGTGCTTCAGAACTTCTGACCTAAAGCTTCCGACCGAATGCTGCCCGGGGAATGTCATTGAATAAGGTAGGCGTACGTTTGTTGGGGGGAAACTCACCTTCTCCCACTACGCCTCCTTGCACTTGTACACACTGCACAGTCGAAGTTGAGGTTGGAGCACCATGTATTGGGCTTCAACACCGTGTTGGTGGACGTGATCACAATGGCCCCACCCAAAGAGCGTGTCAGGAAGTTCCACCGGCGAAGCAAGAACGGATGCCAGGTTTGTAGGAAGAGACATGTTCGCTGCGATGAGCGAAAGCCGCTTTGGTATGTGGCATTGCCCGACCCGGTTGCCAATGGCTGGTAGCTAACCTCGTCACTGGCTCTTACCAGCACATTCTGTCTTCAGAGTGGCAGCGAGTGTGTCTACCCTGTCCCACCACAAGCCACGCCTTCAGAGCTGGTCAAGTCACCCACGCACTGCCAGACTGAAGCTATAGCAATACCAGCCCCTAGGCCGAGTCAATCTCTTAATGACTATGTCGGAGGATCGTTCGATGAATTACCTGCAGCGTCAAAGCGCTTGCTGCAGCACTGTATGCCGGCATATAATCCACGCGGACAATACTTGGCACTCATCATTCGTGTGTAGTTTCGCAATACGCCTTGAGGGGTCAGAGGCCTGTCATACGACAACTGGAATCTTCAGCGTTAGTACTCCGAAGCTTTGATGTCTAGACAAATCTTGCTGAACAAAATCGGGGCAGCATACACAAGGCCTTTGAGAATCCAGGTTATATGCATATGTGTTTGATGCTTTCAGCTTGTCAGTGGGCATGGGTAACAGGGTCAATGGACGCAGTCAGGGTTCCGTTCTTGTACCACAAAGCTGCTACGTACGAGTTTGCCCGAGAGCAATTGCAGAGGCCCGAGACGGCGCAAAATGGAAACACAATGCTGGCGATATCAGCCCTTGCTTTAACAGAGGCGAGTAACAACGCCTGTGGTTGACAGGATTGGGCGTAGAGGCTGACTTGGACAAAAGGGTGCCATTGGAGAACTGGATGCCTCCTCAAAGCATCTCCGTGGCATCCATGCCGCCTTTCAAAGGACAGGCCATGTCGAGCATGGCACGTCGCTCCCACAACAGATGCTCAAGATGTAAGTGCAGTTCCCGGGCAGCAGTGCCCGCTCGACAGGAGCCGTGTCTGATACCATTCGTGTTTAGGATAGGAAATGGTCTCCGGACAGGCAGATCAGCAAAGCTGGTCAATGTACCGGACTACCAACCCACCTTGATGGCGCTTCTTTTCGCGTCCATCTGGGACGTGACTGCATTGCCGCCGAGAGAAGCCCCCCGGTATGGATGGTGGGAAGAAAATGACACACAGGCCGCTCGGCTTTGGCAGAACCACACCAAGCATCTGAACATCAATTACGAGATATCAAGAGGTTTCGGCTTGAGAGAGTACACCCCGCAGATCTTGAACGGTGACCCGCGCAGCAGCCGCACAAGCTTCATTGCAACCTTCTTTTATCTCTGCTCAGAAATGGGCCATCGTCATCTGGACGTGGTGCTCGTTGATTGGCTACTGGAGCAGCTGATTGACGATGTCAACGAGGGTGAAGGTTATATGAAGTCATGCACCTGGAGCCAGCCACTATGGCTGTGGTGTGTCATGTTCGGGGCAGCCATCGCCAGCCTGGGCAATCCTAGCAATGCGAGAGAGGAACGGCAACTGAGCAAGTGGAGAGAACTGTACAACGAGAAAATAAGAGCCTTCAATGAGTTGCTGGACATTGCAGAATGGAATTCGGTCAAGGGTGTTCTGGCAGAGATTGCTGGTCCAATTGATGAGAAGGTGGACGCCCGGCTGAGGGAGATCTGGAGCCAGGCGGTGGCGCAGGGCGGTCCTGTAACTGTACTCATACATCCCACGGTGATGGAGCTGGCGAGCGATGAATAGAAGCACCTTGCAACGCCGACGCCCGATCAAGGCAGCAATCGGAAAATGCAGAATGTTGGCTAAGAGCCGTTGCCATTAGGCACAATTGCACGAGGCCGATCCGTACTCGCAGGCTGGTTAACCAACTCGGTGGTTGACGTGTTCCATCGCCTGGCCTCGGCCTCGACCTCGACCAACGACCAGCTTCGCTCTTATCGCAAACATGCGTTGGTGCGAAGTGTGACGTTGCGGCACATGAGGTGAGTCGAGCGTCAAGGAAAATGTACCTGATGATCGGATCGAAGCTGCCCCTCGTGGAAATACAAACGTGGTGTGTTGAATCCGGCACGAATCACGTGTGCTTGTCCGTACCTCGAGCCCTTCAGATTAGCGACAGCTCGATTTGTCTACCTTTACGGCAAGTGGCTGAATGCAGGCCAATCCCCCTCCAACAAGTGCCACGACAACGCGCAGAGAGCCAGCGGGCTATATTGATAGGAAACTTGTTCGTCACCCATTCGTCGCCGAGGCCATGGCTGGCGCCGGAGCCGCCCAGTACACGTGATACGTGGTAGCAGAGAGCCGTCGACCACGCATGACGAGCGGCCTGACCTTCTTATTCGTCGGCAGGCAGCATCACCAGACACAGGATATGTGCTCTTTGGCATGTTAAGTCTGCACTATGCATGCATACCCCGCTCTTGAATCCAACACTTTATGCACGGAGCAATAGTCGGTCGTCAAGGTGGATGGAGCGCATGAGCCTGTGCGTGTCTGAACCGGCTGCTTTTGCTGGCTGCAGGTTGCTTCACGCCGGAGCAAAACGACAGGTGCTTGTTGCTCCGTCCGTTCCTTTACGCAGCCCACCTCACGGCGGGCGCGTCCTCCCCCGAGGCCTGTTTCAGAGAGTCATGCGCGGCTGAAGCTGTTGGAGGAGAGACAAGCAGCGCAAGCAGGCTGGTTGTGCCACGGCACCACTGGCAAGCACCTGCCGAGCAAACATGATAGCCTCAGTTGTCGGAACATGCGGATCGGGACGCGTCGACATCAAAACGGACACGAGTCAGTCAAGAGAAGAGAAAGGGGCAGCAGGAGCACGAATTGCCAGCACGGTCGACCAACCCCCTCCCCCCGGCCCGCCCTGCCCTTGTCTTCTTTTCAGGTCCTAGCGACATGCAGTGCTGTGTTGTCCTGCAGCCATCATCCGTTTCTGAAATTGCAATCACACAATCCCGGCTGATGATAGGACGGGCGTTGCGCTGACCTCTCCACCCGACCCTCCCTAAAACAAGGAAGTTGGGCCAGTGTCGTCGCCGACTGCCAGGCCAAACCCTGCAAATGCCAACCAACACCCGCAATCACAGACCGCCAACTCAGCTTCGCAGCTGCGGCCGGTGTGACGACCCCAAGGACCGACATGGCTGGTTACACTGTATTGGCGGGAACGGCGTCATTCCCAGGCCTGTGTGGGGTGTCCTCCCACGCTCATCCTTGGGCCTTCGGCCTGGGTTGCCCAACTACAACAATAAATGACCGTCGCCCCCCCATCGTCGCCCAATTCCGCTTCTTCTTCCTTGTTCACTCCAGCCCAACGTTTCTACCCAACGCTTATTTTGCCTCCCACATAGCATTCACTGTGGAACACTTTTTGCCTCACAAGGATCACTCCTCAAAGACACTACGCACTCGAACCAAGGAGTTTCTCGTCGATCCAAGGACACGCCTATTCTTTTCTGATCGACAAACCCGGCACCTAGCGTCGACATCTCCTGTTGATTTTCCATTGAGTAACGACCTCTTTACACAGTAGTTGTTTCTCTCTTGGACCACCCACAGCAATTTGACTGGCTTATTTCCCGGAACCACAATGACAGCTGCCATGGTTGTATCACACCCGGTCAAAATGCCTGGTTACAATAACACTGTCGACCTCGACGAGGTTCATGCACACTCGCTTGCTAGGTACTGTTTTTCTTTCTGTTACTTTCTTTGTCTTCGATTTGCTTGACGTATTCCTACTCTATCCTGTATTGTTTCTCGTGTATCTTTCTTTGCGTCTTTGATCTGCTAGTTTTTCTTGCTACCCGGACCTCAACTCGCGGAAACATCATGGACCTGGATTTCACGAACCTGGCTTGACGCACCTGGAACTATCTGATTTTGGCTCAGCCGAGCCACGTCAGCGGATTACACAAATTTTGCACAAGGTCTACCAGATCGTTGGTGAGTATCTCCCGTACCTTCACTGTGACCTACAGCAGATTTCCGTGGATCTTTTCGACTTAGCCCTTGGTTTAAACGCACTGGATTTTTTTTTTGCACTGGATTTCCCGGACACATCGGATGGAAGCTGTCTGGCCTATTTACTACGGATTATCCTTGGACTACACCTTGTTCCGAGGTTGTGCTCCCTCCACGTCATATCTGCTTCGCAGTAATGACCGGACTCAGGGTAGCTTTGGACATTTTTGTCCTCGCAATTTAACTCAATTGCACACGCAGCCGCGTACATGGAACTCCTGGATTAAATTTCGTCAATGGCCCTTTACCTGCCTAGCTCTGGACACGAAACGCTTGTTTTTCTGCTTCCCCCTCGACAACCTGTGCATTTGCTCTATGGACTCTGCTTGACTGCAATCGTTTTAATGGACCGGCTCATGGATTTGACATCTAAGTGCGACATTGCATCCCTCTGGCCTTACTGCGATCAACTTGACACGGCACATTATGGACCACATCAGACACCAACGAAGATACGAACCTCTCTGGTCTCTGGATTATCGACTCTAGTGGACTTCATTACCATTCAGCATGATCGTTTACTCCATTTTGGCTCGCAAACTTGTTCTTCCTTTATTTCTTCTTCATTTTGGCTCATCCGCACCCCTATGGACCTCGGCATCAATGACAACCCTGGATGTTTTATCTCTTTGGACTGCTGGATTTGCAAGAACATTTTGACAAACATAGTTTGTTCAGTGCGGCTGGTTGGTGACAACGAATTCGTTCCCTCCATTTGCGCGTGTGGCTAACATTATGACAGGATCAAAGTTGACCGACGCTTGCCATTTACTTTTCTGCCTTTGTGTTTCTCTTTTCTAGTATCATGCTTGAGTAGTGGCGAACAGAACACTAACCTACCCCAGCGATTACAGCTTCAGCCAGACAGGCCTGATTTCCAACCCATCTGGACTATTTTCTTTCTCTCAAACAGAACCATCGACGGACCTGCTCAGCGGTTCGTCATGGGGAACCACAGGAGAAGGCTCACAGAACTTTCAAGACTTCCCAGATACCGGATCTTCCCACTCAGGAGAACATGAGGAATTTATGTTCACATCCGGTCATACCACCCCAAGAGGAACCAGGCTATTGGAGCAATCTCAGGCAGCTGACGCTGCCTGGAATGCCCGCAGAATTGGATCTTCGGTGTCGACGGACGGACAAGCCATGTCCCGAGTCAACTCGAGCAGATCAAGCGGCTCGCTGTCACAGACATCACACATGTCCAATATGGACACTAGAGGTAATGCATCCGCCTTTAGGAATGGTTCCCAGGCCACAGCTACCACCATGGTTGGAATGGACTCTTGCCTGCTACTGGAGTCTGATGCCAATGTTGCGAACCCTCAAATGTACTGGCCAAACTACGGCATCGATGTGAACTTGACCACCGACGGCGCTGTTTCCTTCCCCATTGCTGAAATGAGCCCTCTGCACGTGGTCCCTGCTCAGATGCAACTTGGGCCTGATGCAAGCCTTCCCGACACCTCCTCGCCAGGGTCCTGGGAATGCTTCTCGAGCTCCATTTCTCGAACTTCTTCTCCGGCAACGATTGACGAGGCCTGGCTTCCTGCTCCCCTTAGCCCCCGCTCGTCACCTGAAATTCATTGTCAATCACCAAGGTATGATATGCTTGCGGGTCTGTCACGCACCAAAAGCGACTTACTGACTCCGGATAACCTCAGCAACGACCGCAAAAATGCCATGATCTCTGAGGATTTCAGTGGCAAGGTCCTGTCTCCACTAGACGATACGCTCGGCCTCCCTCCATCCTTCACTGCACGCCGTCAGGGCAACGAAGGCGAATCTGCTAGGGACCACGTGCTCTACAAGAACGCCGTTCCTCAGGCCGACGGTCTTTACCACTGCCCCTGGGAGGGTCAACCAGTGTGCAACCACAAGGCTGAAAAGCTCAAGTGCAACTACGAGTAAGAACAAGTTCATAAACCCCCAGACAGGGTATTTGGCTAACCACCAACATTGCAGCAAATTCGTCGACTCGCACTTGAAGCCATACAGGTGCAAGGCTGAGTCGTGTGAGGGTGCCCGTTTCTCCTCGACCGCATGTCTGTTGCGCCATGAGCGGGAGGCTCATGGCTTGCACGGCCACGGAGACAAGCCTTTCCTGTGCGTCTACGAGGGCTGCGAACGTGCTGTTCTTGGAAACGGCTTTCCCCGCCAGTGGAACCTCAGAGACCACATGAAGCGCGTTCACAACGACCATGGCAGTGCTGGCGGCTCTCCGCCCTCCTCGGCTCCCGCTCAGCCGCCCAAAGGTCGCAAGAGAAAGACCGAGGTTTCGGAGCCTCAACCTACCCCCAGCCGTAAATCCTCCGTCAAGTCCATTCAAGCGGTGGACTCCAAACAAAGCTCGGTGAAGCCCCTCCTTGAGCAGTGGGTTGAGCACCGCAAAGCCGTTCAAGACATTATCCGCGGACTCGAGAAGCCCGAGGATCCCATGAACATCCAACAGATCACGGAGGTGCAGCAACGACTCAGTGTCATGGCCAAGATGACATCGGACATGATTTCGCTGCCTAGCACGGACATCTCCCCTGCCTCAACTCGCAGGGCATATGCTACCACTGGATGAATGAACTTGTGAGTATCCTTGAGGTGCGATTGGGTTGCTCGCCAACTGACAATTTTTCCTAGACGAGGGCTCTGTCTGCTACGGGAAATTGGAAAAAGAATTGCTGTTAAGACTGCAGGTATGGCTTTGAGCTTAAAAGAGAGTGAACAGGCTCTTCCGGCCAGCTGTAGCCTTGGAGTGTCCCGGCTGTCCATGTGACAGGTTGTGGCCTTTGGCGCGCAATGACGACGCGTCAATAGGAAATCTCTCAAGGTGAATTGCTGAGCCAGGCCCATTGAAGTGCTCAATGGATGGAAAGAGAACGCCTCAAGAAATTGTGTTTGGCGTGAATCACCAGCCTAACCCAGAGCACGGTACCGTCTCCTAAGAGGGGTTACCGAGGCCGGGCCAAGGGAAGAGATGATTCCGGCGTTGTGTCGAGAAATCTAGCTAGTGTGGTATGAGGGATATCGTGGCTGTAGCAGATGGATGGGATTTGTAGTCAGTCTACCTTGCTTGCCTACTTTGGTGAGCGGGAATAAGTTGTGTTTTAACTATCATCTCATGATATCGACCAGTTTTACTTGACTCTTGACACTGATAGAGCCCAGCCACCTGATGCCTAAAGATGAATAAAGTGTGACTTGATCTTCATGGAGCGGTGAAGCAGGCCACTAGTACGTGCCGTGTAAGAAGACGGCTGAGACAAGGTGGCATATTGATTCATACGGCGGCCAATGGTGTAGTTGTGTCATGCCGTGCCAAGTCATGCCATCCATCCCAACTACCACCCACGAAGCACGGTAGGGCCAGCATATTGATGGGCACAAGGCCTTTACTTCAAGTGCTCCGACATAGTTATTGTTGGCTACATTCTTCCCGATGTGTTCTTGTAGCGAAAGAATGTGAGCGGAAATGCCCCGAGGCTCACTTGCAACGGGGTGGGGGAGGGGAAGCTTATGCGTGGATATCGGTAAATAAAGAAGCAAACAAACACACGCAGGCATTATTCACAGACGATAAAGATCAGATACGTGTGTACGCATGTGACAGGAGGTGTCGATCTGGTATTACGTTGATGTGCGCCTGGGAGGTGCGGGAGCATGTCGTCGTGGTGGATTGCTTGCCAGGGACTGGCTGAGCTGGCTGAGATGTAGCTGCACGGCACGTTTCTAGTGTTGGAGGGGCAGCTTTCTAGCTCAGGGTCGTAGGGTGAGCTACTTTCCTTGCTTCAACAACCACACCTCGTAACCATCCCCAAGATTCCTGCCATTGTTTGTGGAAGAGAGCATCTGTCCTGATTCCACCAGCCAATTCCACCGAGCACGCTCTACACCTGTCAACCATCGCCCATCATGGCTCGCAAGTTCTTCGTCGGCGGTAACTTCAAGATGTAAGCTGCTGCCCCGCTTCCCACCCCTCTACGATGCTCAACCGTCTTTTCCCCCACCAAAACACCGCAGCTGTCCCAGGAGTATCTGCAGTGTCGAAGCTCACGGAACACGCTACTAGGAACGGGACCATCTCGTCCATCAAGGAGATTGTCAACAACCTCAACAATGCCGACCTCGACCCATCCGTCGGTTCGTCTGTTCCCACGAGGTCCAATGGACCCTCTAAATCATCTTGCAATAGAGCATGCATGCTAACCGTGGCTGCACAGAGGTCGTCATCGCCCCTCCTGCAGTCTACCTGCTCCTCACCCGTGAGCACCTCCGTTCCGACATCCAGGTCGCCGCCCAGAACGTCTTCGACAAGCCCAACGGCGCCTTCACCGGCGAGATCTCCGTCTCCCAGCTCAAGGACAGCAACATCACCTGGGCCATCCTGGGTCACTCGGAGCGCCGCACCATTCTCAACGAGACCGACGAGGTCGTCTCCACCAAGACCAAGTACGCCACCGAGAACGGTCTGGGCGTCATCTGGTGCTGCGGCGAGAGCCTGGAGGAGCGCGAGGCTGGCAAGACCATCGAGGTCGTCAGCCGCCAGCTCAAGGCCCTGAGCTCCCAGCTCTCCGACTGGAGCAAGGTCGTTATTGCCTACGAGCCCATCTGGGCCATCGGCACCGGCAAGGTCGCCACGACCGAGCAGGCCCAGGAGGTCCACAAGGCCATCCGCGAGTGGCTCAAGACCAACGTCAGCGACAAGGTTGCCGACGAGACCCGCATTCTCTACGGAGGCAGCGTCAACGAGAAGAACTGTGGCGAGCTGAGCAAGCAGCCCGATATTGACGGTTTCCTCGTTGGTGGTGCTTCCCTCAAGCCTGCTTGTAAGTCGAACTGTCCTATACTGTGCCAATGTTTGTGGCCTGACCTAACTGTGATCAGTCGTCGACATCATCAACAGCAAGAAGCAGTAAATGACTCGTTTTTCGGTGCTCAAGATTGGGTGCTTGTTGGAGTCCATGGCTTTACCGTCCAGGTTCGGAGGCGTATTGGCAGCTGTCGCATGTGTTCGCCAACGGCTTTGAAGCCATTAGGTATTCATCAAATAAGACTCTAGCTGCTCGATCAACTGGTGGTGCCTATTCGTGTTTATTCGTGCAGGACCTATCCAAGGCCGTCAAATTTGTTACATGCTGCGCCTTTCGTGCGCTGCGGAATAATGTGCTGCAATACAGTAATTGTACAAGTTTTCCAACCCCTTCGGTCCAGCCCTTAAACAACGATGCCCTTGCCGTGATAAGGAGACCAGACACCTCTGACACTGGGCTTGATACTCTGTACCGCCTTGTTCCTGCGTGTCAACTTGTTTCCGCTCGCGTCTCGTAGTAGCTCGACCTTCTGCAGAATCTCGTAGGGCGATAAATTCCGTACGCAGATGGGTTTTGTGCCGCCGTTGATGTAGTGTCCAATGACAACAGGATGCTTTCCGGGTCGGGGTGATACGGCGAACTCGATCTGGGGGGTGGCAGCGGCGAACTTCGGGAGGAGGGACTTGATGAAACCGCTGAGGAAAAGGTAAGCGAAGACTTCGTGACTGTTTCTAGGTCGTTGAGCTTACTTCATGCCCCTTGAGCTTCCAGCCCAGTCGCAATAGTGAAGCTCCATCTTCTTGCACTGCAGCACAAATGCACCCAGGCCATTCTAACACAATCAGTCAAGAACGGCTACTCGTGATGATTTCGATACTAACTTGGCCTGAGGAGACGGATTTGATCGCCCTAATGGTCATGTCTACCTCCAAATCTTGGGAGAATTGATCTTGCGTCGGTTGCAAATGTAGAGTAGCAGTATCTCCAACAACGTTTGATGGAGTGAAATTCGACCGTGAGCGATGCAGTCCGAAGGCGGTTTAGCGTTCTGGCAAAAGGCCGGCTAAAGTTGAGCCAGCGTCGCACCCATCAGGCAACCTCGCATCAGCATGATTTCTTGCATTTACAGGGGGGAGTCCTCATTAATTTGACCAGCACCACAATACTCGCGACTCATCGCATGTTGTAACTCGTGCCCATCGCTTGATCTCTTTGCATCGAGCATCTTCATCTCCTTCATCAGGCACATCGCAACTTGTTCTTCTGCCCGAGGCATGACCGACAAGCTCCCACCAAACCTTCTTGCGCTCTTCGCAGCGCGCCCTCCTTTGCGATGGGTTGAGGCACCCGACCATGCGCCCCAGAAGCGCAAGACGGCCCCTATCGATGGCATCGCAGCTTTCCTACCCGCGTTCCAGGAGTACAAGGAGACCGATCATTATGTGCCGACAGAGAGCTGGCTGCAAATGCGCGACAGGAAGAAGCGTGAGAAGGCAGAGGCCGCGCAGAAGCTACAGGCCGAAGGGCCAAAACAATGTGGGCAACTTTTATGGACGCGTCTCTCGAGAGTCTGAAGTGCTAACAGCTGTGGCTAGATCCCCCCAAGGCCGACCCCAATGTTCGAGGCGACGCTTTCAAGACCCTGGTTGTTGCTCGACTCAGCTATGACGCGGATGAACGTGACCTAGAGCGTGAATTTGGGCGTTACGGGCCCATTGAGCGCGTCAGTCTCCTTGAATTCTCTTGTTTTACCATGACTAACGTTTTGCTAGATCCGAATCATCACCGATACTCACGCTCACGAGAAGCCAAACAAGAAGAAGAAGCCTCATAGAGGGTATGCCTTCGTTGTCTTCGAACGAGAGAAAGACATGAGAGGTAAAACTTCCCCCTTTCTCCCCTCGAGCGTCTTCCTTGCCAGTCTAGAGATTCAGGTACTTCTGAAGGTGCAGCTACGTACATGGCACACCTGCATGATTTTACCGTGAGACACAAAGGGCGCTCAAGAATACCCGTCTCTGCCCCACCGTTTCTTTTATATAGGCCCGCTGTGCCGCGTCAAGTTTTGTTCATGGTAAGATTTACTGACAAGCGCCTACTGGCGTTTTCCGGTGTAGCTGCTTTAGACTCCTGCGATGGCATGCGCATCAAAGATCGACGTATCAAGGTAGACGTTGAAAGGGGACGAACTGTCAAGGACTGGAAGCCTCGTCGACTCGGCGGTGGCCTCGGGGGGCGAGGCTACAGCAAAGCCGTTGCGCCCCGTCCCGTAGGCATGGGCACGTACAATGGCCCCGGTGGTTTTCGCGGTGGGTTTAAAGGCTTCGACGGTGGTCCCCGTGGCGGCCGAGGCGGCTTTCGTGGGGGTCGCGGCGATTTCCGGGGCGGCTTCCGAGGCGGAAGCGACATGGGCCCCAGAGGTGACCGCAACGGGTTCGGGCCTCCAGGAGGCCCTCCTTCTGGACCTGGATTTGATCGAAGAAACGGCGATCGGGGATCCTCTGGTGGGTATGATCCGCGTGGGGGAGGCCGCTCATACGATGACAGGCGAGACGGAGGGCGCGATGGCGGCCGCGATGGAGGTCGGTTCGGCGATCGTGATCGCGAAGGCCGGCGGACCGGCAGCAATATGGAACCTATCGGCCGTAGAGAGGGTGGCAGGGAAGGTGGGTATCGCGACCGAGAGAGAGACTACGACAGACCTCGCGACGACGACAACCGCAAACGAGGCTACGAAGGCGGCTACGAGGATCCGAGGAAGCTCCGTCGCTACTGAAACTAGACCAGCGAGCTTTCGGTGGGTTCTCCGATCTCTTACTCTTCTTTCCAGTGTCTCTTCCAGCATCAGCAATGGTAAGACCAGGCGCTTTCAAGCCGAAGTAGCGATGGCATCACTCGCTTCGACTAGGCTAGGCTCTCAACACTTCTGGTTTTGAATCCGACAAGCATTGCTGTTCCGAGGCGATCGAACCCTACCATCAACCAGGGGGCTTCGCTGGGACAAGACGGAAGGTAAAGCACAACTTGTGTATGTTCTTAGTATCACCTTGACGGTCCTTCTGGTACTGTTAATATTCCAATTATCGTGGCGGCTTGTCGCTACGGCACTTCGAGGTAAGGTCAGAGGTAAGAGCTTGTGACCTATGACCTTTGGGCAGCATGTAAACCGGTACCCCACAATCATCTGTTTTAAAATATGGTGATGCCGGCGCAGTTGGGCAGTGTATTATTCAAGCAGGCGGCGCGTGCGAGGCACGAGGTCTCAATAACGGTTCTTTGCATTTTGAACAAGTGAATTTCCTAGGGCGTTTCCAAATCATCATGTGCGCCTAATATTCCCAACCTTTGAACGCCGGTATCTACGTAGTTGATGCTGGTATCAATCAAGAGATCAGAAGGGGTTTGAGCGTGGTAGATCCTTCGGGAAATGGGCAGTCTCAATCATCCTTGTCCTCCTCCATAGCATCGGCCTCGAGCTCTGTTACTTCTCCAGAGGCTGCGCTCCAGTATCTGTTGATCCAGGATTAGCAAGGATGTCCAGATAGTCGGTGGTCATGAATGACTGAAGAGGTACTTACGCCAACACCTGGACCTTGAACTCACTCAGGCAGACACTGAAAATTTTCAATAATCTCGTTTGCCTGCCGTCCAGAACATCGCCCTCCTTGCAAACCGTGTAGCCTTCTCCTTCACCGCTCTCTTCCCCAAGGACCACCTTGCCTTTGACCAGGCGCGTCGGCACACCCAGCTTTCTCAGCTCAGGCTCGATGCTGTGCTCTAGGGGAACGTCGTAGTCCTCAGGCACCTCGCCGCCCGTGGCATAGACAACGCCCGAGGGGATGGTGAAGGTCCGTGAGGCCGTGACGCCAGCCCGGGCAAAGTCCACGTGGTGCAACTTCTCGAAATAGTCAATGATGGTCTCGGCCGGGCGGTTTGTCAACAGCATGCCAACGTTGCCGGAGAGGTGGCGCGTGAGCTTCTCGATGCCCGGGGCGATGGCCTCCTCGGGCGTCTGGCCGAGGGCCTTGGCCATGAGCTTCGTCTTGCCGAAGAAGATTCGGCAGTCGCTGAGCTCGTGGCGGACGTCCTTGAGGTAGTTGTTGCGCATGTTGTTGACGCTGAAGACGAAGCAGTGCTGGTACTCGGGAACGGTGTCGCGGATGTTGCTGAAGAGCTTGTCCTTGTGCTCGCGCGTCTTCTTGGAGACCTGCGTGAGGTTGAAGACCTTTGCGCGCTTGGACTTGGGCATTGCGGCGGCTTTCCGGGATTGCTTTTTGAGTATATAAAGGAGGGTTAAACGCACTATACTGCAAAACAACTTAATAGGATATTTTCGGGTTGCTATGCAGTCGAATCGCAATGTCGGTGTTCAAGCATAGAAAACGAGCACGGTGGGGGTTTTCTCTAGATGTTTTACTGATAAGATTGTGAAAAAAAAAAAATTCGAGTACCAGCCCCAGCCGGTCTCCCTGCTGGCGTGCGCCTTACCTCTTCTGTATCTCGGTGATCAACCCCGCAATTCGCTTCACCGAGGTTGAAGGCTAGGGTCTCACCTCGGTGAACGAAGCCCTTACCCCAACTCCTCTATCGTCGGAGCCTAAGCGGATACTTGGAGGAGAAACAACGAGTGGTGCGTCTGTCTCAATACGTATGGCCTGCTGCTTCTTCAACGGTGCGCTGCCCTCTCAAGGTTGGACGTGGCTTAGAAGCATCGTAGCAGTGCACGTGTCGTCGTGAGACAATGGCGACTTCTGCGTAAATGCTGCTAATGCGTGGGGGCTTTCTGGTGACACTTCAGGTTCATGCCAGCCGTACCTCCGTCTACTTTGTCGGGCATTACGTCTCCAAGTTTACTGTGGTGCCTAGAGATACATCGAGTACATGGGAACCAGCTCCACGTCCACCGGTCTAACGTGCCCACAAGTAATTCGTCGCCAGCAAAAGGGAACGAAAGCTGGACTGCGCGATGTTAGCAAAGGACACGCCTTCCCATACACAGGTAAGTAGTAATGAGGGTTGCCATGGCGCACGAAGTTGTTTTGGTAGTGTACAGTGAATTTTATAATCCGGGAAAGCCCCACATAAAATCCGATCCGGGCATCGCAGGACGCACGAGCCAACCTGGAAGGGCTGGACAAGGTTTGGACATCTTTTTTTTTTCCCTTTTCAAACCAACACGGTGCACCACATTTAACCTCACTTTCTTGGACTCGACGCCTACCTAACGTCTCGTGTCTGTCCTGCCTCTTCCCTACCTCACCTTGCGCCCCTTAACATTCCCATTTGTCTTCTTGTCAGGCCGAGCTTAACAACCACCTACATTCCCTTCCTTCTCGCTTCTTTCCCCGAGCTCCTTTAGCTTCTGGCGTTTGCGCAAGCTCCTTCGTCATTACTCTTGCTTTGAAAAGGCTCCCCCTCCCCGAATTGGGCATTTCCGTCATCCCTGCCTTCCTACCTCTGCCCTCGCAGACCCTTCCTCGCCTCGCTGTGAGCAGACTTTTGTCTCTGACATCTCGATTACATCTTTTCTCTTTCAGGTCTCCACGTCGACCTCCACTGTCGCGTCACCGTCGATACGTCACGCCTTTACGTGCCTGCGATACCGTACACTTGCCCCCTGCTCACGACCAAGTTCTCTGCGACCTATCTCGACGAAAATGGCCACGAACGGTAGCGTCGCGGAGCAGGCACCTCCTGCCCCGGCCTCCACGACTTCTTCGGCTCCAGCTCACGATGCCGTCAACGCCGCGGACAATACAACCAACGACAAGGATCACATTGCATGGCTCTTCGTCGAGCAGTACTACAACACCTTGAGCAAAACCCCGGAGAAGCTTCACGTGCGTCGAGAACCTAACCCTCGCTGTCTCTTCTGCGCCATGTGCTAACAATCTACCAGCTCTTCTACGATACGCTGCGCTCGCAATTCGTCTATGGCAATGAAGATGAGAGTGCATCGGTCGCTGTTGGTAGAAAGGTATTGCTCCCTAGACCCCTCGATATGTGTCTTTGGCACTGACCATCCGTTCGTTCCAGGCCATCAAGGAACGTATCTCTCAACTCGATCTCCTAGACTGCAAGCTTCGTATTACCAATGTAGACGCGCAAACGACCAACGGCATGATTCTTGTCCAGACCATCGGCGAGTCCTCTAACAAGGGCGCCGATCCCAAGAAGTTCGTCCAGACCTTCGTTCTTGCCAGCCAGACTCTGGCTGGCCAGACTACTTCCGGTTATTACATCTTGAACGACATCCTACGGTACATTGCCGAGGAAGGTCCCGAGGAGTACAACCCTCCTGAGGATGCCGCAGCCCCGGTTGATATGACCCCTGCGGTCGGCACTGAATCTGAGAAAGCACCCGCTGTTGAAAGCGAATCGACGTCCCTGGACGCCACCGCTGTTGAGCAGAAGCTCGTAGCGGAGGTACCTGACAAGGGTGTTGCTAATGCTGAAGGCGAGGCTGTGGAGGCACCCATCGCGACGAAGGCCTCTGAGCCTGAAGTGGAGCAGCCCGGAGTCGCTGATGCAGAAGTGGCAGCTCGCCAGGTTGAGGAGGAGGATGTCAAGGAGTCCGAGAAACCACAGGAACCTAGCCCTAGTCCTGTGGTCAAGCCAGTTACCCAGGAACCTGAGCCAACTCCCACCGAGCCCGCAGCACCCCCTAAGCCTATGACCTGGGCAAGCCGTCTTGCCGCAAATGCCAAACCTCGACCAGTCGTGCCACTCGCCAAAGCTGGTACTCCTCCCGCAGGTGCCCAGGCTCGAGCTCCTCCTCCTGCTGCCGCGCCCGCTGCCGCGCCTGCTACTGCCCAAACCAACGCGACGCCCGCTTCCGCTTCTGCCCCTGCCGAGCCAGCATCCAAGGAGACAGCTGGATGGCAGACGGCTGGCGCGGACTCGAAGCGCCAGAACCGTCCCCAGCCTGTTGCTGCGGCTCCGGCTGAGAAGGAGGGCACCATGGGGTACATCAAGAACGTAACTGAAAAGATCACGGAGAGCGAACTTAAAACGACACTGGCTGCCTATGGCGAGGTGACGTACCTTGACATCAACCGTTCTAAGGTAATTGCCAAGTCTTGTTCTTTGTTGCAGCTATACTCATCTACTCATAGAATTGTGCTTTTGTCGAGTTCAAGACCCCCGAGGTGTTTCAAGCCGCAACCGCGGCGAACCCTCACACAGTGAACGGAGAGACCATCATCGTTGAGCCCCGCCGTCCTAAGTCGACCGCATACGGTGGTAGCAACTATGGGCCTCCTCGCGGAGGTGCATCCGGTCGCGGACGTGGCAACTACGACGGCAACAGAGGTGGCGGTCCTGGCTCCCGTGGCGGCAACTTCTCGGGCCAGAACCGTGGGCGAGGGGCTCCTCGTGGGCGAGGCAACGCACCAGTCACCAGCGCTTAGGTGACCGTCTGAGACTGATGGCTGAGTCTGTAGGCAACGATGATGCCACCGAAGCGTCTAGCATAATTCCAGGTATCGGCACCAGTAGCCGCACTACTGCAGGCTGTTGCTGTTGCCGATGCTTTATTGTGTTGTGGTAATGGAAGGATGGTGCGATGCACAAAAGCATGGAGGGATCGATCCAGGCCTAGCGGTCCGTGATCGAGTTGTCCGTCAGAGTTGACAGGCAGATAGGTCAGCGTGGAAGGCTTTTTCCACGTTGCACCCGAACATAACTTTGTTCATTTTGTTTCCTTTCTTTTGTTTTCCATACATATTTCCTTGTTGCTCTGCAGTGGAATTGTGCATTGCGTCTGGGTTAGCTCCGATGCTATGGGATAGGGGCTTCACAAGGACTTTTAGTTGGAGTTCTCTTATGGCTTTGACCTGAACGAATCTTTGAGTTGTCCCGGCATTTGCCGTGTACATCAGAGTACGCAAAAGGATGAAAAGTCTTCAGTCACGTCGACACGGGTATATAGTCGGGCGATGGGGGGCACGGAGGGGTTCTGTGTATGACATTAGGACGGACGATGCGAGCTGGGAATGAACGGAAGTTGGGGATTTTGTCTCATCTATATGATTCGAACAAATGTATACTATCAAAGGTGTAGGACGGAGCATCAGGGTAGGGCCCTGAACAGCGTCATTGGTGCGATTAAGAAAAGCTTCTGATCGGGTGACGAGAGCAGCACTTGCTTTAACAAGGGCTCCAGGGTTTCCGAGGCTTGCCTGTGTGAAATGCGGAATACCTTGCCAAGTACGGCAGGTTCAACCACACCGGTGAGGAACAGAGCACATCGTGTCCGGTGTTCAAGGACCCGATGATGCGATGGTGTTGGTCGGAGCGACGTTAACCGCGGATTCTGCTTAGTCGCAAGGAAGCCCGGCCAAGCTGTGGGGTTGGATTCAGACACGCTACAAATATGGATGGATCTTGACCAATTCATGTGTCATGGAACAAAAGAACCTCAGGCCAGTTGCGAAGCCAACGCGGCGGAAATCAGCAGTTGTTGTTTCGGGTAAATGCCCATATTCGGAGGTCAATGACGAGTTCCCATGTTGGTCGAAGTAGTGCCATCGCCAGTGGATATAAAAGTACTCCAACAGTACTGCGGTGGTGGTATCACCAATGGTTACACTGAAATCCGTGATATCGGCTGATTAGCAAGGAGACAGGAGACGCCGATGACGGCGTTCAAGACGACACGACGTGAGTTGAAGGGTTAAGCCAGGGTCGATATGGACAACAGACGGGTTCTCGTAGCTGGATACACGCATCTGATTCGACTGAGCTGGACCGATAGCGGTTCAGCTGCTGTGGAGGGTTTAATACCAAAAGCCTAGGCTAACCCTTTGGGCAAAGTTAGTCGACTTTAGATGTTCATTTCTGTGAATAGGCAAACGGCAAACAAGGGAACAGACCACAATCGACTCCACGGGATGCGGAAATTGTTCCTCGCCTGATCCGCACAGTAGACTGGCTGCCGGTCCAGCCGGTCGACCAGACTGCCGGGGATCCGGCATAGCTTCGAGGCCTGGCTGATTGCGGCGGCGGCGGCGGCCGACGGAATTACCCCAAGTTTTGTCGGTTCCTAGTCAATGTCGGGACACATGTGAGCAAGTAAAACAAAGACAGGGAGGTTGGAGAGAAATGGAAGCAATTTCGAGCTGAATTGCCAGA